>VXBW01006626.1:394699-412390 GCA_013400375.1 Thinocorus orbignyianus | reverse complement strand
GCAGCAGCAGCGGTAGCAGCACCTGCAGTAGCAGCAGCAGCAGCACCTGAGGGGCTTCGCCCCCTCCCCACCCAGCCCTCCCTTTGCTCGCCGCCGCCACCCGAGCCATGCTGCTCCTGGCCGCCGCCTTCATCGTGGCCTTCGTCCTCCTCCTCTACATGGTGTCGCCGCTCATCAGCCCCAAGCCCCTCAAGCTGCCCGGCGCTCACGTCGTGGTGAGTGGGGCGAGGAGGAGGACGTGTGTGTGGGGTCCCGGTCTCCGCGTCTCGGGCCTTCCCCCGGCCCGGCGGTTGCGGAGGGGAGGAGGGGTTGGGCGCTGTCGACCGTTTTGGCCGTTGGGGCGAACGGAGGGCGGGAGGGAGGCCGCCGCCGACGCTGCTGCTGCTGCTGAGGTGGGAGGCTGGCACCCAGCGGCCTCGGGGAGCCGCCACAGAGGCCCTGCTCCCGGAGCCTGTGTGAGCGGAGCCTGCGGGCTGGCGGCGGGCTGCAGCACCCCCAGCTACCGAACCGTGGGAGCCGCAAGTCAGAACGATAAGGAAATAACCCTCACGGGTGATTCTGACAACCGCTCTCTATCTCGATTTCCTTAAGGCGGTCATCTGAGTCACTGACAGTATAGACTGTCTTCAGTCTCAGTGTTGACTTTTTGAGACATTCCTTTTGTGCTCTTGAAGTTACCGGTCGCCTTGAGTTTTGTTTTCCTGTAGCGTTTCCCAGGGTGTGTGCTCTCCTAAACAAAAGACCAATTCTGTGGTTTTCTTCGTGTAACAAGTAAGTCAGACGTGAGGGAACGGGAAGGTGAATCCAGAGGAAGCAGTCAGATGACGCTTATACATCTTTTCATCTTTTGGTACATAGATACTGATGTCTATGAGTAATGTTTTGACTGTCTGTAGTCAACATGGTCTAAGTAAGTATTTAGAAGGAAGCCTTCAGAAGGACGTGGCGTTGAAACAGTTCATCAGGAGCACACTGCCATGGGTTGTATGGGTGTGTGGCTGCAGCAGAGGGGGGAGGAATGGGAGCAATACTCTGGTGCTTTTGGGTATATCATAAAACAGCGTATTTGGACACATGAGAGCAAATGAGTGGAGCAGCTGAAAGGTTCAGGGTCCTAGAATCAGCTCTTTGAACTTAGAACATACCTCAGAGGTTTAAAGCTATGCAGAGAAACTGTAGTTTACTGTTGGGTTAAACTTCTAAGGGATGAGTAGATAGTGTTTGCAGATTCCCTTTTTAACAGTGGAAGTTTGAGATAATCTAAGAAATTAGACTTTTTAGGTCCAAGTGAATTTACTCTAAGTTAACTTTAAAAAACATTTTCTACCTCTCTATGGTGCCTTTCATGTTTTGGTTGGGGTTTCTTAAGTAATATTTTTGGAGCTCTTCTTTGGAGGATGGAAATGACTCCAAAATAATTTAGACCTGTCCAAGTTGCAGCAGTATTTCGAAGTTGCTTTATGCAATATCTGTTACTTGGATGCTGTAACTGGCTTTACAGCATCATATACTGTGCAAGGTGTGTTCGAGCTTGCATTAAGGTTCTCTGGTTATGGCTTTTCTCACAGAATTCATGCTTGCTAAGGAGGAACACTTAAATAGGATTTTAAGAACCCTTCAATATTGTGGAAAAGCAAAATTGAAACAGACTTTCTGTGACTTTTATGCTGAAATAGAATAACAAACAATAGAAAGCTTAATGGATTTTATTCCAAAAATCTTCCTGGGCTTTTTTTGGTTTTTGTTTTTTGGGTGTTTTTTTTCTTTGTTTTTTTTTCATATATTGTGATTGTCCCAAGTTTTGCGTGTTCTTTATGTGATTAAACTACTTTAAAGCTGCTGTACTGGTTTCTCTAATCAGAATGGTTCTACTCTGCGCTTGTGAGACCCCACCTGGAGTCCNTGGAACTTGATGATCTTTAAGGTCCCTTCCAACTCTAACCCTTCTATGATTCTATGATTTAAGAAAGCTCACATTGAAAATTAGGAGACTATTCTTGCTTGAAAAACCTTCTCCCTGTAACCACTGCCGTTAATTATGTTAGCAATTTAAGATCAGCTTGATACAAGTGAAAAAACAGTGTTCCTGCAAATCTTATAAAATTAGGAGGCCACCTAGAGAAGTAACTATATTAATATATTGATGGAGGAAAAGGCTGTACATTTAACTTGGATATACATAAAAATATGCAGGTAAACAGTTATATTGGTGTCAGCACTAGCAGAGCTAGTTTTATTCTGAATTTAGTTATGCTCTTGAAGTATTTGTGCAAACGAGTGAAGTATGGAGGAACTGTTTCAGAGTTTGCTGGTTCTCAGATTTGTAAATGCTGTTAATAACGCTGGGCACTTGTATATTTGGATTTCAAATTTTCTAGTGTAATGCATAAGGAAAAATACTGGATGGCTGTACTGGAAATCAGAAATTTTGTTCAGGGAGCCTTTCCATGTTGTGTTTGTAAAGTGAGTTCTTGCATTGTATCCTGGGAGTAAGTGTTCTCTGCTACTGAAATAATTGAGGGACTTCATGAAGATATTTAAGGACCATAACATCGAAGGACTTCCCTGAAGTTTTCTAACAGAAGAGTATCAAAATCTATTTAAATGGTCTGCATATGTAAATTCATTTTAGTTTATGACTTGTCACATAAGCCTGTAGGTTACCATTTCTTAATCTTTGTTGGGCTTCAGTTAAACCCAACGTTCAAATAAAGAATAAAGGAATAAAGGCCTGCAAATTGTATATCTAGCTGGTTAAACCCTCTTGAGAGTAAGTGATTACCATTGCACAATAAAGATAAACTTGAATCATTTTTTTTTTTTTAAGCAGAAAAAGTCAGTCTTACCTAGAAGCTCTTTTTTCTGTGGGCCTGTTGAAAGTATCATGAAAATATGTTACGTTTCTGAAGGTTGGTCATTGGGCAACTTTAGATGCTATTGCATACAAGTTATTGAATTTTCAACTTAAGTCAGCAATTTTTTCAGTCTTAATTGTTCATACGAAGGATTTCTCTTGACTCCTAACAGTTACGGTTAACAGATGTTTGAGTTGTGGCTAAGTAACTGACTCTGGCATTGTGGGATGAAAAGTTGCGACAAAACTGTGGGTTTTTTTCTCTGTCCTTTCCCAGAGTCACTTCTGAAGGAATCATGATCATCATAGGAGTTTTTCTTTTTTTCTTTTTTTTCCCCCCTCCAGAAGAGGATGCTACTTAGAGTGAGAGTCTCCAGAACTCCAGATTATTAGCGGCCTGATTTTGTTGGTATTTTCACACCCGCTTATCTGTTACATATTCTGGTGACCCCACTGAGCACCATTAAATAAAAGGGACTTCTCTGCTATCAAATCGGCTGAAGCATCAGGTTTAGCTTACTTAAAGCAGAATGATTTGTAGATGTGTACTACTACTTGCTCTGTTTCTAGCATGACTAGGGAAGTGTCCTGAAAGGGTATAAAAGTTATTTTTGTGCTATAGAGCTGCTGCTTCTTCTGCCAAACTTCTCTGTGCTTCAAAAGCAGGAAGACTATTTTATATGTCTTATTCTGCCATTGACTTTAACTTTCTCCTTGGGTCTCAGGCTACACACTAGCAAATCATCTATTCTATGAGAATAAGCAATTATTTTTGTAGCTGGCCGTAACAGTAGTCAAGAAAATGAAAATAGGACAAGGCAGTCATGACTGCTTCATGTGCATCATGCTCACTTGTATCACATTTATTTACCAGCCCTTTGTCAGGGATATTATATCTGCCTTACACATGTTCTCTCTGTTCTTTCCTTCCACTTCCCTATAAAGGTATGTTGTGTGATTGACCAGAGTGCAACAAAAACTTAAGATGTGAGCACAAAACCAACCTTCTGTAAATACCATGAACAATGTTTAAAAGCTATCTTTGCTGAAAAAGCAATACTAACCTTCCCCTTCTAGTTTCAGCCTTAATCTTTCTAATACCAAGTTAAAATTTCTGCAAAAAACCCCCTGAGATCTCAGTGATATGAATACAGTTTATCAAAGTTTGTAGACTAACAATGGCAAAAAATGTAAAGGTGTTCTCTGCTTGGGACTCCTGGACACAGTTCAAGATGATCATGCCAAATCCACATACATAAAGGTCATCTCTAGTCTAGAAGTAGTGTCACCACTTCTGTGCAGCACCCAGTTTGATAACTGTGGTCAGCTTTAAGGACAGCCAGTCTTGGTGTCTCAGCATTGTAGCTCTTGTGTTGGGAGTGATATGATCTGTGGTTTGGATGCGTTCAAGTGGTTGGACAAGAGGTCATTTTGAGTCTAGTCAGGCATACTAAGCACTCAGAGCAGATTGCAGGGATGTTCTCTGTCAGTGGAATAAAACACCTTTTGTCACAGTGCTGTCTAAAAGTATGAAGCCAGCTTGTATCCAGTGTTAAGTGAAAGTCCACAGGTTCTGTTGGAGATACCATATCAATCAAGTCTTGATTTTGAAAATTCCTAATGACAATTCTGCTGATTTGGAGTTGAACTGTCTCATCAAGTGAAGCAAATTTCCGGTATTTCAAATTTGAAGGTCGAACACAGCAATTCTCTGTACCTCACCTCAACATTTCCATTTACCAAGGATGAAATAAACCCTATGATCTTTAGAAGCTGAACTTTGTGATCAAGCATCATAGGTCAAGAAGTTGGAGCCAGACCCTTTCTGGAGTACCTAATTTGGTACCTGTTCTTCTCAAACACAGAAACAGCTTAATAGCACTGCTCAGGGGCCAGTAGTATTGCATTCTGAATGTCTAAATTAATACTAGGTTTTAATTGTCCCTTCCTGTCAAGAAATTCTTCTGTTTTGACTTGCTGTGACCAGATTTTTATTTTTGCTAATTCCTCTGAGGCTGGGTTGCAGTGATATTTAAAAATGGGATCAATGGCAATTCAGATGTCTCCTATGAAATGCAGTAGTGCTGTAGAACTGTTGGCCACAAGGGTAACTATAATAACATCTTGTTTAATGAAGTGGGTGTGGGCTCTTCCTTTAATTCTGAGCATCTATGTTAGTAACTTACCTACCTAACAGACTTCATAAATTTACTTAGGCCAACTTCATTGCAGCACAAAGCAAGGTTTTCACTAGTGTTAGGGATATTTTTTTCTGTTGAATTAGCTCTCATGATGAATGTTCCTGAAAGATGTGTGTATTAGTAACAGCCTCCCAGCTAATCAATACTGCCTTTTGTTGCTGACGTGAGATGAGCCCTATCCAGTCTTCTTAGGTATGACCATAAATAAAAACTTCCTTTTCCCACCACCAGCATGACTTCAGACTTTGTCTTTTTGAAATGAACGTCAGCGTTGTCTGACAAGCCGTAGGCTTGGTGCCAAGTACCTCCACCTTCAAAAAATTCCTTAATACTGGTGCAGTTGAGCTGCTCATGATACTCAACAGTTTGTGTAGGCAGCAGTCAGTTGTCTCTCTGTGCTATGCCAAAAATTTGGAACTGGAGCTGACTTCCATGCACAATGGTTAGTTCATGTTCTGGTATACCTGCTACTGTTGAAAATCTGTTAAAGCAGCTGATGAGTGCTGTGGAACTGAGGTCTGCCTTAATGTCTCAAACTGAGTCTTTTAATCTTTTCTGAGATGTATTAA
Source organism: Thinocorus orbignyianus (assembly GCA_013400375.1). Lineage (NCBI taxonomy): Eukaryota > Metazoa > Chordata > Aves > Ciconiiformes > Thinocoridae > Thinocorus > Thinocorus orbignyianus. The sequence goes on along the minus strand of VXBW01006626.1, from coordinate 406,766 downwards.
AATCTTGCAAGCTATTTTGGGAATACACTAAAATTCTTAACTTCTTTCCATCATGAAGCATTAAATTATTCTGGGATACTAGTGAAGTCCCAGATTGTTAGGTAACATTTGGGCTCTTACAGACATCGTCTGTTTTAAAAGTGGCCATCCTCGGGTCAGAACTCTGCTGACCAGGTTTTGTGTTTTCAGTACAGGACATACCTCTTAGAGTCAGCCTTGAAGTTTAGTGTAGTGTGAAACTCATCTTGAAGAGAGAGTCAGTTATAATCTTAATCTGAAGTAGCAGTCTCTAACAATAAAGGAAGCTTAAAGAGCTAAAATTAATCCTTGTGAATGTTACATCCAGTCCTGGTCCACTTGTGACTATGGACGAACCAGTCAAACCATGGACTGTGTTGTAAATCTTTGTTTGCTGGGATTATTTGATTTACACAAAACTATTTGTCGAGGTTAGTGATAAAATACTCATGCGATAGAGTTTAGTGAAACACGGGAATGTATTTCTCACTCTTCTGACTACTGTCTCCAGGAGCACAAAGAATTCTAAGGATAATGTAGCTCTGAAAACAAAACAGAGGCATTGGCAGATGAGGAGACAACAAAAGGCTTTTGGCAGGATGCGTAGTTAAAAATTGGGCATATTTGCTCTTCCACTAATTAGCTCAATGACTCCATTTTCTCATACTGAAAATGGAGCTGAAGCCTTTTGAAAGGTTTTGATAAAGAACAAAAAGTTATTTGCAGAGTAAATCTGAATCACTTCTTTTTCAAATTATTTGGAAGTCTGTACTTCAGAACTCATTTTGTCAACGTTTTGGTTTATCAATAACTGCAGGCATTTTGTTCTGATATTTTCCCAATTACAGCCTCTTTGTATGCTGTTAAAAGAAAATTCAAATAATTTGGGTATATAAGGAAGGTGCCTGCGTTTAAGGACTGAAGGCACATGCAGACTAGACTTAATGAACCTGTGATCGAAAAGCAGTGTCAGACAGGCAGACGTTTTTGTCTTGGTTAAAAAGAGAGGTCAGGCTTGTCATCTACATCCTATGTTGGCTCTCACAGCATGGAGTTCATAAATATGTTTGTTGAGGCTAGTAAGAAAGGTGTTAAGATGACTTTATCCCGTCTATTAGTATTATTTGGCAGTGTGTGCTTCTGCAGCATGTAATGCAGGGCTGTTGTCATCACCCTGCATTTGTCTGTGGGCAAACTATTAATTTCCTGCTTATGTGTAAGCCTTCTCAGTGTTACAGTTTAGAAAAAGAAGAGAAGGTAATGGAAGTTTAAGTGCTGGCATCACGGCAAAACTGGAATTGTGGAATGGCACAAGAGAATTCAGGATCCAGACTGGGAGGGTCAACTATTGAACTAATGAATTATTTTTTTTTTTCACTGAGAATGTATTTTCTGCTTACATGTATGTGATGATATCTTTAGCAGGAAATCTGCAGTTGTTAATTTTACAAATAATTTCTACTGCAGTCAGGTACAGTATATACTTGTATTATTATGGCTGACATTAATAGTGATTTCGAACTTTTAACTACTTCTGCTTTTAGAAATAACATACAAAAATTACTCAAAAGCATGTGAACAGTCCATGTGCGAGTAGGTGAAAGTGTGCCTGATGTAAGAAATGAGAAAAAAAGAAAACATCCACTGAAGTAAAACTGGTTTTGGGGTATAAACAAATGTTCATCTATTTATTCAGACTGTATTTTTCACTTATACTGAATAATTAACTCGCTTTAGCTATCTGCTACATTCATATCTCATTGGGTGATATTTTAATTTCAGTGTAGTTTTGGAATTTTCATTTAATTGGACCCTTACCATGTGAGAGAAAGTATGAGAATAGTGGACTAACTGCCATTTTCAACTAACTTTTAGGTAACTGGAGGCTCCAGTGGCATTGGAAAATGTATTGCTATTGAATGTTATAAGCAAGGTGCTTTCATAACACTGATTGCTCGGGATGAGGTAAGTGTATGTGCACTCTTACTGACTAAACTATTCACAGAAACTGTATAGGTGGGGAATAATTTTGGAATTGATAATTATTCATACTTGGGTGTTTATTTTAAGAGGATCCTAAGCATTTCAAATGAATGCATCTGAAGAGAAGAGGTGGCTGCCTTTTTAAGGAGTGTAGCCCAACATGGAATTTGTGATTAGCTTGCCTTAGAATTCTGCCACTGCTATCACTTCTGCTTCTGGCATTCATAGTTTCACTGTGTGAAATAATGAATATGTAGCAGAGGGCAATATTATTTTAAAACTGTAGAATTTCTTTACAGTGAGTGACAACTGAGGGCTTAAAGAAAATTCTTAAAATTTATTTTGGTATTTAATCAGTTACTATGCCATACATTTTACTACTGAAAAACAGTTCATAAAGACAGCTTGGGAGGAAAAAGGGTTGCTTTTGGTTTTTCTAACTAAGAGGTATTCAGAATGTTGTTGGAATTACTCTGTTTTCATGATGAATTGTTATTTTATTTGTAAAGAAAAAAACTATTCCAGAAATAAAGGCACTTAACTGTTTTAGTTCCAGCTGTCTTTGAGAATTTACTTACATTTGAGAACTTACTTTGCATGACCTTGAAAGCAGCCAGAATTAACACAGTTTTTCTTGAAATGAGCATGATAATTAGAGTTTACGAAATTTTAATTTAATTTTTAGGATAATTCCGTGACAATGATTGTTCTTCAGAATAGTTTATGTAATGTTGTATAAATATAAAATAGAACCAAAACAGGAGAAAAATTCATACGACTACCTAGAGAACCTAAGACTCAGGTATTAAAGAAAAGCATTAGATCTATTGCAGAAGTCATTACTGGCTTTAAAAGATGAAGTGAGAAACAGGTAAGCAAGTTCTGGTAGCTTGGAGTTCATGTTTTCATCATATATTCTTAAAATTGTAAAATGGTAATAGTAAAGTTTAGGGGTTTAGGGAATGTTTGCTTTTTTTTTATAAGCCTTATTGAAATACTGAATAATCTTGCTGTCAGAACTCCAGTGCTTTAGCTGATCTTGTATCTGTTTCAGAACAAGCTGTTGCAGACAAAGAAGGAAATAGAGAAGTATTCAGTTAATGACAAGCAGGTAAGGTCACTGCTGGCAGCTGTGTGTTTTATTTAGAGTAGCCACTCCACCATAGCTCAGTTGTCCTGTCTTTTAAAACAAAGCTGTTTGATAAAAATGATTGAGCACTCAGAATTTCAATTCAGAAATACCTATCTAATTACATATGATGCTCTGAACCCTGCTGTGTTGGATGTTGCCCAGCTAGTGCTTAGCATGCCTTTCTTAGAGAAAAAGCTTGATGTCTTCAGCTGTAGGCGTAGTGTGCTTTTTGGGATAGCTGCAGTGTACTGTCACACGATGAGCATTTGTATTCTTCAAGGTGAAGTGGAAGAACCACTTATTTTTTTAAAATTTTGTTTTGTTTTTCAGATCTCTTGTTTTGCAATTCATAAATATAGTGATTGTCTTAGGAAAGAAGTTTAGATACTTGTTTCCAGGTTTAGTGTGTACTATATCATGCTTATATTCCTCTTCCTGGCAAATTACTGTAAACAGATAACACAAATTGCATTTGTGAATTGCTGAGACTTCTAAACACTGAAGCTGTTCTGGCAAATAGATAGATGACTTGTGCATAAAGGCCCTGTTTTAGAGCTTGCAGAGGTGGTGCCTAAGTTTCTGATGTTTAAAATATGCAACTCCAAGATGAAATGCTAAAATCATTATTAGTACTGTGAAAAAAAAAAAAGGAGATGGGGAAGCAATATTGGGTCTGTTAGGGTCTTTTGTTTCTCCTTTCTTGTGTTGTAGAAATTTTTGCTGCTTTCATGATTACAAATACAAGCAACTTATTTGTGTGTGAAAAGGCATTTGAATTGAGAAATTGGACATTCTGTTAAAAGAAGCCATGGAAAAAGTCTAATTCAATAGTGCTAGTACTAGCTGATAGGAAATTTCCTGAATATCTCCATTTGATAGATAAGATTCTGTCTTCACTTCTTTGCATTTTTGTCAAATAGCTCAAGCTGACTTTTTCTGTACATGCTGCCTTACTCAGCTGATCTTTATTTGAAAAACTGAGCCATTTGAGGTGAGGAGAAACTATGTTGCCCATTTGAAAAAAAAAAAAAGTCCAGATGACCATTTTCTTTTAGCTGCTTTAGTAGTTTCCCAGGCTTAGCATTAAAGTTAATCCTTTGTCAAGCACCGTGTCTGGATGTTCCTGGTAAAATCTGTCCAAGCTTGATAGATGCGGACTTCTTAAAATAATGTTTCGGTGCATGTTCATAAGACTTTTGGCTAGAATCTGAGAAGGTATCCTCAAGGTTGAGCAAGCTCCCGTGTGGACAGAACAGGATGGCTTCTGCGGAAGCAGCTTTAGATTTCCACCCATGTTAAGCATAGGCTGTGGGAGTGATAGATAGGCTGGTTCTTGTGTAGCTGTTGTTGGGTTGTAGACAATGTCACAGGGAAGCCTGCCTGATCAAAATGCAAAGAACAGGCTTGGAAAAAGTGGGGAGTCTGGGGCAGAAGTCATACTGGAGCAGCAGATCAGAAGCTAGGAGGTGAGGGCAGCTGAGATGGGAGAAGTTGAACAAAATGATTGCTGAAAGGGTGTACGGAAAGATGATGTCTGATATGGGTCACATACACAGAGACTGTTAAATTTATTAGATATTGAGCTAAAAGGCAAAGATTCTCAGGAAAGATTGCTTTTTACATGAGCATATTCTATTGCCATTTGGCTCTGATATATACATGAAACCAGATTATGCTGAAAATCAGGGTCTACATACATTTTCCTTTACATCTGCATACATTTTATGCCTGTCTACGTACACGTTAGGATTCCATTTGGCAAATGTTTTTTTAAAAGATATTTACTAACAATTTATTTAGAGTGCTGACAACACAGCCTCTGTAAGTGTACAGTAGAACAAAATTCTACCCATAGAGGTTTGGTTTTGTTTTTTTTTCCCCCCAGTATTTCTGAAATCCTTCTCATAATGTGAAATATTCTCAGTTACTTCTCTGGGAGTTGAATTTATTGTGAAAGCTTTGTTAGTGATCCAACACCATGCAATATTTAGAACAAAAGCTGAGGAACAGGACACTGGGGTAATTAAACTGTATCTGGCAATGTATTCTGTGTCCTGGGCGTGCATGCTCTGAAGTGAATCAGTATATTGTAGCAGAAGAAAGAATGTATGATAATAGAAGCAGAGAGGTGAATTGTATAATGTGACTGTAGTCAATAAAAGCTGTGGTAGTTCCTGAGTACGGTGTTTGCAGTAAGAATAACTAATCTATGCGATCTGGTATATTAGCCAGCTGCTCCAGTTTGGGTACAGAATTTTTTTAACCTCCTCATTGATCTTGCAAAGACATCCTGATAATAAATCAACGTTTTTTTTCATTCAACTGCTGTTTTGTTCTCAAACTTATATAAAAGGTAAATATTTCCAAAAAATAATAAATGCTCTAAGGGGTGATGCATGCAGACCCACCAATAACTCGCACCACAAGTTTACTCTGATGTCCAACTACACACAGTGCTGGGAGGTAGAAATAGCCAACCTGCTCTACAGGAATGGCAAGCAGATTGTGTTTATGCAGCTAAGAAGTGTTGCAGCCTGACCAGCGGCAGAGCTGCCAAAGCAGTTAGTTACACTGTGGTAAGCTTTTTTGTGTGTGTGTCTGTGTCCACATGCTCCATGACAAGTGGTCACGATGTTACTTGTACAAACTGGTGATGGCTTTTTTGATTTCACCTCAAACTGGGTTTAAATGAATTGACCAAAGTAATAGGAAGGATAGAAATGGGAACAAGAGTAAGAATACAGGAGTGCCTCCTTTTATTGCGCTGTGAGATTGCTTCTCCTTTCAAGATGATTAATTGCCCTGAAGCTCTGCTTGGTTGCTCAGCAGAGAGGGTAGATTGTTTGTAAATACCTGACCAAAGTGGAGTTTGTAGGGATCTTACAGTTTTTAAGTGGGAACCCAAAGGCAGTGCTTCTTTTGGCCAGAACTTGATTTGAAGGTACTTCAAAACATAGATTCTGAGATTACCTTGCTGAAAGTAATCAGTAACATTAAAGAAAAGCAGGGCCCAATATTTAGCTGCAACAAAACTTGGGTATTGCTGTCATCTTTTTTTTTTCTTGTCCTGCCCTGCCTGCCTCCCCTGCCTTTTTCTTCAGGCCAATGCATATTTTCATTTTTCTGTGTCTTTCAACCTGAAATCACATAATCTCTGGTTTCCAGACAAGAAGTAAACATATACACATTACTTCACTCTTTAGATATTTAAGACACTGTGCAGCTAGTCAGTTTCTCATAGAATTTTTATTTTAGTTTTGTCCTTGACATGCCCCAATTAAACAGTATGCAGATAAGTTTACTACTATTCTTCGAAAATAAAATATATTTTTTTAAAAGCAAGTAACATGCAGTGCCAGTGCTAAAGTTAGTAAGCTTTTAACACTTGCTTTATATGTTTTGGAGAAGTCTTTTTGCAGTGTTGATGCTGCCATTTCAGAGCAACCCTCTGCAACCATGCCTTCCTATGTGGAAAAAAACATTTTTTCTTAAGGATGAGCTTAAGTCACACAAATGGTTTGACTTGTGTTTAGCACTGATGATGCAAGTTAAATGTAGCACTGTGGAATTTTGACTGCCTTAGAATAGTCATAGTGTGTGTTAGTACAGTAAATCAGAAAGGATACTTTGCACATGAGGAGCTTCTTTGAAGATCATTAAGTTGTTATTTGTTCTTAATATAATCTCCATTACACACAATGTGTGTGTGAGGGGAAGGAGCTTGGAGGGAGCAGGGATTGTTTTCTCCAGTGCAAGAGAAGTGCAAACTGTCTTGTCAGAAAGACTTCTTGTTCTTCCGGAAAAGCTGTCATTGGGTTTTGTTTCATTTTGGAAGGCTTGGAGTCGACAGTTAGTGGATTGTGTTGTAAAAATGTTCTTTCACTTTCCTAGGTTGTACTATGCATTTCTGTTGATGTATCTAAGGACTATGAACAAGTGGAGAACGTTCTAAAACAGGTGAGGAGGTGATATTAACTGTGTGTCTTGAGAAGCTTATCTGTGTATGACACATTTTTAATGGAAATAGTTTCTTATCATTATAAGGTGCCATGGGAAGGGTTTGGGTTTTTTTCCTGTGAAAGAACATCTTAACTTCTGTCACCTCTTCCAGGCTCAGGAAAAGCTGGGGCCAGTTGACATGCTTGTAAACTGTGCAGGAACATCAGTTACAGGAAAATTTGAGGATATTGAAGTGAATTCTTTTGAAGTGAGTGACAATACTTTTTATTTTATTATATAATGATTTCTTATTCAACCATTTTAACAATTATATAGCATTCCTGTGTCTTTGCAGACTTCATATGAATAGTGATACACTTGATTTGTGGAGCTGTCAGAATTAGAATGTATCTTTACATTTGTAAGGATTGTCTCTTAACTCTCACCTAACTTTTAGTTCCTTGTTGGGCCAGAAGAGTGAATTTTCCCTCTGGGATAGAGTCCTCAAAATGAAAGAAAAGCCTGGTGTGTATTTTTGTAGTTTAGTGCACTGTGAAAAGCACTGAATTTCACAGGGTGTCACGTTTCTTTTTTTTCTGTTGAAGTTTGTAAGTTTGTTGTGTTTTTTTTTTTAAAACATATTTAACCTGTTTAAGAAAAATTTGACTGTTACCAGTATTCAGCTGAAGTGCACAATTTTTTTTTTCAAGTTTTCAGTTTGAGAAGCTGCTGTTCTGAAAAAAATCCCCCCAAAATACCCCAAACTGCAGTATTTTCTTTATCTTATGTCCACAGCCCTCAGGCACCCAGTTTTCTACAGATAACATTGAATCATCTGAAAACACTAAATAGGCATAATTTTCTAATAAATCTGAATCATCTATTCTGTTGCTTCTATAGGCTATCAGTTGTGTTCTGGGTCTTCTAGAGAGTGAAATGAAAGACTTCCCTGTATCCATCAAAGATTAAAATCTCTGAAATGCATAAGTACATAGATTTTGTTTGTTTCTTGTTTTAGAAAGCTCTTTAAACTTGCATATCAGTATGTTTTCATACCTTATGTGTAAATGGATTGCTTCCTGGACATTCTTTGTGTTAGATTTTTCCCTCAGATGTTCTTTTTCCCTTGAAGGTGTTAAGGTTCAAAGTATTAACAGTATCCTGGGTGCTATTAAGACTTGTCAATAGATTGGATTTCTTCTGACTTGAATTGAGATTTTTAGATACAGAACAGTTTATGAAGCTGTAGAATAGAAAACAATTGTTTCTTTTCCCAGCTGATAGAACTAAGAACCTAGTGAAATTCCGTATTAAAGCAGATTGAAATAGGGACTTTTTGATAAACAATACCAAACAGTAGAATGGTTCTGCATCTGTGACTTAAATACCATATTAATATCATTTGTACAGAGGTTAATGGCAGTCAATTATCTGGGCAGTGTGTACCCAAGTCGAGCAGTGATCGCTACCATGAAGGAGCGCAGAATGGGAAGGATTGTGTTTGTATCGTCTCAGGCCGGGCAATTGGGCCTGTTTGGTTACACAGCATATTCGCCAACAAAGTTTGCTCTTCGAGGGTTGGCTGAAGCCCTACAGATGGAGGTATGTGTGTGATAATATAAGTATTTTTGATTGTAAACAAAAATATTTAACTAGCAGTACAGCATCCTTTCATTTAAATAGTCCTTTTTGCATTGGGCAGCACGACTGATACCTGTGTGCTGTGTTGGCCCTTTTTTGGCAACAGTGCAATCCTACTGCTCTGCATGGGGTTACAGAAACTAAGCTGATTTCAGTTGCATAAGAGAGAATGGATTGAATCTGTTCCTGGGACTGAAGATGACATGTTCAGACTTTTTTTTTTTTCTTTAATGTTGCATTTTAACTAAAAGCACTTGGATTATAAGTGTTTTGAGAAGTCTTTTTAAAGGCTCTAAGTGCAGAATGCTATTTGAACACCCCATGGATGCATCAATGTGATTCCAGCTTGTTTACGAGGCTGCAGCAAGTGCTATGTAAAACTTGCAAGATAGAATTTGAGGGTCATCCACACAAAAAAACGTTGACAGTAGTTCGCACTTCCAGATTCTGGTATAGATAAAACTTTTTGTAGTGCAATGATCTAAGCTTACGCTTAAGTCAAAACTAAAATCAAACACTGTTTTCGTTATCCAGTGGAACAAGATTGGTAAGTCCATTGTAAGACAGGTAAAATTGGTTTGAAGATTGCTTCCCTTATTGTTTCATTAAAAATGTATATTGCTTTCTGAAGTGTTTTAGATAAAAGTGTCTGTTTTGGCTCTAGACCCTTGCACAGGCCCCTGGTTTAGCTGCCCTCTGCTCAATGTATGCCTTGATCAGGATTAGAACGTGGGGTAGAACTGCCTCTAATTGCTTCTGGCCTGCCAGATAGAGCAATGCGACTGCAAGGTTTTCCCTCAGACCGGTGACGCGTATCTTTTGAAGACTGTATTCTTCAAAACTAAAATAGGGCATTTATGGGCTGATGATGTGGTATTTCAGTAAGTGTTTTTAAAAGAGAATGTTCATACAAATTTGCGTTGTAGCAGTTACTGAATGGTAGTGCAGTAAGTGATAGAATTCTATGACATGTACATAAAAATACTTAACTAAATGTAATCTTTCATGTGAGGCTTTCCATTTTTCCTCACATTTTCTACTTGTTCTTTTGTTTCTGTAGATCTTAATCTCTTGTAAGTTTATACCATTGGTTGAAAAGCCTTGTAACTTGAATATATCTCTTAAAGATACATGTTCAGACTTTGAATTTGGTATCTTTAAGATACCAAATTGTTGTGTTTTTCTTTCTATATTTTTTCGGCAGATTATGCTTGTTGACACAAACAGCAACAAAAAAAAATCATGCTAATAAGCCTCAGTGAAAGTTTTTGGCCTTGTGTTTATGGATGCTGAGTATTGGTGTTTGGCAATGGTTTAGTCTCTTCTTAGAATTGAAATCGGCAAAATTAGAGAGCTAAACTACTTTCATATTTCTCCTAAAGGTTTTAAAAAGCACTTAGATTCATCAAATTTACCTCATGTGCAAAGCTTTTGATATTTTTATTAAACAAAACCCCACCGTCTCTTGCTCTTCGCTGTTTTGCTATCTCATTTGACAAAACTCTCGAGTCTTGCAAGTGCTGAATATGAGGGTGACTAAACACTAGAGGTGATTTAAATTAATGCTTCCTTTATTTCTTCAGAATAAGAGAAATTAATGAAGTTCTGAGGGACATGTAGAGGCTGTCAATATTAAGATAACACTTCCTTTTCTAAAATACAGGTAAAGCCTTATAATATCTACATAACGGTGGCCTATCCTCCAGATACTGATACACCTGGCTTTGCAGAAGAAAGTAAAACAAAGGTAAACTGTTCTTCAGTTATACAAAAATGTTATTAAAGCTTCATTTGGTGGTGGGCAATGTGTTTCAGATTTCATTCACTCGGGTAGTACTTTTTAAATTGGTTCATATTTAAATTTTACAAAGTACTTCAAAACACTTCAATTTTCTCAGCTAGTCAAAATTAAATAGCTTGTAGGATAATTTTGTGTAGTTTATTGTTCTGGCTTTAAATGGAAGAACTACCTGCCTTTAGTATCTGAAACACTGCAAAGTCATATACGCAATCAAAATACTGTTGTAGAATGATAAACTAAAACTATGATTTGTTTTGATATCAAAGCTTAATGAACTAAAAATACCATTCCTATTTTTGTGTCTTCTATAATAGGCAGTTTTTCTTACAGGTGTGACAGATCAAAATAAATTTCAGTTCCTTCAGTGAAGTGTGCAAACTAACCATGCTGTGTGATTATATGTAATGACACAATTTAATAGTGGCTGTTGTCTATAGTCTTAAAGTAGGAAGGAAATTCTCTTGCGTTGGGTCTGGACTGCAAATGACAATATCAGTTTTCAGAAAGGTTTGTCAGCAGTAGACCTTTATTTGACTTACCTTGAATGTGGAAGTTTGGACCTTCAATAATTCAGTTGCCTCTCATCATTTGATATGACCCTACATAAGAAGTAGAGTTCATAAACTGCATTAAGGCCTCTAGTTCAGACTGAAGTATCAGATAACCAGACAAAAAATGTGTCTATTTTTTTATTTGCATACTGTTAACTAGAAGCCTGGTATCTAAGGAGATCAGCCTTTTCAAGATGCCCCATCAGGTATAATAGGAAATTGAGGTTGAATTCCATTTTGTCTTTTATTCTTTGTGTAAGAATCAGTAGGGATTGTATAACACAATTCTTACTTCATTATTTCTTGATAGAGATATTCTGTATTAAATATGTACTCCCACACATCCACATAAAGTGCCAGAATTAGACATCTGCAAATACTTGTGCAGCTTGCATATTCTGTGGGATTTGTCTCTTCATAATAGCCTTTTTCAGGCAAATAGTTACCAGCAAAATGCATGGTTTATCTAAGATTTCTCTTTAAAAAGAGATTCAGTGCGATTTATCTTGTCCAAAAGGTGTTGTCTTTCAAGCAAAGACTTATGCTTTGCTTTAGCATACATGAAGTCTTGAGGTGTCTTGCACCTATCATGATAGTGCACCTTAAATCTCTACAGTATTGCATTGATCTGACAGCTCAGATATTCGTTTACTATTGCTGCATTTATTTCATACTACTTATTTCAGAACATGTGTCTCTGTAGTTTGTGTTTCTTTAGGACTATGCTTTTGTTCTCTGAATACAGTAAAAGAAAACGTCAGGAACCAGGATACAGCTTTCCTGTGTATAGTCACTGAGCTTTTTGTTTGGTTGGTTAGGAGGGGTTTTTTTGAGGTAACTGCTTTACAAATTACAACTGTGCTTTGGCTTACTGACTAGCCAGTTAGTGTATTTAATGGCTGATTTCTACCTGTCTTTTTCTCAACATGTCATTAACTTTAGCTGTTGCTGCTGAATAGCTGCTATTTCCAGCCCCCCCACAACCTTCACGTCCTTTCATTT
>VXBW01006626.1:380981-394468 GCA_013400375.1 Thinocorus orbignyianus | reverse complement strand
TTAACAGTATTTGAATTAACTGTTGACATTCCTAAATCTGTCTCAGATTTGGTTGATACTGGCCAGTAAGCTCAAAAGTACATAGGGGTGATGAGATGGAGATCTGATGATGTAAACCATGTTGTTGTAGGAAAGCATGTAAAAGGTGTTTTTATGTGATTTCTGCTGGCAAATTCCCTCCTCCCCCCCTCTAAAATACACATACTTAAAAGAAGTTGTCTTTGGTGAGCCTGCTCAGTGAAACCAGGATTCATAATTATAATTTCTGTGGTACTCTGGATTGATAATGAGAGAGAAACCTGAAGTGCTTTTTTAAAGTATTAATGCTCAAAATTAAGCTAGTCCCAGCCTTTGACTAGGCTCAAATACTTCAATTAAATTTTGTTATTAAGTGTATCTGTATCAGTCATTTCAAGTCAACTTGTGACCAAGTACACTCTCTCCTTAATTTGGCACTGATTTTTCTTCATTACCAGAACCATCTATCTTAACACACTGAGCGTTTATGCAGTTGGCTCCATCATTGTTTTGTTTGCTAAAAGGATGTGAATGACCTATATGCCTCTAAGTACTTGAAAGCATATTTTTGACGTTTGTTTTTGTAACAGACCGGACTTGTTTATTAGTTTTTTTTGTGGGAAAGAAATTGTGATTGCTAGAGTAACTGCCACAATTGTATTATTCTAGTAGGGTAAAGTGGCATAAGTGCCCCAAAATAAGAAGAAATAAAATGCAGTGATGGATTTTGGTGGATATCAGTGTATGGAGTTTGAGAAATTAAAAAAAAATAATTAAAAAATTGTAGGTTCTTAAAATATTTCGGGCATATCTTTTACTTCATTTCTGGCAAAAGACCCACAAATGAACTAACGCAAGTGTTGCATAGACACAGTTTAAGCATTTTGAGAACTTCTGAAAATTAGATACGGGGGGGGGGGGAAACTTTTTTGTATTTTATTAGTTAAAAACTAATAAAAAATTAAACTCAAGGGAATAAAAGCTGGAATTTCCTTCAAAAAATTAGTCTATTATTTAGGAAGGTGCTTTTACCTTGCTTTAAGTGGGTGTTTTGGATGACAGCATGATACCACTTGGTAGCAGTCATGTCATCCATGACAAAATACCCCAAATCAAAACTTGACCTTTTTATTTTTCTCTCCTGTGTGTTATTAGTCAAACTTACATTGGTATTTTTCTGCTAAAGCCCTTAGAGACGAAGCTGATTTCTGAAACCTCATCAGTTTGCCAAGCAGAACAAGTCGCCAGAGTTATAGTCAAAGATGCCATAGTAAGTAAATCATCTTTTTAAAGTATGTTCTTTGCTGGAGAGACTGGGATCGCATGTGATGCTTGTTTAAGACTAAGACAATGGCTAAGCTAAATGCAAAATCAATTCACACAAAACAGTACTCTTTAGATAGTTTGAATAAGGAGTATTTTCTTTATTCTTATTTCTCCACTATGCCCACAAATGATTTTATGTAATCTCTGGGAACTAAAAAGTATCTGAAGTTGGACATCGGACTGACGCATCGGCATGATGCAATGTCTCAAAGGCAGATTATGACTGCTTCTAAAGCACTAAACTCTATTGACTTTTTATGTATGAAATACCATTTGTCTAACCTCAAAAGCTTGTTGGACTATCTTATTTTTCTTGAAGATGAGTTCATTAAAAATAATTTTAAAATAAATGAAGGCAGTCTAGCCTTTTTGGCTTTTACTGTCTTAACGCGTATGATTTATGAGGGATTAAAATACATAAAAAGCTGCTCATAGTGGTTAAAGGCCTATGGCCTTTCTGAGGCTTTTTTTTAAGTTTTGTGCTATGAAATGCTTGCACATTTAATAAAGCACCTCAGAATGGAAACAAACTTGAAATTTCATCTTCGTAAAGCGATTAAATCCTAAAATCTGTAATTATTTTACAGTTCCAAATACTTTTGGTTTTCAACTTGATTTATATCTATAGCAGGTGTTCAGTTGATACAATATTTTCAGAAATACAACACGCAAACAAAATCATCTCTGGCTTTGGGGTGGTGAGTTTTAAAAGCAAGTAGTACTTCACATGGTGTTCTGCTTTCATGCTTAAGGAAAACTAATCTCCTCTCTAATCGTAGGCATCTGGTATTTCTACACCATGGTTTCCAGCACTTTGGATGATATATTAGTTCAGACGTGGTCTTACGTACCTAAGCCATCAGCCAAGAGACTAAATTTGAAATCAGCTCTGTACTGTAGGAACTCGCAGTCCTCTCAGATGTATGTTGAGAAATAACTCAGCCAGATCCTATACCCTCTACTACTTTACAGGAGTTCACTCCTCACCATGATTCAGGAACATCGCCTTCTCGTTTTGCTTCTGTCTTTCATAGGTTTAGTCCTGCAGTGTTTCAAAAAGTCTGTTTTCCAGCATAAGGTCTGCTAGGAACAAATGGGAGAAGCCTGGGAGTCAGAGCTATGGAGCTGCAATTTTCCTCATGAGTAGTCAAAAACCAGCCAGCCAAACAAATTTTTCCTGGTGTCCATCCCTCCTCTTCTGCCAGCTGCATTGCTTAGCAGCCTCTGTATCTCGTGGTTTTGAGGAGGGCAAGTTAACAATCCTTGTGATGCAGATGGAGGGCCTGCTACTTGGCATTTGAAATGCACCCCCTGCCAAGTCACACGTGGTAACAAACTAATTTTAACAAAAAGCAAGCAGCACTTACTCTACAGTTATAATAGTGGTTGGTGATCTGACAGGGTTAGGGTGTAATTCTGTCTCTTAAATATATTTACAGTTGGGAAGAGTATCATGCATATTCTTAATCTATAAGCATGCTTCAAGAACAAATTTAAAGCCTCTCTATTGTTAAGAAATCTGCAGTCATTTTGCAATGTTGCTGTATAGCACAAAATGTTTTTTAATACTTTAAATCTTCATTGTGTTAACTGTTTATTTATTTTTTACATCAGTCAGCTAGGTTCATCAAGAATAGCTGTTGAAATAAGATACATTGTGATTGTAAATTACTTCTTTTTTTCTTAATTGCTGTTTTCCTTTCATCCAGCAAGGGAACTTTAACAGCTCGGTGGGATCAGACGGTTACATGCTATCAATACTGACAAGTGGAATGTCACCAGTCACTTCTATTACTGAAGGTCTTCAGCAGGTAAGATTTGGGAAGGCCCTATAGTCACAATTTCTTATAGCTTAAAATACTTCAAAATGTAGAGCATTATGCAAGCATTGATTATTTTTTCATCAGGCAGTTGTTAATACTGTGGAGGCTTGGATTTAGGAAACTGACACAGTGTTTTTGAGCTGAAGCAGCAAATTGGCGGGAAAGCTAGGACTATTACCTGCTCCTCCATCCTGAAGTCACCTAGTTATGATGGTTATCATGAGTTTTTCCTGATGTTATGTAGCATACCTGCCCGGAGCTTTATTTCCCCAGTTAATAATATGCTGCAGTCTGGGATCCTGAATGAACTGAAAGATGTTTCTCTCTGTTTCCAGGTTGTTTGCATGGGCATTTTTCGCATCGTTGGCTTATTTTACCTAGGAAGTTTTGACAGCATAGTTCGTCGCTGCATGATGCAGAGGGAAAAATCTGAAAGTGTGGATAAGAATGAATAATCTTTACTTTGAATTGAAAGAAGAATGTTAAACAGTCCTGGACAGCTTGTTGCTTAAGTGGGACTCAGTTTTTCTCCTGAAGGATTTAGACTGGAAGTACTTGCATATGTGACACGTGAGTCCCCTCAAAAGCTATGAAAGAAAACAAAAGTACAACTCCAGAAAATGCCAAACTATGCAAAAGTGTGAATGAGGATTAGATTTCTTTGGTGATTTGAGTAAGAGAGAATTTGGGGAACTTGTAAGTGATCTGCAGAGCAGAATTTGAGAATGGATTATGTGCGGTGATTCTGGACAAATGCTTAAGTTTTCTCACTTTGGTGCTTATGGACAAAATAAGTACCATAATGGACTGGGCAGAAGTAGATTGAAGTCCCCTGAACAGGTTGGTACCTTTTTGCTAACGTTTTGGGACTGGTTTTAATTTAAAATGTCAATTTTTCTTTGGCCAATCTACAGATCCTTCTGTCAATGACAGCTTTCCTTATTCTATCCAACATGCAACTGTGGAAACCTTAAGATGGCAGACACATTTGTGTGATCCAAGCTTTCTCGGTCTGGGAGTAATTAAAAAGTATGGTTTAATATATGCATACTTTCTACAGGGAGATGAAGAACCCGTTCCCACAGAGAAATGCTGGGAGATGCGATTGGGTCTGTAGCTCTTCTGGCCTTTGAAGTATGTTGTGAACAAAAAAGAAAAAGAAAAATCAAATCAGTATCAAGCGTGTTGATTATGACTTTCAGCATTTTAAGCCATTGAAACAATGTTTATTTTTTACAGATACTTACTTTGCCAGGTTTTGCTCTGGAGAGGAAAGTAGCTTCATGCTACTGTTATGCACATTATTTTTCAAAGCTGCAAATGATGAGCCAAACCAGTAATTGATGATAGAATCAATAGTAATTAAAATGCCAGGCTCTTCCAGTAGCAGGAATGTAGCTTCTTGGGGCAGGGGGGTCAGGAAGGGGAGGGGGGTGTGTCAGAATGGCATTCCACACTTAAATTTCCCAATACGTGGAAAAAACTTTCACATGAGAAGAAATGATTTAAAATACTCTCCTTCTACACCCACTTCTATTTTTCTTTCATTTACATTATACAAATCAAGGCTGCTCAATAACTGCTTCAGAATACACAGGACCCAGTGGTTGTTTTTAACACTGTTTAACACAAGTTTAACACTGGAAAAGCTTGATGCATAACAATGATGTTTTAAGGGTGCACTATATATACTGTTTATTTAATGGACCACTATAGCAAGTGCCTTGTGAGCTGCTTTTTTTCCAAAAGCTGCATATTTTGTATTTGTTAGCACTGCTGTGTTTTCAATGTCATATTTCCCATTTTCAGTCAGTACTCTGAATCTAAAATTACTTGTAAAACTGGGCACTTTCACTTCCTTGAAAGTAGTATTTAACAACAAAATAGGCAAAATTGAGTGCTTGTGTTAATATACTCTGTACATCTAATTAAGAGGAGGTACGCAGTTAACCTGAGATAAAAAATAATTGGTGGTTAACTGCAAAACCTTTAAAATGTAATTTTTTTGTGGCTGTTTATTTTCCCTTTCTGAATCCGGTTATCACTTTTCCAGTTTTCTTCACATAGACTAAACTCTTTCTAATACCTGGTTTACAAACACATTTTGGGGGAGGGTCACATTGGCACTCTCATTTGAAGTGGTTAGGCTTTTATTAGATTGCAGACATTTAAGACATTGTTGAATTTGTCACAAAGCCTATATTTTAGGTCCTGCCTCCTAATTCTTAGATATGTGAAGCTGTGCATGCCTAGAATACAATACTAATTTTGAGAATAGTGTATTCCTGCATTTTTAAACAGCTGGGCTTCAGTGCAAAGAAATCTAGTGTGCATATGTGTTCCCTGCGCTGTTAATGTGAATGACATCATGGAGCATCTGTCATACCTCCGTTGTCAACGTTGCTGTGTTTCTTAAAGTGACATAACAATGCTATTTGGACCCTGTTATTAATTCCTTTTTTGATGCAAATCAAATATTCCCGTGACCACCTGCAAAAGGCACCAAAACGGGTGAATCGGCTGTGCTGTAGCTTGAAAGAAATGCTCATGTAGATGAGTTGACATCAACACAAGTTTGAAGGTCAGGACTTCAAGCCAGTAAGACTTTGGATACTTGAATTTTTGGATCTTCAACTTGGAATGTTAAAGGGTTTGTGCTTAAGAAACGTAATCAGAGTGCACACACAAGATATTGTGGCAGCTGAGCCTCTTTAAAGTGTTTCGGGTTCAACATCTTAGGTGGCTAATCGCTCTTTCTTGATTGAAGAGTCATCCAAATAATGATTGATAGAATTCAGTGCAGATGTCTGTGAAGGAGGAGTAAGAATACTGGGTCGAAGTTATGGCCCTGATCTAGAGAGATGTCAGTTCACACCTAATTTTGCATAGTATAAGTGGTTGTATTGATGGTAAAATTGTAGGTTGAACCCCTCAGCAGTTATGGAAATTGGAAGAAAGCAAATTTTTTGATGGAACAAGTAAAGAATAATCTTTTAAAATGTTCTAGGTGCTGCTGTCACAAGTCTGTGCGGTTAAAATTAACTGATAAACTTTTCAACAGTTCTATTGTCAAAACACAGTAAATTGTCAACTACAGCAACCTTTGGTGTAAACTTTTTCTTCTACACATTCCCTGTCAAGCAATGTACTCGTTTTAAGGTCCAATATGAAGTGAAGGAGATGCCTTGTACTCTTGTGGAAAGATGTTTAGCAGCCAAAAAACCTATTTTGCCAGTTTAAATGTTATAAGACCTCTGTGTTGAAATGTTTTAGCAGTGTATTAGATCCGTGAAGAACTTCAAATAGGCTTTATTACTTTTTGTCAAATTGTCAATAATTTAATCACTTGTGCCATATCAGTCAGTGTCTTGTCTCTTACTTTCTTCGTCAGTCTCTGAGATTCGATTTAGGCTCTGGTAGTCTTTTCCATTCCATGTAGTTTCTAATGACTGTCTGCTTTAAATACAGATTTATTGTAACTATACATATAGTTTACTTCACCAAGGTGTTCATGTGCAATTTAAATAGATTTAATATTTTACTAAGAAAAAGGATATAGATAAATAAACTTTATTTGCTGTGAAAAACTCTAGGCACTTTTAAATGGTAACGATATATAGCATTATTTGTAAAAAGAAACTGTGCTTATTGCTTCATCATTTTTGTGCCAGAACTGTAAACTAGTTTTCAGATTTTATATTTCTCAAAATAAATGGAGAATCAACAAAGCCTGTAACTTCTAAGTTCTTTGAGGGGATAAAGAGGAATGGATAAATTTAATTTGCAGGGGTTGGTGTGGTGTTTTTGCTTGGGTTTTTTTTGTTTTGTTTTTTTAAATCTGGGATTAGTTCAGCAGGATCCTCTTGATTTTGTAGGACAGCAGAGGGGGCAATATATCCCTCCATTTTAGCAGCTTAGGACAGAGGTGTACAGCAGCTGAAGAATTTGACTGAATATTGTCAGCAGACCCAGTGTCATCAAACTAATGAAAGTGGGATTGAGTTGACACACTCTGCCTTTATCGCAGGAGGTGCTGCCAGTGTATAACTGGTGCTTGTGCTCTCTGGAAGTGCTTGTAAACCCTGAGGAGCCAAGTGATGCTTATTTTTCCTAGTGGGAAACAATAGAAATAATAGCTATATGGTAGCTGGCTTTCTGTAGCACCACTGAGCATGCAGTTGTATAGAAAATTACTGTATTATGGTTCAGCTCTGCGGTAGGAGGCCCCGAGTGGATCGCTATCTCCGAGATAATAGTAGGGGAGAAATAGCCCCTAAGATAGTTATTCTCAAATCCCAAGTCACGAAAGTTCAGTCTTTTAGAAAGATCCAAGGCCAGGCCGGATGGGGCTTGGAGCAACCTGCTCTAGTGGGAGGTGTCCCTGCCTGTGGCAGGGGGGTTGGAACTGGATGATCTTTAAGGTCCCTTCCAACTCTAACCCTTCTATGATTCTATGAGAGATATGCTTATTATCAGAGAGCTATAATCAAAGATGGATTGAGGGAAGTATATGCTGTCTAAAATGTGTTTTAAAGCTGAGGGGCTGGTGTTAATCTTAGAATGCTGGAGAATTAAAAGTTTTGAAGGGAAAGAAAGCCACACTGCAACTGGAGCTGCTGATGTTTCCCTCAGTGTAAGCAGCAGGCCAAAGTAGGTTGCTCTTTGTTCCTTTTTGTAATCGGATTTCAGCTACAAGGCTAAATTATCTGGTAGCTCCACTCTTTCCTTTTTTTTTTTCCCCTGTCCAGCCAGTCCCGAGCTCACTGGCAAGTAGGTGCGTGTTTGATTGTCTGTCAAAGCTGGTAGTAAAACCTCATGAAGTCATTTCCTTTCCTCTGTCACTGGGGGGAGAGACTCAGGAGAGCCAGAGACCTTTAAATGAGGTGCTGGTCTTGCCACACCTCCCATCTTCTTCCTCTTGTTTCCTTTCTTGCAACCAAGATGCCCTAAATTGGTGAAAAAAGACGGCCGTGCTAACCTTCTCTCCATGGTGGTCCGTGGTGGGTGGGAAATAACGCTGTTAAGCTCTTGGACAGAAACTTGCACTGAAGGAAGCAGAATGTGCAAATCATTCTTTTTTCAAAAAAAAAACCCAACCAACAACACAGCAACTTAAAGATGCATGTCTAATTTCTTGGAGGGGGACAAGGGGAAGCATTTCACAAAGGGAAGGTGTGCTGTTTGCGGAAACCTTGATGAAGGAACGCGATACCGAACCTCTCTGGCAGAATAGCACCGAGCTGCTCTGAAATTTTATTTTTTCTAAGTTGAAAACAAGTTTGTTTTCAGCTTGGAGGGGAATCCCCACGTTAATTTTAAACCTTTCGAGTTCTAACTATGAAGTTCAGTCTGTAGTAGTGCTGCTAGAGCAATGTAAATAAAGGAGCGAAAGCAAAACATATGTGACCAACAGTAAATCACGCTGCTGAGCTCTGGGAGTTGATTCCCTTGGCCAAAATAAGGTAAAGGTGCCAACTGTAAATAATGTATGTGAAATAAGTCTAGAACCAAATTTTCAATGTTCGAGGTAACTTGCAACTGAGGGGAATATTTTTTTTTTCAAAGCTAACAGGTGTTTCAAAGAAAGTGGTTAAAACGAGGTGTGTTGGTCTTTATTACTCAAAAAATGCTTTCCCCCTTTTTCACTTTGAGAAATTGTAACAGGTTTATGGCTCGCAGATGGATGTTCCTGTTTGTTCATCGGACTCTTCCCATTTCCTATTCCCATCTCCTTCGCTCTTCAGCTTCCCAGTTGAAAGAGCAGGTCTCCGATCCCTTTTTCCACAGCAGAGAGAAGAAAGAAGGGGCACAGGTGGCACTACCCACATCACAAGAACAGGTTGGGAGCTTTCAAGGGCGGTGAGACGGCTCAGGTGCCATGAAGACAAAAGCCTATTGCTACGTAGAGGAGAAGAGATGTCGAAGAGAAGGATGTCCAGCGCTGGACATGGTTGTTTTGCCTCCCTCCAGTCCAGACCACGGGGCTTCTGTCTTGGTGAGAAATGAAGATGGTTGAGACATGAGTGCAGTAAAAGGGGTCTGAAAGTCAGGAGCTGTCTGCTGTGTTGGACCCTAAGGATATTGTCTGCGAATCTCATCCAGCTGCCTTTCCTGATGAGGACTATTAAACCCTGTGAAATAAACCATAATTGCAGGTCGGGTGTGCTCTGAATGTTTTACAGAAGGATTCTGGGCTCTGTGATCACTTCCAGTCAGGAAGGATCCACACCTGTAGCATTTACGACACCGGCAGGATGAAAGGCAAACTCCTGTTTCTGGAATGCACTCTGAAGAGGTGCTCGTGTGCTGGGGTTAACCTCCACCCTTTTGGTTAAAAATGAGGGGAGAAGAAAAAAAAAAAAGAGCATCTAGGCTTTATGTGATGCTACTTTTCCCCTATACTGTTTACATACAGAAAATTGGGTTTTTTAAGGATTTTACACCGTGCTTTAGATAGCAGCGTTGGGCAACACGTTGAGCAAAGCAGGTGAGACAGTCCTGGCAACGTACGGTGTTGCGCAGTCGGTGGCAGAGAATTAGGTGCGTGTGTGCAAGTCTCAAGGAGAACACTTGTTTGCAAGGCACTTCACACAGCTCGGCAGAGGTACCACAGGTCCCTGGGTGTCGTGGTGGCATGGACGGGAGCATGAAAGATGATGCTGGTGGTGGTTTTAGTCAGAGCAAGTTAGAAAGCTGTTGCAGGCACAAAGGCATGCAGAGAAAATATGTGCTGGCGTGGAAAGGAGAAGCACTGAATGCTTGAGCAGAGGAACCCAGATGAAGCACGGCCGTGGGTGGCACAGACAAATGCCTCACTGGACACACTGCAGCCAAGCACTGACAGTGCAATCAGCTGCTGAATTTTAAGTGTAAATTCCCCCCTGCCACGGGCACAGCAGACTCAATAAACCTGGTGTTTAAGCTGTGCTAGAACACGGTAAGGCAAAGGACTTCTTTGGTTGAGATAATTGCATTTACCTAGTATCACTCTAAATACAACTTTTGGGCTACTCAGATTTAGTTTGGGGCGCTGGTTTTATATCGATTTGTCGTAGAAGGGAAAATGTCTGCAGGTTTACAGCAAAAAACGTGGGAATGCCCTCTGCACACTTTGAGCACTGCCACTTGTTTTGTGCCCGCTCAGGTGGGGCTTCAAACAATCGCCTGCTTCTCTCCAACCTGCCTGCTCCTGAGCCAAGGAAATACAAGGGTGGGCAGGTCACCAGGAACCAGGGTTGCTATTGAAATCCTGGCAATGTTAAAACCAAAGTACAAGGGAAAAGGTGTCGACTTTCAGATTGTCGGGAAGCTCGGTGTTGCCAGGCGTAAAGCGCTTTTCTAGAGCCTTTATTAATAACACACCCGCTGCACGTCGGGGCCTGGGAAGCTACCAAAGAAAAGGCAGGCTCTGCAGGATCCTGCCTGGGTGCTCAGTTGCCCGAGCATGGACAAGAAAGCTCTTTCACGAAAATATTCTATCCTTTACACCAGCAGACCTGACTGATACCTGCTGTGGATGCTCCTGCCTCTAACTGTTAAGGGAAAGCTCTTTCCACGTGAGCTTCTGGTTGTGTTCCCAGTGCTTGATACAGCCAGTTCTTCTTGTCAGTCTGATGAACTCTGGTGTGTGCAGAAAGGTTTGCAGGATCAGACCTTTACGAATCAGCATGTTATTCTGCAGCCTAAAAGCACCGTAACAATTTCTTACCTAACTTCATGCACTTGCTCCATGTTCCTTGATAAATCCAGAGCCTCTCTTGCCAGTTTCTTCTGTCATCTATCCTCCCCCCTTCCCCACCACCACCGTATTGCCTCTATTTTGGGTGTCTTTTCAACTCTTGTTTCATCCTGCTGAGCTCCAACAAACAAGCCAGGTAAAAAGCAATGCAGTGATGCAAACCTGTGATACCTTGACAGATGCTCATCACCCACATTATAATTAGTTTTAAGATGCCGCTCCCACCAATTACAGTCATAAATGCAGGTCAGGTGCAATGCATTTAACACAGTAAGTTAGGCACAAGAAAGACTGTTTAAATGCACATAATTTTGTTTTGCTTTTTTTACGGAGTCCCAGTTTATTGTTCTTCAAGGCAGGGTTTTTGTTTCCCGTGACTCATTCCCAATACGCTGGCTTAAAGCAAACAGTTACGAGGATTTTCTCGTGTATTTTTCATTTTTCTGGTTCAGCCTCAGCTGTGTTTGGTATTTAGCAAGCTTTCTTATGAACCATGACCACTCTTTTCCTATTAAACCTTTTAAAAGGCTGGGCTCTGTCATTTCTATAGCAAAGTGCTGACTGTAGAGCTAGCGGGGGAAAAGCATCGTTGCTAAATCCATTCCGAACAGAGTATTTCCAGTTTTGCTGTACCTGTTTCTATCAGAAATCAGTTATGAATTCTGAAACTATTTCAGTTTACTCATTATGTGCTCTCTGTTCGTTTAGTTGCTCTTCCTTTTCTGCATACAGAACACATTCAAATACCTTTTGCCAATTCGGTGACGTTTTCAGTTTCTCCTGACATCGATTTTATCTGTGTCTTTCTTTGTTTTCTGCCTCAGTCCCACAATGGTTTATCCTGTGGGCTTCAAAACCCACTGCTATGACATCCAGGCAGTTTTTCTGTGTTACTTAACATCTGTGTGTGATGTGTTTTGAGTTGTGGGACCGACTGTATTCTATTCAGTCACTAGCACAGTGACAGCCTGAAGCAGCAGCCGGGTTGGTTGTGGCTGTTCTGATTTTCTGTATCACTTGTTCCATTTAAACCATAGCATGTTACATGGAAATGTCAGGTTACTTTTTGTATTCAGTGGGGAACCTTTTTTTTTCATTTTTATTTTGCCCCTCTCTTTTGATGCAACAACATAAAGGTGATGATTTTACCTGCTTGACAGCTCCCTTTTCTATATTTCTGCCATGGCAAGCAATCCCTCGGCAAATTGCAACCCCCTTACTTTCCAAAGGCTTTTATCCAGACGGAGAGGAGGGATTTCTGTGCTCCAGCGTTATTTAACCGTGCCCTGAGCCCGTGGCTGCTTGGCGCATCCTCCATCATCTCATGATAAACCCCATTTCCCTGCTCTGCTGCAACCTGTGGTCCTTCTTAACCCCCGAGGACACAACTGGCGGCGGGAGAGGGAGAGCCCCATCACTCCCTAGACTCCCCGGGTGTGTTGGAGACCGGGGGGTGCCGGCTGGCCGGGGGCGAGCAGCGGCCGCTGGGTGGCAACCGCCGCCCGCCGGGGAGGCGATGCCGGCGCTGGCGGCCCCCGCATGGGGAATCCTCCCAGTTTGGGACGACCTTCTTACTGGATGGAGGAAAAGCCGATGGCCATCCCCCGCGTTATCCTCAAAGCTGTGTTCTCCTCAAAGCAGGGGAGGTGGGTGGCAGCCTGCGAGCCAGGCGTGGATGTGTCAGTGTGGGGTGGAAAAGCCACCCTGAAAATAATGGAGACTTTGGAGGACAGGATTCACACCCTGCATCTCTTCTCCACAGCTCAATTCACGCCCTGTCTTCCTTTTAGGTTCAGAGGGGAGGTTTAGATTAGATATCAGGAAGAAATTCTTCCCCGTGAGGGCGGTGAGGCACTGGAGCAGGTCACCCAGAGAAGCTGTGGATGCCCCATCCCTGGAGGGGTTCAAGGCCAGGCTGGATGGGGCTTGGAACAACCTGGGCTGGTGGGAGGTGTCCCTGCCCGTGGCAGGGGGGTTGGAACTGGATGATGTTTAAGGTCCCTTCCAAATCTAACTATTCTGTGATTCTATGATTCTAGTTTATGGATGAGGTTATCCTCCCAGTCACCCTCACATCGACAAAACCTGGTAGAAGGTACCAAACTTCTCTCCCCCCCTCTCCATACTAAGCAGAGAAAGGGGCTGAATATCCTGAATGTCCCAGTCGGCTGTACCCAGGGATGTCTCCTCATCTCCATCCCAGCATCACCCATCCCTGGGTGGCTGTCCTTGTCCTGCTGAGCCACCACTGTGGGTTTAACCTACTTGGAAGGTCAACTCTGCTTCTTTGCTCAAGCTCCAGATTCATTTCATCTCAAGCAGTTCGGTTCCCCCTTCTTCAATCTGAAAAAAAAAACCACCAGGCCGGGTGGAGGGACAGATCTGAGTCTGCAATCCCTAAAATCCCACCCCACACGTGAAAACCCATCGGGCGGCTTGTGCGGGGCAGGTGTGCGGGACCCGGTACGACCGGGAAGCCCCGCAGGGCCATTTTTATTTTTTAAAAGGATATATATGTGTATATATATATATGTATAATTATGTGTGTCTTTTTTTTTCTTTTTTTTTCCTCTTTTTTTTTT
>VXBW01006626.1:290871-378734 GCA_013400375.1 Thinocorus orbignyianus | reverse complement strand
CCAGAGGGACTTTGCCCAAATGTCCGGCCAGCTGCACCTGACCCCCTTCACGGCCAGGGGCCGCTTCGTGGCGGTGGTGGAGGAGCTCTTCCGAGACGGGGTTAACTGGGGCAGGATCGTGGCCTTCTTCGAGTTTGGTGGCGTGATGTGCGTGGAGAGCGTCAACCGGGAGATGTCCTCCCTCGTGGACAGCATCGCTGCCTGGATGACCGAGTACCTGAACCGGCACCTGCACAACTGGATCCAGGACAACGGAGGCTGGGTACGTCCCTCCGTTGCTCTTTCCTTCTCCTGGCTCTGGGCTACGGGATGGGAAGTGGTGGGGGGAGTTCTGCTTGTGTTTTGGGGAGCAGAAGGTTTGCTTGGGGGGATGTCTGCGCTGACACGCTGTGGGCCTTGTGCTAGCTGTCAGGTTGCACCTCGTTGTGGGGTTACATTGGAGCAGTTTAGAATGGGGGAAACGGCTGGAACTTGGGAGCGAGAAGGATGAGTGAGGCACCTCCTTCATCAGGGGTCTCTGCTCTCCTACCCCCATCCACCCACCATCACCTACTGGTGGCACCAGCCCTGGGCCAAGGCAAGGTCCTGCAGCAGGGCTGCAAGGGGCAGCAGAGGCTTCTCTCCAGCTGCCAGGGGCAGGTCCCAGGCACGGGAAGGAGGGGGACAGCAGGGACCACATGTATCTGTGTGCATGCAGGCATCCCGGTCCGCTGTGGGTGACACACCAGGCATGATGAACACGGGATCCTGGTGCTACCAGCAGGCAGGTGGCTGTCAGTGCCGGTGTCAACAGCTGTGGTGGCAACGGGGGGTTTTATGATATGGGCTATGTCTGGTGTAAAAAAATCTGTCTTTGTCTCGAGCTGAAACAAAGGTGCTGGGAGCCGTGTCAGTGGGATTGTTCTGGAAAATGAGTATTCGTTGTGGTCTGATGGGTGACTGTGTTTCTGGGTAAGAGATCACCTCTGCCCGGGGCTGGCTTCAGCATCACCCAGAAAGGGACTATTTCCAGTTGTAGAAAATGGACAGCTTCTACACTGGTAGTCAGTCAAAAGCCTTTTCTTTTTTTCTCTTTCCAAGATAGGTGACTGCATTCAAATTGGAAGGGTATTTCTTTCCTTTTTTTTTCCTGTATTAATCAATATGTTATAACAACATGTGGTCCCAGGCGCTCTCCCGCAAACCAGACCTGCTGTGTGTGTAAAGGCTATGGTATTTATGTATCGGAGGAAGAAATGGCAAAAGTTAGACTGAAGAAGAAACTTTATGTGCGGGCTGAGAGCTGGTTTAAGTCACCAAGTGATGGGGGTCAGCTGGGTAGCAGACTGGCAGTTTGGGGTCCGTCCCTCTGTGAAACGCAGTCAGAGAGCTGGCTCAGTTACACAGCACACCTTCTAGAGGCTCGCGTAAAGGAAGGTAAAATACGGTACACCTTTCCCTGTTAACATGGCTTGCAAAGCCAGTGTTGGTGAAGCACTACAGCATTCAGTTCTCAGCAGTGGGTCTCTTGCTAAGTTACCGTTGGCGTCAGTGACTTGCCGCCCGCGTTGACCATCTCTGTTAAAAAAATGAAGATGCTGCCTTCTTGCTGCCAAACCTACCTGCCTAAAGGAGGGTAGAACATGTCCAGGGATGCAGAGGGCATCTATGTGCTGCTGTGACAGAGGGAATAAGGCTTTGGGTCCCTTTTCTCAGCTGGAATCCACATTGTGCGCCTCCCAGAGGAGTGCTGCAGATTCCTGGCTACAAGTTAGAGTGGAGGCAGGGTCCTTCTCCTGCTCTCCCCTGCTTCCACCAAGAAGAAAAAAAAAAAATCAAGATGCATGAGGCCAGAAGGGGGAGCAAAAAAATGTGTGTGCGTGCCTATGTCATGTATTTATATACATATGTATGTATATAAACATATGTGTATACAAATATGCACAAAAAAGGATTGCAGCACTTAGTGGTTGGGACCACACTTGGGAGAGGGAGACCTATCCCCTGATCCCCTACTTCGTGGATCACTGCAGAGGGTTTGTTGGTGGGTTTTATTTCACTAAACAGATATCTGAGGGGGAAAAAAAATAAAAAAAAAATCTGCAGACAGTTCAGGCTTTTGGAGACCTTGGCTGGTGAAAAGTTGAGCAGCTAAAGGGTTAGGGATTTTGCGGCTGCACTTCTGGGCTGGGATGCCTAACTTGTGCGTAAGTCCCTCCTCAGGCTGGAAGCCCGTCTGCAGAGCTGGGGCCCTCGGTGTGCTCCAGAGCCAGTGAAGTCATTCTGTTGACTCCAGTGAGCTTTGGATCAAATCCGTAACCATGCTGGAGATGTATTGTCCTGTGGGTGTATTGTGTAAAGAGAAACATCAATACCCCATAAAAGCAAGAAGGTTAAAAGACAGGTGTTCCCAGGCACGAGTGGCCAGATGAGGTGAGTGCTGGAGCTGTTTTCTGGATGATTAGAAATACAAGACGCTCAGACTATAAACACTGACTGCCTTTTGAGAGGAAAGGATGCTTCTTATCATTAGCCCTTTAGCTGTTCATTGAGATTTCCTATAAACAAAAGCTCCAGAGTTTTGGTGCATGTGATGCCATTTACTGCCATGTGTTATTTGTGATGTACACATGGAAGAAGATGTGCAAAATATTACCCAGGGTGGGTTTTGCCTGTCTGTCTGGTAAGTGGCTGGTGACTTCGAGCCACAGGATTATTAAACACAGGCAAAATCTTATTACTGCTTACAAAAAGCAAAAGCCTAAAATGAAGTTGCAAACATAACTTTTAGGATCCTGTCTTCAGAGAGAATAAATCAAGGATGGGATGGGGCAGTGGATTTTTCTTCTTTTTTTTTTTCCTACTTTTTTTTCTTCTCTAGCTTTCAGGATCTGTCAGTAGAAAAGCATACATTAATATATGCCCTCAGTCTTCAGCTTGGCACCTTACCCCATGTACAAACTGTATTAAAGCATCATAAATGGCTCTTCCAAAGTAGCTGGTCACCTTGTAGGTGGTGAGGCTTTGTGGGACCTCAGCACAGCTGTGTGCAATATCTCCCTGTCACACAGGTGCCTGTAATGAGTGGGATCGAAGGCTGTTGTAGCTTTCTCCTCCTATACATGTGTAGTCTTCCTCCTTGGTATGGAGTGGTGAGTTTATTAGGAGCCATGTAAGTAGAAGAAAAGAGAGGATTGGAGGCGGTCACAAGCTTGTGTTACACAGTGAGTAAGTTTGACAGTGTGTGCTTTGAGTCTATTACACGGGCTGATGTTTTATACTCAGGTCTGAATTTTGGCTGAAATGCCTTGCTTATTTATCTAGTTACTTTGATTCAAATACATGTTGACAATGTATTTTCAAGCCATGAATTCTTTATGTTGCAAGGAAAATGAAGAAGGAAAGAAGTAGATGCCCCATCCCTGGAAGTGTTCAAGGCCAGGCTGAATGGGGCTTGGAACAACCTGGGCTGGTGGGAGGTGTCCCTGCCCATGGCGGGGGGGTTGGAGCTAGATGGTCTTTAAGGTCTCTTCCAACCTAAACAGTTCCATGATTCTGTACCAAAGGGCAGGCTGGAAGGGAATACAGCTGGTGGAATATAAATTTTAAGCACTAGTCAACACTGTTAATGGTGTCTGGGGACTGCTAATACCCTTACACAGCGCCACGAGTTTGTTCGAAACTTAGAAAAAGCAACAGATGGGAACTACCTGCATGGAGGCTGTATTATTAGCTTGTGGTTCTGGTGGCAAATAAATGCAGCTTTCAAAGATTTTCACATAGGCGAGGATACCACAATATGGTACTTTCTGCTGATAACATCTTAATTGTGTTAGAAAAGAAGTAAAGAGGAGAACCAGCTCATCTCTGCAGTTTCGTGGTGCTTGGTATAATGTATGCTTTCTGATTGACAACTTGATGGCTTCATTTCATCTTTTAGAGCCTAGTGTTTGAGCTGCAGAAGGCCTGGCTTGGCAGTGGGCTGTCACACTTGGTGACTTCTGATGTTGATAAAGGGAACATTGAAGTGATGCAGCCGGTGTAGGGGAAATAACTGTGTTTGTCTTGCAGTGATGGGTTCTGTCTTTGGGCACACAGCCTCATGTAGGTGGGAGCTCTGCTCGACTCTGGGTGCTTCTAATCCAGCATACAGATTCCTTCCCGAGCTGTTCAAGAAAAAGCAAGAGCACAAGAACTATAGAAGGGAGGCACAGGCACCGGCATCGGCATAGACGTGTAGACAAGCATATTTTTTGCTTTAAAGAGTGTAACAAAGACCAGGTGAGAGAAGCAGCATCGTGTTGAAAATTCAGCCAAGAAAGCATCATTTTATATGACACTATTTACATTTGAACCAGGAATGTGGTGGTTGTGTGTTTGCACCCATTTCTGTTCCTTTATTGCGGTTCTTTATTCTGTTTGAGAGTAAAGGCCAGGTGTAGGGAAGGATTTAGATGTCTGAAGTGGGGCTTAAGTGGAATGTAAGCACTTGTATCCCCTGAGTGCCTTCCTGGCC
Source organism: Thinocorus orbignyianus (assembly GCA_013400375.1). Lineage (NCBI taxonomy): Eukaryota > Metazoa > Chordata > Aves > Ciconiiformes > Thinocoridae > Thinocorus > Thinocorus orbignyianus. Next base: position 374,239 of record VXBW01006626.1, on the reverse strand, counting down.
TTAATGGTGGCAGAAGTCCCTGGCTTCTTGCTGTTCCTCGCCCAAGCCAGCCAGGAGCTGCTCCTGCCTTGAGAGAGAGGAGCTGCTCAGCACGCTGTGGGGAATACTGTTCCCAGGAACATCCATGTCCCAAAGCTGGCATCCTCACATGCAAACACAGCCAGGGAGAAGCCCCTGCTTTTCCTGGCAGCTCCTTGATTAATGCTTCTCCTGAGGTAATGGGGGATTTGCCTACGACACCTTCTCCAGCCTGGTAGAGGGGTGTATGCCTGCATTTCCAACATCTCAGGGGGCTTTGCGTGCCAGATGACTGCTGGTTTTGCCAAGGTGTCCTCCCCTCTGGGGGCAGGCCTCCTCCTCCTTCTGCAGGGATGAGATTTCATTTAGTGGAGGAGGAAGAAGAACTGGGGTATCTAATTCACGCTGCCTAGTGTGTTTTCTCAGGTGTCTGTCTACATTAAGGGCTTCTTGGGCCAGCAACTAGACCCAGATTTCCCTTCTGGGTTGACTGCCCTAATCTCTGAGCTTCCTTTTTTTTTTCTTTTTTTCTTTTTGCATAGTAAATAATTAATTATCTTTGCTTGGTGGCATGCCTTGGAAAGCAAGCATGGAGAGTCATTGTGTCCCATGATGGTCCATAGTCCCCCTCACGAAGGTGAGGAGCAGCAGATGTATCTGCCTGCGGGACGGAGCTATGGATGGCAGATACCGGTGTGACGCAGGGGCCTTTCATGTTCTCATGCGTGAGGCACCAACCGAAATCTCATCTCCTTCAGGCTCCAGAGCTGCTCTCCCAACAGCTCAGCCAGGCACCCGCACGCTGCTCCTCTTGCAAGTCCCCAGCAAGAGCCATCTCGCCCATCCAGCACAGAATGGGGCCTCACTGGGTGCCAGATGCCCCACACTGGAGCAGAAGATCTTTGAGTTCTATTTTTCTTTCCTTTTTTTTTTTTTTTTTTTTTTTTTTTTTTGCCAGCAACATGCAGCCTTGCAACGACTCAATCCCCAGTGGGGCTAACCCCAAGTCACTGTTTGACTGGTGAAAGGAAACTATCTGAAATCCACTCAGTTAAATAAATGAATTGGCAGTTTCAAGTGTTACACCTTCTAGGTCCTTTGCCAGTTTTTGTGGCTTTGTGGGTTTATAATTGAATTCTCAAAATATTATCAAAATATTTTTCTTTTTGCTGTTGCTGAAGAGCAAGAAATTCGTTCTGTGGAGAACCTGTGCCGGCACAAGGAGCAGAGGAGCTGGGGCAGAAAGAGAAAATTATTGTGGTTCTCTCGTCCCTTTCATTTATAATAGCTTTCTCTGTAACTTGCAACAAAGTTAGTTGCGTATTTTCTCAGAAATCTCGTCTTTTTTTTTTCTCTCTTTTCTTTTTCTCTCTTTTTTTCTCTTTTTTTTTTTTTTTTTTTTTTTTTTTTTTTTTTTTTTTTTTTTTTTTTTTTTTTTTTTTTTTTTTTTTTTTTTGTTTGTTTCTTCTTCTTTCATTTCTTTAATGTATATGTATTGACCATGACCTTTAAAATTTCAGAACCAGAGGTCTTGGTTATGGAGATGATGTCATTTGCCTTGATCTTGCAAAGAACCATAAAGTTCAAACAGCAATCCTATTAAAAAGTTTTACTTCACTTTCAATATTGAAAAAGAAGTTAGTTCTGTGCCTGCATTAACATGGGCCTCTCGAGCTGGTGGGCTGTAAGTAGCTTAGTTTTTTGAGTATGTAGCTTGAAATTTGGGGTGGGTAATCCATGAAGAAAATCCAGTCGAATTTTTCTGCCAAGGCACAAGCTTTTCTCCGCTGGCGAAGCACGGCTCTAGCAGGAGAATCACAAGACCCATGCAATGATGTGTGAAATTGCATGTGGAGCAGAAGCACTTTCTCAGCAGCCGGATACCAGGGCCTGGGCTTCCTGAGGCAGCACGGGAACTTTGCACCCCCTCGCTGGCAAACATTAAACCCTTGTGCCCAATACAGGTGTCCTTGATGAGAGGGTCACCCTTAGGTGTGTTGGACCTGGGGTAGTGGAGGAAGGTGGATGTAGAAAGGGGACCGTCGCACCAAAACCTCTGTTTTGGTCTGGTGGGATGGTTTGTACCCAGTGTGCTGATAGTGAACCAGCCTCAGGCTCTGCCCTCCCCACCAAAGGATGCCAGGCTTGGGGCAGGGCTCTCCCATCTTGCCGTGTCTTGGTGTTCCCTCTTCATCTGTAGCACCATGGTTCTAGCCTGGGGCTCGCTGCTGGCCAGGGGTCTGGGCAGCTGCAAACTGGGTCAGTAGCCTCAACAGTCAATGAACCATAGCTAGAAAACAGTGTGATAGGTCTGATTAAAGAACAACTCTCCTGTGGCAAAGAAAATTTGTCATTTTTTTTGGCTGTTGCTGCATTTCCATCCCTTCCAGGGATGGGGGGTTCAGTGAAGATGGGGCTGAGCTGGCTGGGTGTGCTCCCCACTCCCGTGGCATGTACACTTGTGTTTGGTGTTGATGGAGGGCTGGTGGTCCTTGACTTTCTGCAGACCTTTCACAGCATCCCACTCTGTCACTGCTGCTGGCTCCAGGTACTGGATGCAGTCCTGGGTGCTGTTCCCCCCACCATCAGCCATGGGGTGCGCCAGGTCCAGCCCTTCTCCTCTCCCTCCGTGCCCTGTTTGATTTTCCTTCACACCCTTGGGAAGGCGGAACCCAGCCCTGTTTGGTTTGGTTGGGTTTTTTATTATAAATAGTTTATTTATGAGCACCTCATGGCTGATCCTGTACCTGCTGATTTAGTAATAATAATAACAACAAGTGTTACTCGGTGGCAGCAAAATACTGATTATTTCTGAGGGCAGTACCGGCCGGGTTTATTTTCCATTTCATATATAATAATAGGATAGATGAAGGTGTGCAGTGCCATAAATCTTCTCTTCCCCGGCAGGATAACATCCAGGCCTTGTTGGCAAACATGAATGCAGATGACAGATTTGAAGGATTTTTATTTTACTCTGGCTTTCAGTCTCATTAACAATCTGATGGCTGGTGGGGTTTGGGTTTTTTTGCGTTTTTTTTTTTTTTTTTTGTTTTTTTTTTTGTTTTGTTTTGTTTTGTTTTGTTTTTTGGCTCCTGAAAGACTATGAAACTGAATAACTTTTCCAAATGCACCTGAAAGCCTGGAATTTATTTTCTGTTATTTTGTCCTAATGTTAGTTTGCTGTCCTAACCATCGTATATTGATAGATTTTGCGAAGTTCCCCTCGCTGGAAAGTTTCTTGTGGGTTTCAGGATTTTACAGTTAATGAGTAAGAAAACAAATCTCATTTTAGAAAGTGTTGCCATTGACTTCAGTAGGAACAGGAAGAGGCACTTAATTGGACAATTGTAGTTATGTTTACTTTGTATATGCGGCGAGAAAAATAAGATCAAATGAAAAAGCCACAGGTTTTCAACTAATAGAGAAAAACAGCCTTTTCAGCAACGCATGATTAGTCTTTGGGAGCTGTTTTCATGGGAGAGTTGTGAGTGAAAGTACTACCTTGCATTCAGGAAAGGTTTAGGTATTTATAAGGGTAAGGAAAACATCTGTACTTATGTTTGAATAAAGTTGCTTTTAAGGGCAGGCATACACCTTAATGAAACAGGGGTAAATTTAACATCAGCTGCTGAAATGAGATCACCAGGTGCAGAGGGTAGACCTTTCTCTGGGGAATGCTGTTTTGAAATTATCTGTTAGATTGCTTCTCCCCCAGAGCACCTGGTGCTGGTCAATGACTGGGGAAACTGGGATAGATGCACCGCCAGCCTCATCTGGCTGGGGAAGACTTGCCATCTCTTCATGATATAAAATTAAAGGTACTTTTAAATGTGCTGCTTGTGTTGCTATCCGCACCCACATCACTGAATTTACTCCTGCACTGACTGGAGATTTGTTATGAACGACCATGTTTGGAGTTAGTTTCAAGAAATAGCATCCTTCATCATTTTATTGGCATTTTATTTTATTGGAGCATAAAAAGGATGATTCCATTTTGTGATTCAAAAGGCAACTCAGTGGGTTTCAGGGTACTTTTGTGAGTAATTTATGTATGTGGGCCAGGTACAATCAAAAAGAAAAGGCCCCGTTTTCCCCACTTAGTGATTGAAAGAGGCTATCGCACAGTTGTTCGAGAAAGTAACTGAGAGTCAAAACTTAACTTCCTCTTCTTGGCTCTAGTACTCAGTACACGATAGGGGCAAATCATTAATATCTTTCTTTTTGGGCTAACTTAGTTATGAAATGGGTGTTCTTGCTAGCTCTACATCTTTACCAGGTCTGGGAAATGTATTGTTGCCCACCACGCTACCATGAGTTGTGTTGCTGATGGTTTTTTTAATTAGAAAAAGAAGTCATACAAGATGCAATATTGAACAAAATGCCTGTTGTGGTAATCTGGGGCTTAGGGTAAAATTCAAATCTGTAGCATTGCACCTTGTCATTGATAGAGCTCGCTAGGCCGGGAAAGCGAAGTGAGTCAGATCGTGAAAGTACCTGGGGGTGAGATTTGAATGGAGAGGGGAGGTGAAAGAAAGACAGACAGACAGACAGAAAAAAAAAAAAGTAAAGTGGAAATTTGGCTAAAACTTTCTCAGCTCTTGTGTTTGGATGTGTTTAGCAATGCTTGTGATGGAAACAGATTAACGAGATCAGTTTCGGGTGTTGATTTCTAGTTTTTATTTAGGAAAAGCAGCGTGTGAAATGGCAACTGACAGTGTTTTCCTTTCTGTATCAGCACAGTTCATCAGGTGTTTCATGAACAAAATTGCCCTTCCTTTTCCATTGTAAAAGCTGTCTGTGGCACTTCAGGGGAAGGAGCAATAAGCTGTTACATGCACCTGTAAGAAATGCCTTCATGCAGACAAGTTCTTTTGCTTCCATTCACAAGCTTCCTTAGATATTCAGATACAGGCAGAAAAAGCAATTTTAAAACTTTTTTTTTAAAAAAGAAGTGAGTAGTAATTAGGCCTTAGGGCTTGACCATGAGGTTGAAGTTAGTTTTAACTGTCTTGCTGAACTGAGACTTAAGAGACAAAATTCCTGTTGTGTGGTCTGGTTAGACTTGCATGAGTCATCCATGGAAAGTCAGGATAGGTCCTTGGATGGGAGGCCAGTGAAATGCCTCCATCTGCGATATGGGACAGTCCTGCAGTGTGTTATTGTGATGGAATAACTGTTGCCAGCTGCATCGCTAAAGGAAAGAACTCCTTTCTTAAAACGCATCACAGATATTACAAAATGTAGGAAAGAACCTTATTTCTAATCTTTTTTCTAAAGAAGAAAGAACTAAAAATAATTCAAATTCAAATACAGTAGTAAATGAGTTGGTGTTTCCATTAGCAGAATAAGTTGGTCAGTGTTGTAAATTAGTAAAACCTGCTGAACCTCTCAAGAATGAGAGCACAGCTCAAGTAAAAAATGACATTAAAAAATGAAGTAAAAACTCCCTTGTTCATAATAGAAGCAAGCCCTGCATCGTGCTCCAAATGTCTGCAAATTTTAGTTCAAGTTAGACGTATCCAAAGCTCCTCTCCTGAAGTCATCTGGCAAATCACGGTAAATCACACTGTCTAAATATCTAATCCCCAGTCTGCTGCTGGATGCGAAAGGTCCTGAATATAACCAAGAAGGAGGGCTAACGCCCCTGTTATTTGCAGGTTCCAGCTCGACCCCTTTCGTTCTCCATTGCCCAGATCTGCAATAAATAGCAGCGCTGCTGTGAAGCGTGGGTGAGGGAAAAGTTTTCCTCCTTATGGGGCTGGAATGTGGCATCTTTAGCTTCATATTCAAAGTCCTGCAGTGAGGGTTTAAGATGATTTCTTAACTTTTGTTGGAAATGATTAGCTCTGAGCGTAAAAGCTAAGCAGTAGAAGGGAAAGGGGGGAAATAAAAGCCGTTGCTTGAAATGTCAGGTGGCAATCAAGGCTGCAAGTAAACACGCCTGCCTGGAGTCTGTTCAGGCTTCTGTAGTAGCTCATGACTGTCTGCATAAAATTCCTGCAGTAGAAAATTCGCATATTTGGCTCTGGAGTGAATGTGTGAAATCCTTGCCTGGTTGGAGTCAATAACTTCTTTTTTCTTTTTCTTTTTTTTTCCAGTAGGGATGCTAAAACCGGCTGTATCCAGCCTCATATAGCAGTGAGCGTGTGGGCAGCCCCAAAACGGGACATGTAGAACATCGTACAAGGTCTTGGTTGTCATGGATGGTTGGGCATGTCTGTACAGCGGTGGAAAACTGGAGCCAGGCTGCTTCAGGTTTTGCCTGGGGAGTGCTCCTCAGCTTCCCAAGGTGTCCTCACTGTAGAGGGAACATGACTCGGGATGCCACAAATGTCCCTCTGATGGTGCCTGGGTGGGCAAGGGGACAGTGGTGTCTTACCGAGTCCACGGTGGCTTTCTAGAAATTGGTCCTGTTCAGCTTTGGCCAGTGAGATTGTGTCCCAGTAAGGTTGGTCAGCCTCCATAGTGCTTTCAGACCATGAGACGGGAGCTTTCCGCTCTGGTCTCCAGCCTGGGTGACACAAGTGGTGGGGAAACCTGTCAAGGCATCTCTTCTGTCTTTTTCTCCTATCTGTTGAAGCTGGTTGTTTACAAGGGAATGGTGCATTTATTTTGCAACTAATCAGAATTTTTTTGCCTTTTTAAACGAATTTATTTTTTTTTCCCCAGCCCAGTGAGAAGGATGTGCAGGGCATGGTAGCGCATACCACAAACTGGGACTTCTGTGGCAGTTTAATGGGCAGTTTAAAAGGCAGCACTGGTACGCTGTTAGGCTGTGTAAATGGGCTTAGGGTTTGTTTTAGAGAACTTGCTCTCTTTTTTTTTTTCCCCCTCTCTGTTCCCTTCTCTCCCCCCTGCAGACACAAATACATCATTCTCACAAACGAAACTGTTTAATTTTAATGATTGGCCTAGAGCTAAAACTGACAGTGGGAGAGGAGCTGCTTGGTTTGCAGTCGCTGACAGCTGGAATAAACTACCTGTTCCCTTGGAAGGGACGGACAGCCAGCTTGTTTGGTTTTGAGGACACTTTGATCCCTAGAGAAACTCCTCTCAACAACAACAACAAGAAAAGAACGGCTGGAACTGTGGCAGCTTGGTGTTATTGACTGCTCTTTATATGTAAGGCTCTGAGTGTGATGGAGAAACACTGTGTGTGGACATCCCTTGTCTCTGTAGTTCAGATCCTTCTCATCATGAAAGGTGACTGCTACCAGCACCTTGGGAAAGACTCAGGGTCCTGCTAGAAAGAAATTTCCTGTGACCAAGGTCCTTCCCAGGCTGGTTTGACAAGAGCCTTTTAGTATAGCTAAATGGCCTGGGTTCTCAAAACTCTGCCTGGAAGTGACAAAGGCTGGATGATTAGTTAGATATTAAACGATTTTGCAATGACGAGTTTTACCTCTGGCTCTGTAAGAAAGTCAGCCTTCTTATTTTGCCAGTTCTCAGAAGAAAATGCAACACTCCCATTTCCTCTTCTCCTCCCTCAGGGCTTGCCCCCCTTTTTATTTTTATATTTTTTTTTTCCCCTCCCAGGGCCATTAGACAACATGCAAATTATTGTTAATAGGGCCAGAACAATACTGCATTCCCGGTGGGATTGTTAGGGTCAAAGCCACCGTGTGCCAGCCCTCAGTGTGATGCTAATTTTGGCCATGTCTACCCCGAGGCTGGGAGGTCAGGCAGAAGGAGGCCTTCAAGGATGGACCTGAGCAGGACGTGTTCCTGCAACCCCCCTGCCCCACTGTGGGCTCTGGCCAGGCTGTGCCTGGGGGTCTCCTGACCCCTCAGCAAGACTGGTATGCTATGAGGCACTGGCTCCTTGCCCTACCTCTCCTGCAACCTCATCAGAGGTTCCTCAGAGGAGACAAATCTTCCCCTGGGCAAGAGAACTTGCAGTCTGCTTTCCCCTCTCCCTTCCCCTGCTGCTCCATGGAGGCGCTTTAAGAAATAAGAAAGCCAAATGCACCATGGAGGTGTCTTTTGGCCCATTTTGGCTCATTTTGATCGGGAGCTCTCTCCTGAAATGTAGAGATGGGTGACAGCAAAAGGGTGGCTGTGGGGCTGGGCTCGCCAAAGGGCAGCAGGCATCCCTTGCCCACCCTGAAATTTGATGCAGAGTCTCCAGAGGACAGGGACAGGAGCTGTGGAGTGGATGATCTACCCCCAAGTCTCCTTCCTCTGCCCCAGACACTTTCTTCTGGGATCCCAGAGAGTCCTCCCGCAGAGGGACGTGGAGGCAATGAATATTTTAGCATTAGCTAAATGTAGGTGACATGGACTGTCCGCCACAGCTCCAGGAGAGAGGGAGATTGCGTTCAGACCTTGGATTTAGGACTAGTTTCTGTCTCCACCTGTGCTTCAAAACCATGATATTTTATCAGTGGGGTTGTTGGGGAGGGGGATTAGGGCATCTGCAGTGCTCTCTTTGTCACAGCTTTGACAGATAGGTGGCTATAACTATATTTAAAAGTAAATATAGGGGAGGAAAGAGAAATATACCTCCAATATCCCAGACTGAAGTTAAAGTAGAGTATACTGGGTATCTCCGTTAGGACGGGGGTTGTGAGTTCTCCTACAAAACTTGCTGAGGGGTGGTTGGCCCTGCTGCAGGGCAGGGGCTGAAAATCCCTGCTTTGGTTGCACTTTTGGAAATGGCAAGTCCCTGACATCATATCTTCACCCCAGGTTTTGGTGGATGAACGAAAGGAATGCTTTGGATTTTATGAAGTGTTTCAAGTAGTGGTTTGAGTATTTTTTTCCCCCCTCTATTTTTGACCTTGCCAGGGATTCTGCTAGCTCCCCAGTGCTGCGAAACTCAGATGTGCTTACCTTTAAAAGGCAGCAGTAGCCTTGCTGAAATCCCTGACTTCCAGGGAAGCAGGATGAGAGGGCTGAAGCAGAAAGCGAAACTCTCTAAAAGCAAAAATGCAACAGAGAACCCTTCTTTCATTTTCCCAACTGAGCATAATGCAAAAAGTAAACAGTTGGCACAAATGACTAATACAGGTTTGCCAGAGGGTTGATCAAAAACATGCCAAATTCAGCAGTGTGTTTTGCACAGAGTTCAGCAGGGTTTTACATCAGACCTGTAGCAAGAATTTTTATTTTTTTTGAAAGAAGAATGTAATTTAAAAAAATGTGGAACATTCTCCGGTTCTACCTCCTACATGTTTCTATTGTCAAACAGTCACTGATCTTATTTTAGACTTGACCTTCGTGTTCTTTCCACAGCACACAGGCTGAATGACATGTTATTCAAGTTTTCAGACAATATTATGATATATCTGCTTTTATATTTAGCTGTAACTTTTATTCTCCTTATAAACAAACCCACCTAATGCAACCACCACCTATCCAGGGAAAGTATTTCCATTCCCCCCGGTTTAATTTGGACAAATTTGGCATGAAAACATTCAATAGTTCCATAATAACCTTTGCAACAGGATGCCTGCTGTGCTGACATGCAGGTCTAGAGCGACTTGTACCATGTGCCAGGAAATTGCATTCTTAAGAAAAATCTAGACATAAATTCTGAACAATCAACACTTAAATTTTGAAAAGTCTGGCAGCAAGCTGTTATCTGCCTCATGGGTTTTCACTTTAATAGCTTTTCACTTTCTGAGCTATACCTCTCTGTCCTTTATGCAGGCTGCACACCTCTGGCCCAAGTCAGCTGAGCTCTGTAAAGCAGAGAGAGGGGGCAATTAGTTGTTCCTCTCTCGCTGTTGTTGTGTGCCTGTGTCACGGTGCAGTGCTGGAGCACACGGCAGGGAGGTGATTTCTTACCAGAGGAAAGCAGAGCTTAGCTGGAAGTTACACAAGCAGGCGTTTAGCTCTCAGTGAGCATGCATACAGCAGGAGCTTGCTGGGTTGCAGTGGGGTTCAGCCTTGCCTCCCAGCCTGGAGAGCTGGAAAGGGGATGGGAAGAGATGAAGTACCACCCGAACCAACTGTACTAGGTCAGCCAGGGGTGCCTTTCACTCTGGGATGAGCCAGTGCCTCAAGATATGAGGAAACAGAAGAGCAGACATACTCTCCAGGATGAGAAAAAGTTTTTCACACCTCACGGTCTCTGAGCACTTCCATCTTGCTGCTCATCTGACTGGAAATGGAGCAAGCAAGCCAGCAGCATCATGGGGTTGCCCATCTTTCACAACTGTTGCTGGAAGGCTCCATGATTCTCAAATGTCTCCAAAACCTGCATTGCTGCTGCTTATGGGAGCAACAGCGTGGCTGGAAGACCTTTATGTGACTCTACCAAGACCCTCTAGATGTGCATCAAGTGTTACATTAGCAAAAAAAGGGTGGTTTGTAGTCAGGCACAACTGTATCCATGAGATTTGCCACTAGGAGATTGCAAGAAAAACTGACGGAACACACGTGGCTCCTTGGGAAAGAAAAACCCCACTGTTTTCTGTGATGAGTTCAGTAGAGCAACCAGCCAATTTAATCGGCAAAACATTAAATGGGATTCTAGGAGGAGGCGGGGATGGGATGTTCCGTGGATATGAACTCGGAGCGAAATAAAGGGCTGCAAAACCGTGTGAACTGAACCCTGTCAGGGAAGGCTTACTAAAACTTGAGCCAGGAAAAATTATAGAGCTCTATAAATAGCTAAATTGAAAATTGAATGCATTTGTGTGTGTGGATGCACACATCTATCTATGGGGTCATGTGTGTAAAAGAAACACAGTAGTACTTCATGCATTGGGGTTTTTTTTTAAGTGGTGGAAAATGTTTTAATGCTTATTTTCTTATTATTTTTTCCTAGAGACAGTACGTTATGTTCTGTCCTTAGGGCCAAAAACACAAAGTGCCTATTTTCATGAGGAATCCTACAGAAGGAGGAAGGGAAAGTATTATGCAGTGTAGCAGGGGTATAGTAGCCATTCCACAGTGATTACACATCCGAGCAAAGCCTGTACTAGAAAATTCAAAAATGTATTAGAAGCGGAAAACAAGATGTGTGAAGTGTTTCCTATTCCCTCCCCACACTTGATGACAACGAAGCAGGCAGGGAGGCAGCTATGTAGTTTAAATTTAACCCCTTGTATTTGATAAGACTGTATTTCAGTGGCAGGCACCAGGCATGTTATGTACATCCTGTATTGAGGACTTCCGCTGCTTATTAATTTTGCTCCCTCAAAACTTTCAGTATGTTAAAATAGTCTAGACACAAACCAGAAGTGACTGGAAGTACTAAATAATGCAGTAGACGTTCAGGAATTAAGGCAGTTGAAATGAATCCCAGCCTGAATGGCTCCTTAATTAAAGTATGAAACTGTTTTTAGTTTTGTACTGATAATTTGTGTTTCAAAGTCTGACACTCGCCCCTCATTACCTTTTAATACCTTTCATTCATCCTGCAGTGGTCAAATGGTGAATGAAATCAGTCTTCTCGGACGGGGGGGGAAGGAAAAAAAAAGGCTCTTTTCCACATAGAATTCAAATGAATTAAAGAATCTGTGCAGTTCAGATTGTTCGATTTGATTTAAGAGCAAGACGCAGTCTGGAGTGTAATGCCCTCATACCATGAGGGAATCAAATTTGTATTCGAGTCTCCTCTGCCGGCTTGTTTAATCGTTCATGATAACATCAGTAGCTTGGTTAATGATGTAATGGGAGTTAAATCAGGATGACCAACATAAACATCTGTCAGTGCATGTGAACATTTGATGTATGACCCCAGGGCCCAGTGCAGCAGTCAGTATCTTGGCAAGGACTCCTTGGACGTCAGCGTCACTCGAGGTTGCAGGATCGCACGCTGCAGGGGATACGTGCCATCTACTCCGTGCTGTTAGCCACTAACCAGATACGTGGTCAGGCGGGTTGGTATCGGGTGTATCACTTGGCAGTGTGTCCCCTCTGGTTGCACACTGTGGGCAGAACTCACCCCCGTGCTGAGGGTCAGGGCAAGGCATCAGCATGTGGGGTATCTCCTGGCAAGCCTCAGCTGGCATCAGGGGATGAGTCAGCTTGTGATCATCCTACAATGAGCAGGAGAGTTTTACAGAGATGACCAGTATCATTCTAGGTAGCCAGGTAGACTGAGATGCACAGTCTGATTTGTACCTCAAAAATCAGCTTTAGTGTTTTGTGACCTTAATAGCAGAGGAATCATATCCTAGACTTGGGTTATACTGGTGTTATTTTCATTCAAAATCCTCTTGTCATCATGTTCTTGCATGAATTTTTAATTTTCTGACAGCAAGCTGGCTAGTATGTTCAAGTTCTTCATTAATCTTTTTTTTTTTCTTTTCTAAAAATGAGATTCATATGAGAAGCTAATAGTATCTAATACGGCAAATGTGTTAGTTATTGAACATGTATGCCCTCTGCAGAAATGTACAGAAAGGATCTGAAAAAAATTTTGTTGCAGACAAAGCACAGAACTAAGGGACCTCTGCCTGCTACGTTTTTGATTAAATTGTTTTTGAGGGCAAAGTCTTTGACGCAAAGGTAACACAGGTGAGAAACACCCCAGTGAGAGGGGTTACAGGGAGGCGGATGGCTCTGGCTCCCCTGTTATCGACAGAAGCTTCAGCTTGTGCAGTAGCTGGACGTGGAAACTGTGGTTGGTCCCATGAGTCCACCCAGCCCGAGAATAATTTTGCTTTAATGCGTGGAGGTAAGGGAAAACTGTAACAGCAGGGATACAGCATGAATGGGAACCAACACAATTGTTTCCACACAGAAAAAAAAATAGGCATATTTAGCTATTTTACTCCTTTTAAATCACTTCAAGGTACTGCACACTGATAGCTTACTTCAAAAATAGTGTTTTATTGGTCTTGAATAAGGACATGAAGTTGCAAAATACGGACATCTTCTTGCCATGAGTTTTCAAAAGAGAGCTGGCAGCATCCCTTGGTTTTTATTATGAATATAATCTAGAGTCTGTTTGCAACAAAAAGGATAAGTTATACACTCCAGAATTATTAGGAATTTTGGGGGATGAAATGCAGGCCAGTCAAGAATGCAACTTAATCTGCATTACTTCAAAATAAAATTCTAGAAATAAGTATCAATGTAAGCTAAAATATTTTGTCTCTTTAAAGAGGAACTACCAACTTAAAAAGAAATTCATAATTAGCTGGCCATGTTAAAATTATAAGTGCCAGAACAGCACACAGTTATTCTAAATGAGAAGGAAGACTGAATCACCTCTCCTTGCCCGCAGATGCGCGCACATGCATCACACGTGCCCAATTTGGTTTTTACAAAGTATGCTGTCAAGTGAGTACTGTCATCTTCCCTGTTTAATCAGTTTCCTCTTTTATTTGTGTGCTGTTGTATATAAAAGGAAATCTGCTTGTAAAGTCAGGCATTTTAATAATTCATTCAGAAATGATTAGAGTTCAAGGGGAAAGTTGTTCCTTTAAACGACTGAGCCAAGTAGGAGAAAACCACGGATATCAGAGAGTGAAAGGCACTTCTGCCTACATTATGTAATGTACATTTAAATTCCATGTTCAGACCTAAAAATTAGGCTCTAAGTGGAATGTCAGTAGTTGCCATCTCTATTTGGGTCCTACTTTGCCCTCTGTTTGGGTAAATGTTGTTTGTTCTGGGTCTTCAAAGGTGTTTTCTCATGCAGTAAGATAGGAAAGATGGGAGTTTGGGGTTGGTTTTTTTTTGGCCTTAACCTATACTATGTCTTCCCAAAACAGGCTGAAAAATCCCAGTTGGAAAGAGTTTTTTTTTCTTTTTTTTTTGCCAGGGGTGTTTTTCATCTTCTCTTCAGGCTACGCTCTACTAAGTAGCATCCCTGAGGAACAGTCATTATTTCCAGCTGGGTGCTGGGCTGGCAAGGGGAGGACCAGGTGTGGCAGGGAGGGTGCTCCAGGAGAGAGAGATGCTGATCATCTGCATGATGCCATGGCCTGCAATCACCATCTAAAGGAATGAAATGGTGCTGGCCAATTTGGCAGCGTGACATTTGGAGGCTGGTGGAGGGATGGTGCAAGCGAGTGGGTGGGTGGGCAGGGCGCAGGACAGGCTGGGCTGCAGCCCTTGGGGTGGTTGCGCCTCTGCCTTGGGAAAGTGCTTGCAGAGGGTTTTTCATTTCATGTTTTTTTCCCTCCTTTCTCTTGTGCAACAAAACAACTACCAAGGGCCTGAATTCAACAATGTGTTTAGACTCAAAACTCCCCTTTGAAATCCCTGTCAACACTTTCCCAACATTCAGCTAAAGCAGTGAAACAACAGGGCATGAGGACGCTGAAGCAGAGATGAGAGTCCGTGCATTGTACTGAGTTGGGTCTCCACAACTGTCCACGTGGCCCCAGAAAGCCTCTTTCTGTTAATGAGAATATTGCCTTCAACTGCTTTACTTTCCAGAAGCAGCCGATCCAGCTGCAACCTGCACTTCCAGTGCTTGCTGGGGGCTGTTTTTGCAAGTGCTACTCAGAGCCTGAGTGGTGGGACACAGACACCTTTCCACTTTGGGGAGGTTCGGCTGGTGTGGTCCGCGCTTTCCCCATGCAATGGTTTCATGTGGTTAGCATATTTGGAGATGCTGCTGTGCCTTGTGCTTTGACTCTTGTCCTCCTGAAGCCACTCTTGAATGAGTCGTCCAAGACTCTCAAGTGTGCTGATGCCACTTAGATGTGACTGAAGCCCAAGAGGTGGTAGAGATAGGAAGAGGAAGAAAGATAGATAGCGCTTGTCAGATTGCACTCTGTGATCAGCGGATCCAAGGATATTTATAGATCAGTGTTGCGGGTATGGTCATGGGAATACATCTTATTTCTTGAGCTGCAACAACTTTAATCCAGGCCTCTGGATCGAGTCTAATGTCTATGAGTCTTAACATGAGAAGGAGTTTGGAAAGACCCAGAAGTGTCATTGTGGTGTATCTGCCACGTGGGAAAGGTTGTTACTAGCGACAGAGGGACCCTGGACTCAATGGGGTCCTTGGTTTTCTTGGAGGAATGGTCAAGTGACAGCTGGCCGTGGCCTGCTGCCAAATAGATAGTTTGATGCTAGGTACGGTACCAGTAGATGGTGCTGAAGAATGGATAGCATAGTTCCCAGGTTTTGTGAGGGCCCACTAAGACTTCTTGTTTTGGGACATTTTGCTAGCTCCTTGAACGGCAGTGTTTGTGTTGAGGTCGTATCATCAGCTGGGCCCTGAGGTCTGAGTGAAACAGGTTATTGAGTATATCGCACCTTCAACTTCTCCTCCTAAATCGAATGTGTTTCATGTTTCAAAACCGTCTGTGTTGCTGGTATAACATTCCCTCTGCTAAGCGTGCTCTGAAACTGCTTCCTCGCAGGCGGTAAGTAGCATTATTTTAGCAGCTTATCATAACACCCAACAGCTGCTCATTCTCAGTGAAAGGCCAATGTTTATTGGCCTCCTGCTATTGCCTCCATGCTCTTCTGTCATGTACTGCTCTTGTCTCAGAAGGTTTTCAGTCCTTGTGGGTGTGATCCTAGTCCCAGCAGACTCTCGTTTGACTGTGGCACACTTTGAGTTAGACCTGAAGCTGTCTTTTTCCACGTCGGGTTGTGTCCTACTTGCGATAGGTCAGCAGTGCTGGAATTCATGACTGAGTAGGTCATTGCTATGGCATTTTCCATTTGAGGTAGGAAACCGTCTGTACAAGAAAAATAAGTAGAATTTGATATTGTTTCATGAAAAATAGATTCTATGTTTTACAGATTGAATTATGAGTTACTTTCCATTTTTAGCTTTATGTGCTTTTAATTTTGAGTCTAAATTAGGCCACAGGAAAAGGATGGTCTGTCTTCAAAGAAACAATTAGGCTGATTGCATTCTTCAGATTCGTGGAAAACAGCTGTGGGTGTAGTGGTAGCTCTCAAGCTTTCTTCCATGCTAACATACAAGGTGTAGGTGCAAGCTGGATACTTCTGGTGTGTGGGAGTTTGGAGGAGAGGCTTGGTAAAGCTGGTTGGTGAAATTACCAGCAGAGCTGTAGAGCTGCGATGGTGGGACCTTTTAGAGCTGTATGAGGCAGGGGAAGTGGACAGGAGAAAAGGCATCCCACATCCTCCTCATTAATCCTTGATGGATTTTCGTGGACAGAGACCACTTTGCACCGCTGCCTGCCCATTAAGAAAATGTTCTTCAAGTACATAATTGTCGTTCCTTTGATTGAAATGCAGCCCTACCCCTATTAACCTTACTGATGCATGGGAGGCATGTCTTGTGCATTTATTACACATTGACAAACCTTTGTGGGATGTTTTGAAGGCAAGTGGGCATGTGGTTAGCTCTGCCTCTTCAGAAAGGCCAGAGTAGGAAAGTAAAGTATTACCTTAAAATGTGTTAAAGGGACTTAGCTGTTCAGTATGTCTTCTTACTATTCCTTGTGCAGTGTACTTTTAGAATTAAATGTAGAAAGCACAACACTAATTTTCATGTACTTGTTTGCATGTTGACTTTTGCACACGAAGACTGAACTTATATATAAAATAAAGTACTTATTTGCCATTTGAGAATAACATTTTGTGTGCAAAAGGGCATCTTCATGAGTGTTCATGTGTACACAGGGTGAAAACTGCTAGTCATTTGTTTCTATCCAAGCTGGAAGGTGATACTAGGGGAAGAGCTCCACAGAAACCTTTGGGAAACACATGGTGGTTCTGCTATCAAAGACTGCTCCGTGATCTTTAAGGTTTTGTAGTGACCATTCTGATTTCATACAGCTCATCCAGGATGGTTAGTTAACCTCCACTCTTCGTTTTTGGTACCCAATGGCCTACATGTAGGTGACTAACATACCTCACTAGACCATAGCTTGGCATTTTTGTTGACAGACTTCCCAGGATTTCTCTACTCACATGTTATCCGTAAACGGGTATGGAGGAGCAGCTCTTTTTGCTGCTCCTGAGCAGACTTTATTGCAGCATTGGGTTTGACTAAAAATGAACCAAGCGCTCTTATTGCAGAGCAGGAGTGGCAACTCATGGAAGAATTCAGAAATAGCTGCTCATCAGTAATCCCACATAAAGCCAAGCTCTATTCTTTCAGTAGGCTCTGTGGATGTGCTGCAGGGCTTGGGTTGGGGCTTCTGAAGACCTGTCTTCACAGTTTATGTTACTTAGTGGTTGTCAGAATGGTGACTTCAGAAACATTTAGCTTGGCAGGCAAACTGAGCAAGCTTTGTTTAAATTACCAAACAGGTACAAGAGGCTATTTGATGTTTGGAATTGTCAACAAATGATGTTAAATATATATATATTTTCAGCAGAATCTGTGTAAGTTTCCTGCTGCTTCAAAGTACAAATTCAGAGATCAGGGTCGGTTTGAAAACATTAAATGTACAGGGGTACAAGTGCTTGTATGTGAGGTACTGCAGTTTAGTTTGGGCAGGCAGCTTTTGCTGGCTTGCCAATGGTAACACAAGCAATAGCAGAGCCTTGCAAAAACATGTGTTTCTGTTCTTCTGAGATGCTCCAGCCTTTTCAACAAATATAAAAAAAAAAACTAGCAAAGATCTTCATTGGTTTGGTGTTATGGATTTCATTGGCACCTTGAAGAGGAATGTAGTTCATAAATTAAAACCTCTCCAGTCTCCCTTACAGGACAGGCCAGTTGGTGTTTTTTAGAGAGGCTCTTCGTGTATGTGTCCGGACAGGTGCTGTAGCCCATCTTCTGTTTTAGAGCTGAAAAATACAAGAAGTGATTTTTGGGTGGTATTCATTCTACCTAATTTTCATTATACCTTCCTTCTGGCCAGGCTGTGGTGCCCTTGCAGATGCCAAGGGTGGCTGGGGCTATCAAAGAGCTGCTGCTGAGCCTCCCCAAAGCTTCTCACTCCAGCCCTGGACCACAGCAATAGTCAGACCCTGCAGGCTGAGTGTGTGCCCAAAAAGCTGGGAGTATTTATGTGATTTTTTTTTTTTTCGCAGCGAATGCTGATATTTCAGTGCAGTATTTTGCATTTCTCTTTGTCTCTTTGGGTTTTCAAGTTACTAAGACTTAGGAAGCCTTCTTATTTATTGTTCCCTCTCTCACTTTCACATGACTTTTTATTGAAGACCCAAGCACTTCTTAGGCAGAGTGTTAGATTCAACATTCTTTTTAAATTAAATGTACTGGGGTGACCTAATCAGATGCTAGCTGGTTGACCACAGGAATGGGAACCACGATACTCTGTAATCTAGTTGAACGTTAATTCACTCTTTGACCTTAGGCAAACAGCTTAGTTGCTGCAAAATGGGGATGATAATGCCTTTGATATGTTGACAGAAAATTGAATAAATAAGCAAGTTTTACTCTCTGTGGGTCAGGCAGTCTTATTTTCTAAGGGACTTCAGAGCTTCTATTCTTTCAAATTACTTCAGAGTGGCACACGCTTCTGGATCATCGAGGACTTACTGTGTTTTCCAATACTGACTCCCATACCTCAGCTTTCTGCTATATGTAGGTGGGGGGGGTTTCAGGATTGATGCCTTGCCGCCAACAGTCGTGCCATTTGCCATCTTACACCCAGTGGCGTGCAAACACAAGACAGATTGACATACTACTTTCCCTGCAGGCAGGAATGTGACACTCAGTTCCATGATGTCTAGTTTTGAAGTGGTGTGCCTTTATGCTAAATAATGGTAAGATGATCAGAGGGCTGGAGCCCCTCTCCTATGAGGACAGACTGAGAGAGTTGAGGTTGTTCAACCTGGAGAAGAGAAGGCTCCGGGGTGACCTTACAGAAGCTTTCCAGTATCTGAACAGAGCTCCAGGAGAGCTGGAGAGGGACTTTGTCGGGGAGTGTAGTGATAGGACGGGGGGTAATGGTTTTAAATTGGAAGAGGAGAGCTTTAGATTGGATATTAGAAAGAAATTCTTTGCTGTGAGGGTAATGAGGCACTGGAACAGGTTGCCCAGAGAAGCTGTGGATGCCCCATCCCTGGAGGTGTTCAAGGCCAGGCTGGATGGGTCTTGGAGCAACCTGGTCTGGTGGGAGGTGTCCCTGCCCATGGCAGGGGGGTTGGAACTTAAGGTCCCTTCCAACTCTAACCATTCTGTGATTCCATAATGACATCAGTGAACTTGGCTCCATAGGGTGGAGCACAGCAGTGGCTTCGTTGGCTGCCGGTGAGTTTGTCTCTCTGACTTTGCCTAAAATTTCCTGCAAAACCTGAAGCAGTCAACTTGCTGTTTAACATCCCAGTGACAAAACACCTTATGGCAGCAGAGCAACCTTTTCAGTTCTTCATTTCTCTATTGTGTTTTTTAAACTTTGAAATGCCATTTATTTTGACACCTGGTATTTTTCAGGCCACGCTTTTATTTGGTGGGAATAGCATTAGCGTGTGTTAAAGGAAGAAAAGCCTGAGGAAATGGTTAGAAGTTATTCCCAGAATGTAAATAATTTCCTAATTTTTGAGCTCTACAAATCTGATGTGTTTTAAATGGCCTTCCAGAGTGCAAAATGAAACTCAGCGTGGCATTTAACCAACAGTTTACAGAGGTGCTAGTTATTCCACTTGGCTATATTTAGGAGTCCAGGAAACAACAATGACAAAAAAAAAAAATAGCGAAACTTTCTTGCAAAAAAATATTAAAGGAACAGTTTCAACTATAAAACTGATGTCTACAGCAAAAATCCCACAGCTGCTAAATGTTACCAAATCATAATAATTGTGACAGAGTTACATCTCGATCTTTAAGACATCTTCACCCATATGAAGGCCTCTTGATTTAAAGAGGGCTCTGCAGTAGCAGGGGGGGATTATGTTAGAGGATCCTGGTAAAATGGGACTGCCTTCCAAAGGGTGAAGAAGTCATATGAGGGGAGTGAGATGCAAGAAATGTGAGGAAACCTTCCTACAGAGGCTCTGTGCTGGGGAAGCCTTATCTGGATGCTATGCTGCTCTTTGAAGAGAAAGGCAGTTGACCATGCTGAGAATGAGCCCAGAGGACTCCCCCGCTGCCTGAGGGGATCATTCACAAGGAAAATCAGAGCTTGCTCAGTCTGTGAAAGAACACAGAAAGTTAAGGGATGACAGGATAAGTCTTCAGATGAGTGACAAGCAGCCACGGAGCCTGAAGCTGGTGGGACAAAAGCAGGAGCATCAAAAATTACATAGGCATAGTTGAGGGACCTCCTCTAGCTTAATGAAACCTTACTTAGTAAAGATGAGACAGTACAATTAACGTATGTAAGTGGACATAATTAGTCCCTCTCCAGCAAATAAAGTAGGTAAAGTAACTTAGGCTGATATTTTACGCTCTGCCTTATGAAGTAATGTGACTTTTACCAACCTTTAAAACACTGATCATGTATGAGTCAGTGATTCTCAAGGGCTTTGGTCAGCTGTTCCCATTTACTGGTCTGGAATCTCACTTCTATCACTTGGTCTCCCTGAGCTTCCCCTCATGTTTAAAACCAGAGTTGCTGTCATTATATTGAGAGACTGACAGAGTATCAAGGCTGGAAATACACTGTGATAGATGCTACTTAAATATACGGAGAGGCGGAGACACCTGCTCTTTCAGGTCTGTGGTTGAATTGTTTTCCTGCTACAGCATGGTTCATTAGGGCAGTGACTTCTCGTGAGGACACTTTCATAAGCCCAGCGTAAATGCACTTTTATCATCAGAAGGGTGGGTTTTCTTGCTGCGAGAAAGTGCTGGAGAGCGTATTGATGCAAGCTTCCTTCCTTAATCCCCACCCTCCCCAGGATAAACCGCCTGAGCTGGCCTGTGCCATTAAGCTGCCCCAGTTCCACCGGTCAGCTATTCCTGGTGTCGACCTGGCCTCAGCCTGGGCTGCTGTAAACACAAGATGCGTTGCAGATTAGAGGGCACCCACTTGAATAGGAGCATCAGCGGGTCCCAGGCCGGGCACAGACGCCGTATTGTTAGGAAGGGGAGGGAGCTCGTCTCACAGGGCTAGTCTCAACATCCTCTGGCCGTGCCAAAGGGAGAGCCTGGGAATGACTGTGTTAAAGGGTGGGCTGACATTTAAGCTCTCGTGTTTCTCCTCGAAGAGTTTTAGCTGCTCTCCAAGGGTGATTACTTGACAGGCAAAACACCCTCTTTGCCCTCCTCTCACTTAATAACCAAGTGCCCTCCTTTGCCGGTCCTCCCTCCTGTCCCCGGTTCCTTGCCATCAGCAGGTTGATGGCAGTGGCCAAAGGCATCCCTAATGAGGTCCCTAGCCACTTGCTGGGCTGATTTGGTTGTAGTTTTTAATAATGCGAGGTTATTTTGTTAGCAGCTTTACTTTCCAAGTCTTTTCCCCCTTCCAGCACCCCTAGGTACAGCTCTACTGGATCAGTTACCATCTGCTCCAGTGTTTGCATTTAGCCTGCAGGGCCTGTGATCTCAGAAATATTTCCTGTAAATGGGATCTCTCATGCCAGGCCTGTCACACAATAGATATATAATTGGATAAAACCTAAACTGAAAACAACAAACAAAAAGAAGAAAACGACATGTTGTGCCATACGCAGCACGTGAGGCTGTCCAGAATGGGATATGCTCCTTGTTTACGTCTGAGGCTGTTCTCATATATCTTTTTTATTCCCCTTTGCTGTTTAACAAAATCAAATTAATGTAATAACGAAATTCCACGGTGCATTTTTTCCCCCACTTAATATCTGATGCGAGCAGCTTGTGATGATCAAGCAAGAGCAGCGTTAGCACCACAACAAATGCCTTTCCTGCATTTTGAGTCTTGATCCTGGTCTCGGATACTAGGTAGAGTTGGTGTTTGGGTCGCAAATCTTTCTCCATGGGTTGACCACGTGCAGCATTTCTTGTTTGACCCCAGGCGTGACGATGCACGACCCCAGGAGCAAGGCTGGTGCATGGGAAAGGAACAGGCGAAGCACAAGTAGCCAACCCTTCTGGTCAATGAGGGTGAGGGTGAACATGGCAAATGATGCATCCCTGACCTTTGCAAAGGAAAAAGAAATGCAACGTGTCTTTTAAAGCCTTTAAACACAGTTTGAAAGCTTCCTGGTTGGCGTACAGGTTTGCCGAAGACACAGAATCACAGAATTTTCATGGTTGGAAGGGACCTCTGAGATCACCAAGTCTAACCACACACATGCTGCCGTCTGGAACCGCCAGCCATTCTGCAAGAAGGTGGAGGTGATAAAAAACATCTGATGTGATGAATCCACACCTAAACATAAGAAAACCACCAACTGAATAAACAAATGAGAAATTGGTCGCTGTGATTTTCCCCTTGCTCATACTGGGAATTTTCTTCCTCATCGGTACCAGAACAAACTGTGTGAGTCGTGTCTGGGCCGTTGTTCTAGTAGTAATAATCTTGTAAATATATTTTCTGTTTTGTTGGAGGGACTGCAAGTGCTTTACCCTCATCATAGTTTGCAAAAGCTGCTGAGAAGTGCACTGCAGAACATCAAAAAAGGAATTGAATTCAGCTTCAGTCAAGACCCATAATTGGTTTTTATATTTAAAAAAATAAAATAAAAAATCCCCAACCAAAAGCTGTTCATCTGTCTCTAGAAGATAAAAAAAAAAAAAAAGCCCAGAGTTTGGATTTGAGTGCCCCCCTTTAAGGTAATAACAGTAATCCTAATAAAGGGGCTGATTTGTAAATTTTTCCTAACAGACTGTGCCACTACATTATACTAACTTAGGCTTATTTGTGATAAATGTAGTCTCAAGCACCAGAAATATAAACCAGGGATCCTTTTTAATTCCAACTTAAAAGGATTACATTTTATCAGTATAGCTTATCTCCTAGCACTCTGCCTTTTTTCTTGTATCCTTTTTTATGAACCTGCAGAACATGTTTTTTCTCTTCATCTTTTGTTATTATTTTATTTATTTTACCCTAGCCAGCAATTTCTAAATCAAGAATAAAGTCTTAGTGCCGTTTTTGGCAATGGGCTATTTCTTTGATTTCCATAATGCCAGCATTTCATCAATAACAATTAAATATAGGCCTGTAATTTTATCCTTCCTAAGAGAAAGAAGCCTGATGTTTCGTAGCAGTTTACAATTGTCTTTGACTTGAACTGTAGGTTTAGTGGTTCAGAAAAAAAGTTGGGTTTGATGAGCCTTAAAGAAACAAATAAACCGAGCCAGAAGCAATCAAAAATACATGTGAGTTCATAAAAAGTGAGCCTCAGCTTCTTTGTCTAGAAGATTAACACTTCCTCAGGAGGGCTGTAATAGGATTGAGCCTTCCCCGTGGTACTTCAAAGACATGTGCTCCTAAAGACGTTTACCGAGTAACTTACGGTATCATTGGAAGCTTTGTCTTTGCTTTCCTTCCCGGTTTCTTTCATAACTTCAAGGAAGATCTGAACTGTGGATTGTGTTGCTCCTCCTCCTTGTTTTTATCCCCCAAACGTTTCTTTTGTATGCAAATTTTTATCCTTAAAGATAAAAGATGGAAGTTGCCTAACAGTTGGAGGTGTCTAAACATAAATACCTCTCTCTTTCATGTTACTACTTCAGTTATTTCATATTCATGCATTTAGTGCTGTATAATACATAAAATATTTTTTTTTAATTCAGGCATTCCCACAGCACATAGTTTTGTTAACATCCACAGTGCTGTCGTTCTTTCTCCAGGAGGACACCCTGTAAGCTTTGATTTCCCAGGCGCTTTTTACTGAGTAATGAATTTTAGCTCTCGGTGTTCATGTGAGGTTGTAATGTGCTGTCTCCTTTTTTTTCCCATGCTTGAGCTCTTTTCCCCGCTGAGGAGGACAGGCCCCGTTCAAATGGTTAGGCGGCTTTCCTTGGTGGAAACCTGGAAATCCCCTCCCTAGGTAGATGTTAACTGCTGGCCTGGAGACAGCTACTGCTATGTGTTTAGAGGAAAGAAAGAGCTGTATTACGTGGGAGAAGCTGGTCCTTTACATGAGTTAGACGTGCTCTACTGGTTTGGCTCTATAGATAATAGGTCCTACCTGCTTGGGTTGGGCAGCTTGTTGTAGCAAGCCAAGTCAAGTTGTAGCAACCCAGCAAATTCCTCTGGCTCCAGGGTTATATGGTGCTGAGATGGACTCTCTGGTTCTTTCTATGGGCCTTACAGAGATCAGTGGAGCCTGTGTCCTGCTTGAATGCCTGCAATTGCCTTGAATCAGACCCAGATATGTGCAATCTTTGGCCAGTTGGCTGAATCACCAGGTGAAGCTCCCTCCGCCTAGGAGACATCAAGGAGACCACCAAAAAGTCCCCAGGCACCTTGTTCATTTAGTTCTTGTTCCTTCTATGACAAGTTTTCTCTCATACTGACGGAAATGAATGGGATTAGATGGGGCACACCAGTTATGATTTAATTTTTCATTTCAAATGTGCTGTCAACCTCTGTAATTCTATTGCCGGGATTTCTCATAAAGTATCTTGGTATGTTAGTTAATACACTTAAATCTACTTAAAAAGCCACTCTCTCGAGAGCAAACGGAGCCCTGCTTAACATTCCTTATTAGCTTGCTTAGGGGAAAGAAACGGCTGTCCGTGCCACATTGGCTCACAAAGGGAGTTGCATTCTTACTCTGTGTACTTTGCTAATTTGCAATCTTTCACTCTAACTAGCTTGTTTCCATCTTCTAGTGATTTGATCGTTTTAGTATCTGCCTTGACTAATAATGTGATGTAGCAGTGCAATTTCAACGACCACAAATAAGCAAGCAAAAGTTGCAGACTAATTCTGGTAGTTGGATGTACCCAACCAGGAATTTCCCGCCCGCCATGCGGTGTTCACCGAAGCCCCAGCAAAGCAAGCCCCTTTTCCCAGCCTCTGGGCCCACTTATGACCTAAGCAATTACCAGGAAACATTAAATAAGCTATGGAAAGTACCCTTCGCTGGCACTTCTTGCGTTACCAAGTGGTGCACAAGGGCTCCAGCTGCAGGGTGAATAATCTCAGAGTTCCACAGCACAGCTGCAGGGTGGTAGGACTTGGCACTTGGAGGGCACTGGGGCTTTTTGGAGCAGCTGGGTGGGATGGGATCCACTCCTGCTCCTCGCCTGAAGGGAAGGGGGTGGTGGGTACCTGGGGTAGCCCAGCTCCGGTAAGTGACAAGGGCTGTGGCTGGTGACATTGTCCAGGTGTGATCTGGCGAGCAGCTATGGCCCTTGTGATGGCAAGGGAATGGATGGTGGGTCATTGACTTCTTTCATATCAGGATTGGGCTCCTGGCTTATTGCAATCCTGTAAATTATGCTTTTGTTTGCTATAAATTAACCACCGTATTAAGTGCAAAGTCCAGAAATAAAAGGACATAAATACTTGCATTTGAAAGCTCTATCATCGTCTGTAGATGTTTAAGTGGGGATTTTATCCTTTAGATTAGAAATACCACTTATCTCATCCTTCTGGTTATTTTCACTACCCTTCTAACTTGGAGATAAATATCCCTTAATGGTTTTTTTATGTGTTTTATTTCTTTTTCCATGATGATCAGATCAGTTCTGACTGAAAATGAAGCCAATTATCAAGAACAATAAATAAAAAAGAAGTGCGCATTGCTTCTTCTGCACTGGAAGAAAGAACAGTAAGTTGAGACAAAACAAATTTGGTTGCCAAGTCCAAGTACCAAAGGCAGCAAGGAGAACTCGGGCCTCATCCTAATTAAAGAGATCTAAACACAATGAAAACATATTGTACTGATGTCATATGTTAAAATATTTATAATTGCACAAAAAGGAATTGCAGCCTATTGAAAACATTTACAGAGCTTGCCATTTCTGCAAGTGAAGGAGAAGAGGGACTAAAGAGGACAGGTCTTGCTCAACCGTGTGAAAGCTTTGCTCTTCAGGTTTCTCCTGTGAGGTCCAGCGTTACCTTGGCACTTTGTCTTATCACTCGCTAAGATAAATGAGGAGCACTGCTGACGTTGTAGCTGAAGACAGGAGATGGTATCTGTCCAGAATTGCCATTTCCCTCAGGCACTGCATTGCGATCGGCTCTGCTGGAATAATTTCAGCTGCTGGGAAGCCGTTTGCAACGTGAGGGCCTTTCATATTGATCCAACGTGTGGGGCTCCCAAAAGGAGATGGGGGTGGCCAAGGAGATTAAGGCAGGCGCTTTCCTCAGATGCGTTCCCCAGGCTTGAGATGATTCAGTTTGGCAAAGAGAGATGCTTTTGCCCATGTGCTGCTGGGGAAGCCGATGTGCTGGACATCATGGTCCCTTTCAGCAAAACCAGAGAGGCATTAGGAAGATCCACAGCTGTACGTAGAGAGATCTTGCGAATGCTGGCAAGTCAGGCTGAACCCATTTCCCAAAGCTGTGTGTCACAGGGAGGGTGGACAGAAGGCATGGGGGGTCATGATGCTCCAGAGTGTGCCGTCTAAAGGTGAAACCACCTGCGTATGCTGTGCGAACAAGATACCCGGTATATGTTCCCACAGAAGCTTATTGCAGATGTGCTCACTTAAATGCTTTCTGTAGTATAAAAATAGGTTTTTGGCTGCACATCGTGTACTCATTGGAGCAGGAACTTTTCAAATGTGGCTTAATTTAATATCTTCCTTGTTTGTGTTTATGTTTCTTGGTATTGATTTTCATGTTTTTCTTCCTCAAGTGCTGGCGAGATCCTTTTGTAAGGAAGTAAAACTAATACAAGCACCTTTCTAAGTTTCTCTACAGAGCTCTGTGGCAATGTGTGGACATACTGAGGTTTCTCAGTAATACATTGGAAAAGGGCATTTATTAGTTACTTTTTTAATTAGGAATTCGTGTGTCACCAGAAAGGTGATTGGAGCTTGAAATACCTAAAGCATTGCTTTAGAGCATCCTGTTTAAGAGCATCCCTGTTTAGCTGGTTGATGTCTACCTATGATATTTAATATGAGATGACAAACAAACTCGTAAATCATGCAATAGAGGAAGAATGGGGTTATGTCTCTGCAATTATTAATGAGCCAAGAAATGCTATTGCATTTCTGTATGGCTTTGCTATAATTGGAAAAATTGACATTTTTTTGTCAGAAAGAGATTGATAGATCTGCAGCAGTTTGGGGAAAAAACAAAAGCAGGTTAGCGGGGGTGGTGCTAAGAAGACATGTATGAGGAAAGATGCTTGTGGTTTTTCTAGGTGGCAGTGGGTCACAGTGGAGGGATGTAGACAATCCCCTGCTCGCCCCACTTGCTGGCCAAGGGCAGCTTGAAGGTTAAGCCAGTTCCAGTCCAAAATCTATGTACGTGGGTGAGGGTGAGGCTGTCCCCAAGGTAATGCACTCGTATAGTAATAAAAGATCAATTTAACAAATGTAGCAGACCAATTTTGCATTGCTGTTTTATTAAGTTACAGCATGGAATGAATTGAATAAGGATGCAGGTTACTAGAAAAATTAATAACGTTTAATACATGGGGTTGGCTGTCTGCAAAGACAACCCTGGTTAACGTGTGTTTATGTCCTTATTTGTTGTCTTAATATAGCTGGGTCTCCACCAAGTAGCATGTGACCCTCTCATGATCAGAAACAACCACCAGATTTGGGGAAACCTTCTAGCTTTTGTCTTTTTCTCTTGATACCACTAACAGCAGTGGTGCACGGCCAGAGCCCTGCAATGGCTTGTTTCTCAGCGCTTCCTGACCCAGGTTTTCTAGCCGTGCTCGTAATGGGATGGTGCTGGTGTTGGCTTTCCAAGAGGCCAGCCCGTCACCCCTGCACGGCATGCCTTACCCATTGAAACAGACAGTTTGCTTGCCCTTCTGCTGCAAAGCTCTGTTCTCTATTTAGTCCTACAACAACTCAATTAGTTTGATGGAAATGAGATGTCAAAATGCCCCAGGCTTCAGTGACTTACCCAATGTCACTCAGAAAGCTTTGGCAGAGCACTGCCTCCTGAAATCTGCATGCCCTCTAGCAATGGGCTATTTCTCCTCTTTACCTTCAGAGACAACTAGGGCGAGTGAAAGTCTGAGGCATTCACAGGACAGTTAAAAATAAATAAATAAATCACTTGTTTATTTAACTTTCTAACAATTTAATCAACATCCTATTATTCTTAGGAAGTTTAGATATGGCTCTGCTTTTTTTTTTTTTTTTTCCTTTCCTTAATTCAGCTTGACATATGCACTCCTGGGGTCACTCCTTTTACACAAAGCTTCAGCCTTGGCAAGATAAATCTAGACTAACATAGATGAAACATATTTGTATGATTTGTAACAGAGTATGGACATATTCCTAAAATTCAGTGTTTAGCAATTGAAGCTTACTATGAATGTAATTTGACTATAGGGAAAAAAACCCCTCACTTATCTTCAAATACTGCATATGAGACCTGCCTAGCTGACAGATTACAGAGCAGGTTTTAAAGTGGACATGAAAAGAATGCCAAATTCGGCTTTCCTGGCAATAATTGCTGTAGAAAGAAGCTGGATTAGAGCAGCTGGAATAAAAAGTAAAGCACTAAAAGAAAAATGCTAATTACCAGTTTCTCTAATCATGCAAAATGAATGTTTTATGACATTTTAATATGATGCTTTTAGCCTTTCCTACTTTGTCAGTGCCAGCATCCTCTGAGCAGCTCAGGGATGCTATAATTATGTGCTCTAAGTGATCAGCTGCATTGTGCCTCACCTGAGTGATTCAAGCTGGGCTGGAGACATGATATTCTGACTCAAGTGCTGTGCAAACCACCACTCATTGGGAGGCAGAAATGAGGATGCCAAAACAAAAACCCCTAGCACTAACTAAACTTTTTGGATGTGGATTTCTTAGGGAAACTGTGGGTTGGGATCCAGAGAAGAGCTTTGTATCTGAGGTGTCTCAGTATGGTGAGGTATCTGAAGCAGGGTCTCAGTATATCTTGTTAAAAATACACGACCTAGTCACAATGTCTGGATAGAAATGTAGACCTCCACAAAGTTTAGGAACATTTGGATCTCAGCTTTGGGGCCGACCCTGTACCTTCAGTGAGATGAAAACCCTTTACATATTTATTAAATTAGATCTGCCTGCCATCAGCCCCTAACCATCTTCACTTTTGAGAGGGTTGATTATAGATTCATATTTGAAACGGGAACACTCATCTACCCTTTCCTTTTCTTAAGGCTTAAAATTTTCCTAAGGCCGACATTAATTCTCTATTGATGCCTAATTTAGATGGTGAGATTGGCTTATTTATGAGCTGACTTGGGTGCACTGCTATTGAAATTAAATCTGCAGTTTAATTTCCCTTTTAATCTGTTTCTTCATCAGAGAATCATTATTTCTTGGTAATGCTCTGTAGGAGGAGAAGGCTGCTGTTTCTATTTCAGCGTGGCACCTCAGAGGTATACTGCAGGGTTTGGACTTAATGCATCACTGTGAAGTTGGAAATTTCCTATATTTATTCAGGTATATGATTTTTAAACAGTGTGGGAAAGTAAGGGGAAAAGATTCGCATTTCAAGTGGATGGTGCAGACCATACATAACTGTTTTCCACCCTACCCCCCATCAAGACGTGAAACAGCTGGTATGTCTCTCCAGAGACTAATGTGCTGTCTCTAGCTCCATTTTGCCTTCGTAAGCCTCAGGCATTACTCTGTAAGTGC
The DNA here is from genome assembly GCA_013400375.1 of Thinocorus orbignyianus. Taxonomy (NCBI): domain Eukaryota; kingdom Metazoa; phylum Chordata; class Aves; order Ciconiiformes; family Thinocoridae; genus Thinocorus; species Thinocorus orbignyianus. Next base: position 344,763 of record VXBW01006626.1, on the reverse strand, counting down.
ACTCCAGGAATTAAATTAATTTACAAGCTGAGGAATATGCTGTTTCCTCTTACTTACAGGTCGCAGATAGGACTGCTACTGTAGGGTTGGGAGGATAATGCACATGTTGCCATTGAGACTGGCTAGCATCTTCCCCAGGCAGTCAACACATTGGCTGGGGTGAAGGCAGCCTTGCAGCCTGCACCCCTCTCTGCCCACACCACTCCAGGTCCCAGGAATGTTAGCTCACTAGTGGGGTTATTAGGAGATAGCTCAGATAAGCTGTGCCTCCCCTAGGCTTGACCTTTATCCCCACCATGCACATCTTTCTTGATACACCAGTTTGCTGCTTCTAAATCACGTCCATCTGTACTTGAACGTTGGAAACTGTCTCCTTGGAAAATGATGGCTTCTGGGACCTAGCTCATGTTTTTCTGCATAGAAAACACAGCCGGTGTCTGGACATTGAATCAGTTCGAGCCCCAAATACACGCTAGCTGGCCTGAACCAGGTAATGAGAGCAATCTAAAATGGACCATGTTTTTTAATCTGTGTCAGCAATAGCTCTGTCAGTTTTAGCCGCTGCAGGAGCTCAGTGGTTCCTCCTTTCTCCCCCTTTTGCCTGAGCTCTCCCTGTCAGGGTGTATGTTTAGGTGTGCTGCTGCAGTTCTTCATCCCTAACAGCCCTGGCATCTTCCTCTGCCTTCCCACATTGAGGTTCATCAACACACGCATTTAGTGCCCGCCCTTGTTAGCGCTGAAATAAACCAGAACTTTGCTCCTGCCTTCAGCCGGAGCAGGATTTGTCTTTGCAGTGAGAGCATGATAAGATCTGGTCTTGACAGCCTCACAGAGGCTCTGCACATAAGCCTAATTGGGAAGGAGGGAAGTATCTCGCCTCATACTGCATTATTCTATTAAAATAAGATTTTTGACACGATTGAGACCTTGCGTTTCAATATTCAGGGTATCTTTAATCCCACTGATACCCTCCATTGGCAGACGCGGCCCTGTTTGGGGCTGTCCGCCTACTGCTTTCCATCACGCAGCCGGCGCAGCGGCTTGTGTAATCAATTGAACCCAGCATATCCAAAGTTTATTTTTCTGTGTCTACGTTTGTTGCTAGGGAGCTCTGCTGTACCTTGCCGTGCATCCCTTCCAGTGAAACGGAGCTCACAGGCGGGTTGTGCTCTGCAGGGAAAGCTCTACACCTCCACGGAGAGGAAGGGCCCTGGCCCTGCTGTACACCGGCGTTAGAAACCCAGCGGTGAAACGGCAGCGTTCAAATTAGAGAAGCAATTTTTAAACAGCTTCAAAGCATAATTCATGTCACGGTACAGGAATGCTGAAGGCTTTTTGATCTTCGTCGTCATGGACCTAAAGGTGAAGGGCTTTTTTTTTTTTCTTGGGTAGTTTCTCAAATCCCCTGAGAAAAGGTAACTATAACAATAAGGGAGCAGATGTGTGGGAGTAAATGCAGCTGTAACTGAATCCAGACGCTCTTCTGTATGTAGGGACATGAAGGGAATGTTCCAATAAAATTCACGTAATAAAAATCTGAGCCCCCCTTTTTTTTCCCCTTGCTTAAACTTGGATTCACATGTGTAGAATTCCTGTGGACTTTGATGTGGATTGACATTAGCACCATACAAAACTGGGCTAGGAGAAAGATTTTTCACAGGCGTGGGGTACTGGAAGGTAAATGATCTATGGAGACCTGCAAATTTCAATAGAAAAACACTTGTCCAATTAAAGAGTTTAGTGAGCCAGATATTTAAGTGATGCAATCACCCTGGTAAGGTGAATTAGCTGGTCTAGCAAGGAGTTTCTCAAACTTTCTGAAAGCGGGACTCCCTTGTGGCCCACCTGTTTCGGTGCCACCCTGGGAGCTGTGCAGAAGCAGCTCGGCTGGTGGAGGAGAGGAGAGCAGAGGGAGGATGAGCTGTAGTCACTGGCTAGAGGTGCCTGTGCCTTCCCCCAGTCTGCAGAATGGAGCTGCTGCTGGTGACTAAAGGAGGTGAGTGGTGCCCTGCCAAAGGCAAAGGCTTGTAGCTGCTCCCTGTTTAAGGGACCTTAAGGATCATTGAATTCCAACCCCCTGCCATGGGCAGGGACACCTCTCACCAGACCAGGTTGCTCCAAGCCCCATCCAGCCTGGCCTTGAACACTTCCAGGGATGGGGCTTCCACAACTTCTCTGGAAAACCCATTCCAGTGCCTCACCACCCTCACAGGAAAGAATTTCTTCCTGATATCCAATCTAAATCTCCCTTCTTCCAATTTAAAACCGTTCCCCCTTGTCCTGTCACTACACTTCCTGACAAAGAGTCCCTCTCCAGCTCTCCTGTAGCTCCCTTCAGATCCTGGAAGGCTGCTCTAAGGTCTCCCTGGAGCCTTTTCTTCTCCAGACTGAACAGCCCCAGCTCCCTCAACCTATTTACTCTCCTCTGCTCTGACCGAGAAGCTTCTCATGGTTTTTGCTTCCCTCTGACACTTGCTGTCCCCTCACCTTCCTTGGAGCTGCAGACTCTTTATGACCAACAGTCTGAGCAGCATTCTTTCTTAAAGGAGAAAGGAAGGAGCAGAGTGGCAGGGTGAGTCGTCCATCCCTCCTTGTTTTCCTGCAGTTCAGAGAGCTCTGTGCTGAATTAATTTTTTACCAGACAACTTAACATCGCACAGTAGTGTATTTTGTTCTTACCCCACGCATGTTTCCAAACTCAGGCAGTACCAGACATTTTAGCGCGGGCAAAAGCGCCTTCCATCTGCCTCACAGCAGCTGAAATCCTCTTTGTATACTGAAACAATTTCATTGAATGCTCCCAAACACTGTTTGCGCTCACGCTTGTGTTCGTTCCGCTTTGCCGGGATGTAGCAGGAACACTGCGGCGTTGTCCCTGGCGAGACATCTGTAGTGCTTTGCTTCTTCCTTCACATCATGTCCTTCCCCATGCCTCCTGCACCGGGGAGGACACGAGCCTTTCCCCAGGAAACACTGAAAAATCACTGTTTCTCATCAGCCCTGGTTGGTCTGTTGTTACTTGCAAAGCGTGGGCTCGTTAAAAAGAGGCACCAGCCATCAGGAATTGTCTGCAGGGTGGAGCGCTGGTTGAGCAGGCAGAACGTGGTGCGTTTGCTGAGATGCTGGGTACCCGCATAAGGCTGTTCTATGAGTCTGTCTCTGACATAAGGCTATGTCATTAATCCAAACTCCATCATGTGTCAGTTGGCATAACGATTTATCAGAGACGTGTTTGGTGATGGGTACATGAAAACATGGTGAGTTCTCTAAAGCACTTCCAAGGGAGATATACATATTTCCACTCCATGTAGCTGTTTATTAGTTGTTATTGTTACATTCAGTTTTAAGGAATAATTTTTGACTTACTGAGGCCGTGTTTTACAGCTGTCCTTAGTGGATGATATCAGGAACTGAGAGAAATATGGTTGTTACTGACTTGTTTGCAATTGTTTGGCCTTCTAGCCATTGAAATATTTAGTTGTTATGCTACTTGCAGAGGAAAATTCCAGTTTTGTCCAAATGTACTTTGGAAGTATATGCGCATAGATTATCTCCCTGGTGTCCAAACTGTAAACATGTAGCTATATGTATCTCATTGTAGCTGGAAAAAACTTTGCTGAAAGACCTTTTCACGTAGCAGACTGCAAGTTATTGTCTTCCTTTCTTTGGAAGATGTGTGCTGGAATTACTGCTGTGTCCTAAGGCTCTTGTGCTTGTGTTTTCCCACGCTGTGTATGCTCCGTGCCACTCACTACTCTGTTACAGGGAGATATGTGGTCCTGGTGGAAACAAGACACAGCAAAGACGATTTTGCATGGAACTGCTGTTTTCAAAACCATCCACCTCCCCCCTGAGCACCCCTGTGGGATGTCCTGCAGTCCTGAGCATCCTTTGCAGCCTTTGGTGGTGCCTTTCTGTTGGTGCTGGCCACTGCAGCTGAGGATGCTCTAAAGGTCAGCATTCAAGGATGCTCAGGATGTTCTGCCCTCTCTGCTTTTTGCCCAGGTTTAGGAAATCCAGGTCTTTCTGTTGTGTATTTTTATTGTAGACTTCCCTGCTTTGGGGAAATTTGGACTCGTTTATGTTACTACATGTAGCCTGATGATGCCATTGAAAATTTACTGCCTATGCGTGGTAGAAATGTCGGCGCTTCGTTAGGCAGACAATGCCAGCTCTTACCCGGCGGGGGCTGGCACGTACCCGCAGCCGGTCTCCCTTTCCCCTCTGCCTGGCACACAAAGGCTGCGATTCAGCCGCCTCCTGAAGTGTGGCCGCGGCTTTTATGTACCTAGGGAGGCCCAGGATCCGAGAACAATTCAAATACCGTGGGTTAGAGTCTGGCTGGCAAGGGGTTAAGTTGTTTTACATGCACTTTGCACAGATGGAAATGAGTGTGGAAGTGATAGGAGAGTGCCAAGGGGGAAGCAGTCGAAGCACTATGTACGTCTCCCATCTTTTATCTTGCCGACCTTAGTGTGGGGCTAGCTTTACACAGGGGGCAAGATACAATGGAGACAAGATACTAGGACCTGCTTTTTCAAGCCTAGGATTGAGTTTCAACATCCTCTCCACCCGCAGTTCCCTCTAAGATCTGCGTTATTTGCCAAAGACCCCAGGGAAGCGTGGTAATCCCATCTCTGTCTACATCCCAGGGTGGCGACATCACCAGCACGTTGCTGGCAGCAGCACTGATTCCTGTTCCCCTTGTGGGTGCAGGGAGGCAGAGGGATGCACTCCATTGTCTCAAGGACTTTGGGGAAGTAGCTGCCCACCTCGGTGGTCAGTGTCCCACCAGAGGGGAACAGCACTGGAGGGTGGGCCACCCCACTGGTGTACCCCAGGAGCGCCTTACACCACCAAAGCCGCCTCACAGGGTGCCATTGCTGCAGCCTGAGCAGCGCAGGAAGGAAAAAGAGGATGTCCAGAGATCAGCTATAGATGTTCTTGTGCTCTCCGTGTGCAGTACTGAAAAAAGGAAGTGGGTTTTTTTTTTTAAAAAAGGGGAAGATTAGGCTATTGAAATCTAATCTGTGCAGAAATTATTTAGTAATAATTATATTATTCATTATGGTTTTGTAGTCCTAGTGAGTAACAAGGGGTAACAGGAAAGCATCATGATTGCATCAGGATTTCCTTGCTAAGCAAACTTGCTGTACCTGAGACAGGAAGAAACAGGAGAGAAAGAAAAAGGGGAAAAAGGAGAAAGTAAGGGGAAGATAAAGCATGAGATAAAGAAACAGAGAGACAAGATTAGTACTCTGGTCTGTACCAACAAAACTTTAGCAGTGTGTCCACAACTCTGTGTTTGAGCAATATAAAGCCAGACAGTTTAGTTTTTTGGTTTAGTGTTTGTAGCCACAAAAATGTGTATTATTTCCTTCTTACCCACAGTGTACTCAGAGTCATCCATCCAATACAGAAGTTAATCCCAAATAATCTTGTCACCCAAAATAGGGAAAGTGCCTTCAGTTTTACCACCCTTTATTTGCTTTTTACTTGTATACATATCTTAATAGAACTTGCAGTACAATATTTTGGAGTCTATAACCCCCTCCTTGCTGTTTTTCTAGATAAATAACTTCCTTAGCAGTAAGTTAAGTTACTGCCAGTTTTTCTAACTGTTGTGGCATAGTTTGCAAACCTGGCATTGGAATGGACATACTGAGAAGGAGTTAGTTCATTGTAAGGTAAAATGTAATATAATCTCGTTCCTAGATTTCAGTGCCTAAGTAGAGGAAGATTCAAGAGCCTCTGTATTTTTGTCAGCTATTTATATCAAGAAGATACTATAAGGGTGGAGGTTGGTGGAAACAAGTACAACTATATTCAGGCTCACACATAGACACTGGCTCTGCCCTTACACCTGGGGAGGGAGTTGTTCCATTAATATTATCAACAATGCAATAATTTTATGCTGTTATCATTTAAATTGTCCGTATAGCTCAATGGGAATGGTTTCCAGAGCTTTGATCTTTTTCTGCCACTATGCTGGTTGGTTTGAGACTATTAGCATCAGATCAGGTTGCATTCAGAAGCTTTGCTTTGCAGCTGAACAATGTAAGAGCTGGCTGCTGAAAGCAGGGAAACTGCACTTTGGAACTAGGGGAGAAGTCCTTCTGTGATCTCTGTGCATCCATTAAATTCAGTTCTGCTGCAGGGTTTTAAAAAATACCTTGTAGAGAAACAGGTTTAAGAAAAAAACCCACCTCTGTTCATTCTGCCTGTGAAACCAAAGACCTGATGGTGCAGTAGGGGGACCGTGCTAAGTACCTGCAACACTGTGGGCAGGAGGCCCATTTCCCAGTCGCTAACCCTAAAACCCTGAAGTTATCTATGGCAAAGCAGTAACATATGGTGCCAGAATGCCCAGACTTTCCATTTCAGTCACCATGTTTTTCACCTTGTAGGCTTTAAGACACTTGAAGAAAAATCCCCAAGCTATGCACCTCCCTAAAACCTGTTGGTAACAGTTTGGCATCAAACAGGGAGAAATTTTTACCCTGGGGATTACCCAGAAGAGTGAAATCAGTCATGAAACAGACTCATCAGTTTGAATTTGAGGCAGTTGACTTGTTGTTCTAAGTGTCTTTTGGCATCTCCAAGGCACTTGTCGCTGTGAGAGAGGAGATGCTTTTTGTCTCAGATAGGCCTCTTGGGTTTCAGAGGGCTTTCAGGCTGCCACGTACGTTGATGATGTTGCCAAGTCTTACCAGGCTGAGTCTCTCCCTGGCTGATGTTCTTAAGGCCTCTTCTTCTGGAGCTGGTTGCAAAGAAATTTCTCGGATGCGGAGGAGTCCTCTGACAACTCAACACCAGTGCAACCTTAAAGGGTCAAAACCGGAGGCTACACAAATCCCCCAGAATTACATTTTTTCCAAAACCCAACGTGTTATTTTTAAGCTGATGGTTTGGAAGGAGTTTGGCTCTCATGTGGGAATTCACAAGGGAATCCATCATCTCTGTCATCCTAAAGCAATTAATTTGTACATCTAGATCTGTACTGAGCTCTGCAATCTTCTTTGGGACTGGCCACCGAAAGTAGAGTGAGCAACAGGCAGAGGTTTATAAGGGCAGCAGAGATTTGCATCCAGCTGTAGCATCAAGGCAGAGTTGACACAGGAGCTCTCTCGTTGTTTCAGGCAAAATTGGGTCTCGTGGCAGCACATATTCAGAAGGAACCTATCTAGCAGATGGCTGGAGAGAAAATGCAGATGTAAACTCGGCCCGTCCTAAAACATTCGTAAAAAGCTGGAACTACAGAAAAGGCATGTTTGCTGAAGAGTTTGATTATGTGTTTGTATTCTCTTCCTCACAATCTCAACTGAGAGACTTGATTTCAGTTGCGTAGTGTGCCTGAGGAGGTAATAGTTTTTTCAAGCATTTTCTGTTGAAACATAGTGGCTCTTTGTTTTCTGTCAGGAGAAATTGTTGAGATTATGAAAATTAAGAAATGGGTATTTTTGTAGTTACCATCAAAGAATACTAGATAAAACACATTGATAACTTTAGATAGATTTGTTACAGAGGTTATTAACTGTTCAGTAGTTAGAGATGATTGGGCTTTTCTGCACAGGGTGGATTTGAGATATCTAGATATCTAAAAATTAGGCATCCAGCAGACAGACGCTTTCAGAAGGTGATTCATCTTGTCCTAAAATAGGTAGGGCGAAGCGAGATGATTCATCCAGGGAAAAAATTCTATGTGATTAGCTTAGTCTAGGCTTGCAGTTTTAAGACAATTCAAGCTAGGTAAAATGCATCCCACCCTACATTTCTGACTTCTCTGAATGGCCTGAGAGTGCAGGGAAGGGACAGTGAGGGCTCAGCCAGGGGTTGTGCTTTGTCACTGGCGCGGCTGTGTTTCTGCCCGCCTGAAAATCAGCCTGGCACTATTTCCATACACAGCAGATGACAGATGAGTGACAGAATTCACAAGCACTAAAAAAAAAGTAATTCTTTAGATCCCCAGGCTAAATAGATAATATGAAAAGCCAAGAAGGATTACTGTGACCCGGAAGACTACCTAACTTTCTAAAGGCAATAAAAATTATAATGATGGCATTTTTCATCTCTATCTCCATTGTGGGAGAAAAGGGCTGTAAGATTTTCCTATTTCATATTCCACTGCTGTATTTAAGAATAATTAAAGCCATTCTGGCTAAGGGTGATATAATGCATATATTCAGAAGCAGGCTTTCAGTTTAATTTTTCCAGCTGGTGGGCCTGTTAGCCCATTTATTTGACTAATCTTCACACGTTGACTGAAATAGGTAATTGCTCTGTTCCCCCTGAGATTTCCCTTCCATTTTTTTTCAGGCATGAAGGATATTAGGCTGTGTATATTTTAAATTCAAATACACTGTGGGATAGATTTATGTCCTTAAACGCTATGCAGATCTAGCTATAATTCATTTCATATAGAACTGGAAAATGGATTAAAACAAGAGTGCTAGACAAGAAAAGCCAGAGTCTTATCTGATGAGGCTGGAGTCCGTTAATCCTCACTCCTTGAAGTGACAACAGCATCTCCCTTCATTTTATGTTCATTTCACATTTTTATCTTAATGGGAATGCGGAGTTGATTTGTTTGCTTGTTTTAAAATTTTGGGTGTTTCTTTAATGTAGTGATGCGGGAACCAAGATAAGATACCGACAGCGTGTAAATCTGGTGGGGTTGTGTCAGACCTTGCAAGTCCAAGGGTTGGCCTTGCGGAGCGGGTTGTGCAGACCCTGGCCTCCAAATGAACAGGCACCGAATATTTTTAATAGTCAAAGGCTGTGGACTGGCTATATTCAGAGCTGGAACCCTGCCAGCAAAACGTTGCTAGAGGAAAGAAGGAGCAAGAGTTTTAAGGTCCAATAGCTCATAAATCACCAGGGACAGAAACACATGCCATATCCCACGGGAACGCTGGGATTATACTGTTGCAACAGTATCCAAACAGTGTTCTAGCCTTATACTATCTGAGGATACTAACCTTATATAAATAAAAGTCTTTATTCATGTATATATAGATAATACCTGTCATCTTAATTCAAATTTCAACGTGCTTTTGCTGTCCATTGTGTCAGGAACTATTAGATGTAACAACCCTCTTCTTCATACAGTCCAGAAACACAGCGTTCGGATGGTACGAGGCAGGGGTTGCTAGTCAGAGGAAATTCAGCTAGTGGGCTGCTAAAATTATTTTGGATTTAAACAGCAGGCAGGAGGTGGGAGGATAGGATTCATGGTGCTATTTAGTATCAAACGTGACTGAGGTACATGATTTTTTTCAGATAAAACTCCCGCTTCAAGGATGCATTAGGTTTCCTGAAATAAAATTGAAGAAAGGGAGTGATGTGGCAAGAATTTCTGCTTGATACGCAGTTTCCTAGGTTTATTTGGTTTTCACCAGCTATTCTTGGATTACTAGCATTGTATTTTTCAGGTGCTGAAAAAAGAGAATGGCATTTTTGGGGTAAGAGGAAATGCTAATGCCCAGCTATTGTGTAGTGTATAGTATATATGTGTATTTCCCCCGAGAGAAGTTTAGTGTCTTCTCTGTTTTTGATAAGCTGCAAACCCCATGAATTCTTTCTCAGTTTGTTCTGGTGGAGCAGAGTTTTCTGGGTGATAAAATAGGGCTGCCGTTAACATTAAGTCCTGTGTTGCAGATTATTTATCTTGAACTTTGGAAATGATTGAATGAAACCTAATTCTTTATGGTACCTTTAAACATGTGGGTGTTGCTCAGAAGCCTATTTCTTATTATTACTGCTTAGGTATTTTGCTCTATTGTTAGCAAAAATAGAATCCAGAAGAATGTGTTCTGTATATTACGGTTTTCTTTGAAAAGTACCTTAAAATTGCTTGATATTTTGTAGCTTTTTGAGGAACAGGGTTAGAGTTGTCTTACCTATTTGCAGCTGCAGAAATCCCATTTTGGCTTCTTGCTGCTTGGGAAAACATTCCAATATGTCACCATCTGTGAAAAGCATGAAATGCTGGCTAAGACCTGGAACCCATTGATTTCATAGATATCTTGTCCTCCAAATATTTTTCCCATAAACACGAAGTTGCATCACACTTTCTGTTTTTCCCTCCTCCTCCCCCTCCCCACCCCACCCAAACACTTGCAAATGGGCGGCAATGGAAAGCAAAAATTAATTAAACCCCCTTCTCCTGAGTACACTTCTGGTTACAGAGTTTGATTGGAGTCTTTTCTTAAAAGATTAAGGCCACTATTATCATTGTTAATGAGTAGATAAAATAGATATGAGAAATTATGAACTACATCTTTTTCAGTGCATTTAATAGTATAGGTTGTATTAATCCTGTACCCTTCTGGGGTAAGACTTTAGAACTTAATACCAAGAGAAATCATAATCCACAATTTAATATGGCTATTATCTGGTTTTATCTGTCTGTGAAGAAGATTAAATTCCAGATGGTGCAAGTTATAATCCAAGCCTGTTATGATCACCAAAAAGAACCAAATAACCAAATGGAAAATGGTCTCGCCAGAATTATTTGCTCAGGAGCTTATCTGCTGTAGCCGCCATAAGAAATGCAAAGTATCAGAAATATATTGGAAAGGATTTGGACAACGGTGCTCTCCAGCAAACTAAGAGCTGCTGTCAGGCAACATACTAGATAGGATGAAAGCCTATTTCCTAGGTCATCACTTCAGACCAGCTTTTCAGTCACCTTGTTACTGTCTAGGAGTCATATGTTCTCTCCTCATCTACATCAGCCTTTGGAGAGGAGGAGAGAAACAGCAGCCAGGACAGTACGGGAAAGGATGGGAAATAAATGCCTATGAAGAAGTGCCCTGTGGTGATGCTTGTCTGATCATACTTCATGGACATGGTCAGGCACCCACGGAAGCACTGGAAGCAGGGTGAGCTCTACAGCACTGCTTCCAGCCCTGGTGAGATACAGGGCTCATCTGACTGCGTTCCCCTGAGACCAGAGTGGGGAATGGTCAAAACGCTGTCCATCCCCACAGGCCCCTGTCCCAAAGGCCTTGCAGTCTGACAGAGGTTTGGCAGATGTGCTTTCATAAAGCTTAATGAAAGCTGCCATCTAATCAGGTCAATTATGAAAAGAACGTAAGAGGGAGAGGTTTATATTTTAATGGGCACTACCAGCAGAATTCATGCTGTGATTTTATTCAGTTGGTAACGTCATATGAAATGGGCAATGCAACACATTTCTCTGGGATCATTCAGGGAAAAATTTCCTCTAACACGTCTCAGAAGCTGCATTTCAAAGAGACGTTAAAAACGATGCAGTATTCACGTATGTGTCAAATGTGTGCTAATTCCTCCACTTAACAGTGGCTTCCCTGCCTATAAAAAAGCATCGCGTGGCTGCGTGTAGATAAGCAGTCCTATTTCCATTTTTATTGAGGAAGAAATTGAGTTGCAGGGTGCAAAGCGACTTATCTCTGGTCACCCTTAATAAGAACTGGACAGGGCACAAAAACAGGTTCCCCTCTTCCCAGCTTATCTCCTACATGTCCCAGTTTCTCCAGTCATTCCAAAACATTGACTCCCAGTCAGCTGCAGAGATTTCCCAGTAAACAAAGTTACTTCATGTAGTCACATGCAGGATCCCTAAAGGATTTATTTTTTTAAAGGCTATGATTTATAATAGCCCCTTTTCAAGGACTAGCTGTGCTTAGGTGAGGTTAAACCAGCGATTATTCCGAAGTCCTGTTTTCAGTGCAGGCTCTCCGGATGGTTGCTGATTTTGTTCCATTTAAAGCATTTTGTGGCATGAACTCACTTTGTTTCTGCCCACATCACTGCATTCCTGGGATGTTTTTCACAGGCCTTAGCAAGATCATCTGACAGCAACTAGTGAGGTCAATGAACTTTATACACAATTAAACACTTGAAGCTAGGAGAATTAATTGTTATTTTTTTTCCCCTGCAAAGTTAGGGAAGGATACATGGTACATTATAGTCTGTAACAGAGTCAATGTTATGTGTGGTAATCAAGCTAGTTTCACATGATTTAATACTGAACAGAGTCAGAAAATGATTGCATCCTTTACATGGGCCTCACAGAGCAGTCACCACCCACACTGTTTATTCAGACTCGGAGCTCTGCCATTCACTGTTTAAGCCAGAGGAGGAAAAAAATTCCTTCGTGAACGCTCTTGAATCCATGTATTCTCAGTGCAAAGTGGAGCTGGGGGGAGGAATCCAAATAAGGCCCTTTCGATTGCCACAGTTGCAAGGAGATGTGATTTTCTTTGAACCTCCAGCAGCATGGTAAAGGAGGGATTATTCGGAGCCAGGGATATTGAGGGGAAACAAACCAAACATTTGTTGATGCCACTAAAATTTCCGGAGACGGCTGGGTAGCTTTTCTTCTCCTCGCCTTCCCATCTGTTAGTACCTGAACAAAGAGGTAAAATTACCCCCTCCACTCTGTTCAAAACCGGTACAATTTGCTGAAAAGGCATGTGATATTGCAGATTTTGTTAAACCCGCCTCTTCCAGGAATGAAGAGGTTTTTTGCTCTTGCGCCTTAGCTTTTTTGGTAGTAGAAGCATTTGGGAACCATTTTTTTGCTCCTTCATGCCTACCCATCTAACAGAGGAAGCTCTAAGCAGAAAAGATTGCTAGTGAGGATACAAGACATCTATGAAAGCCTAGTAAAACTTTATGTGCACCCAGTGATTGTTTTTCTACTCCTTCTATAGCTAAACTGATCTCGTCAGGAAGGCTTTTGCTGCACTTCCATTGATATTTTCCCTTTTACAGTTCTTCGCATTTCTTTTGCCTAATCCCTTTCCTTTTAAAAAGGGATTCCTCACTTCCCCAGGCACTTACATTTTAAAGTTTCTACAGATCTAAGCCACTCTTTTAAATTTATATCTGCAAGTTTCTAAAGTTATAGAAATGCCAAGAGTATATCATCAGCTAGTCTAGAGGCATAAACTGGAACCCCCTCCTTAATTTTATGCAGCAATTAAACTTTTCATCTTAGGTGCTAGATGATCTGAGTGGCAAGCACGAACTGGTTGGTCCCTCATCTGAGACTGCTCCTGCGCCGTACTCTGTCCAACACACAATTTTGGGTCCATGAGTGAGAGATTTTGTTCATCCTCTCCCCACCTCTTAATTGTTGGTCTGTTCAGGGGTTTTTTTCCCTTCTAATTTGTTTTGAATAAATGAAACAAGGATTCCCTTGCTTAGTAAATTCACCGTTTTTTTTTTCCTTCTTATGATAATAATTGTGTAATATATAGTGAAGTAGTTTTAGAGTGGTACCTTCATGCTGCCTTATTGCCTTGAAACATTTCAAGACTTACTCAGTTTGTGTATTCCCTTGACTGGAATAGTTTTATTTCAAGCTCAGGTATCTCATCCATTTTTCCATTTAAGAACTGATCATGAGATGTGCAATAGCTGCATCCACGTGCTTTTGTTCTTCTTGCCAGACTCTTGCTTCATAAATTAGAGCTGAGCCACGGTAAACCCAAGGATCTGGAGTGTCCTCCAGGTTGCCGTCTAAAAATACATAGGGGTTTTTTCCAGTTACCCAACATCTAATAAAGTCGCGTTTGTTTCATGCTCATTGTAGTTGAACGTTATGGGTGAAATTCCTCTTGGAAAAGCATAAACAGGGCTCTCACTGACTTCAGTGGGAGCTGTGTGTGTGCATCAGGGAATAAAACTTGTCCAAAGTGTTTCCCATTAGGAGGTTGTGGGGCACGTGAGCTTACAGAGCACAATGACTATTTCAGTCATTGTTTTCCTTGTTTTCAAAGCACTTACATAAGGCAGTGCCTGGAGGGAAAGAAAGTTAATTATCCCCGAACACAAACCCCTTTAGATATAGTAAGGGTTACTGGAGCGGTATTTATATTTCCAGCATAATGCTGCTTTCCCGCTTGCCTTCAAGATGTGACAGAAATGTTCCTCTACTCCCGCCAGTGAATACGTTGTTAATTCAGAATTCATTGGTACCAGAATTACATTTGTATTTCCACACTGGGTCGTTTGAGTACTTTTAACCTATGTTTGCCTCTTTCCTCAGCAGTCGGGAAATCGCAGCACACGGTGTTTTGGCTTGGTCAACCTTGGTCGAGCAACCAATAGCACTTTCAGCCCAGCCCCATGTGTTGACTCTCCTTGATAACAGGTGCCTCACCAAATCAGCTAGTTTAAGAAGAGGGAAATTGTTTGGTTTGCAAAGTGAGTGAACTTGACATAGGAGTCTCTGTGGGGTTAAATATCTTTGCAGATAAAAAATAATCGTATTTGACCTGGAAAAGTGAGTCACCCAATGGTTTTGGTTTTTCCTAGGCATCACTGGAGTCCTTCCATTTTCCTCCCAGAGCTGTCAGCCTTACGAGATTAAAGAGGGGTGCATGAAATCTTTGCTGAACTCACACCAAGAGTAGTAACTACTTGGTTCAGTGGTGCCCAGACTCCATTTAGATTATGGCCCAAAGTGCTGCAGAGCTCTTCAGGGCTGTGTCTTGAGCCAGCTCTGCCCGTGGGCAGGCGCTGCTAGGCTAAGCTGGCACGTCCTGCTTTTACATGGCCCCTGTCCTGCCTGTAACTGCCTTTTAATTACCGTCCTCTGTGATCACGGCTCTGTTAGCTCTCTTGAGGGCTCAGGGAGTTGGAAAACTGATTTTTCTGTTACTTACTGCTTTTCACAGGCCCTGCTCCACTTATATCTGGATGTCCTGCATTACTCTGTACCAGTATGATGCAGACAGCTGTCTGCAAATACTACCCAGAATTGCAAACACATTCAGGGAAAATGTCAGCAACCACTCTGAGGCTTTGGTACAAGCAGTGGCCACCTTACCCTGGGACGAGCATCTTGGCTTTTACTGTTGAAGTACTGAAACAGCTTTCAATTCTGCTGCATTTATTGCTGAATCCTGTTACTCACCTAACAGTGAAGGCCAGAAATTGACTGTGGTCACCTGGAGCCTCTTCTTGCCAGATAGGGCTTGTTAGGCATACTGTTGTCAGCTGGAGAGCAAAGTCCTTGCAAGCTTGGTTTGAGAGTTCATGGTAACATGCAGCCCCTTGACTCCTGAGAAACCCTGCCAATTAATGTTTCATTGAAAGGTGCTCCTTCCCTTCAGCTACCTTTCCTATATGACCCAGACTGAATAGAGGGTTTTCAAGTCACCTAGAAGGCGCTGTGTTGCTCTTCAAGTGCTATAATATTCTAACAGAGCCTCTGGTGAGTCTCTCTACCTTCTGACTCCCACCTTCAAGCAACGGCTGAAGGTTGTGCTGGAGCAAGACCTGTGTGCATTTTCCTCCTCCTCCTCATTTCCTTGGGAAGGGGACAGACACAAGTGATTCTGGAGTAGTGCAGGTTGTGCCTGACAAGTCTCCTTCTGCTGAGGATGGTCTATGTCTCTGAAGCTCAGATTTGGGTTGTAACCATGCAGCTCACGTGGACCCAGCTTTGGATACCAGCACGCTGTAAAGGCTGTTCATACACCTCTGCTGGAAAAATCAAGTGACGCTGAGGTGGCCCTGCCAACCTGGCTGAAGGTGGGCCGTTGCATGTAACCCAGGTGAGCAGGAACTCATGGAGGTTGCTAGCTGCGTAGGTCTCCACAAAGGGTTAAGCGTGGGTATTTTAAAAGTGTTTTTATGAATCGGGATGCTTGCTTGTTTTGGAGACTGATTTACTTTCTCCTGTACGTGTTTGGGAACAGAGCACTTGCTTCCTCTGACTCCTGGTGTCTCTGTGGTCTCTTTGGACTGTAGTTCTGCGAGGGAGGGACTCCTGCTTTGCTACCAAGCTGGCACGGTAGGGACTCTTGGCACCACTGCAACCCAGAAGATCAATAATAATAAGTGGTGGAGACATTTCAGATGCCTTAAATTAAACAGTCATATAGAAAAAGATATGGTATTCTCCATGGCTGTAACATGGATGCCTAATAGGGTAGGTCAAGAGGTTCTTTTAGGAGTCAAAGTGCTAGATGCACATCTGAAAATCCTTGCTTTTGGATGGCAGAAGCTGGGGGGTGGGGGCAGAGGTGGGATTTAAGACCCTTAATTCTATATAAATATAGCTTTGTGGTTTAATGTGCACAGCAGTAGCTCTGTGGTTTATCATTTACTGAGAACTATGCTTTTCTAAGAAAATGCTCTCTTCCTGGTGCATATCTAAGCCAAGGCCTCTGCTGTCATTTCGTTAACTGTAAGGATTACTCTTTGAAATAACTGTTTGGTAGTAATAAGGTCAAACAATTGCCCGATTCACGCTGCAGGTGAGTTTAACAGAAATCGTGTTGACTAAAGCTACCCTGAGCAAGACATCACTGTTGCATTTGAGTATTTGCCAAGAAAAACCTGAAAGTTCCTAAAACTAGCTACAAGGACAAGGGATTAGCCTGTCCTTCCAAGTCTGTAAATAAGGTCCTCAGGCACTTTTTCCACTTGGGAACACGAACACTGACTGTTTATGTTTTTTAAAGAAAAAAACAAAAAAGTCCTGTGATTTTGTAGATTGCAAAGAGTCAGCTTTGCAGTTGCTCAGCTACCAGCATGTGGGTCATTTGATGTTCTTTTCTAATCAGGAATGCATTGTGAAACTGCTGTTCCTTGCAGTGAAAGGTCATGGGATTTTTAATTTCTATTCGGCATTTGTGTTTTTCTAATAAATCACACCCTCTGATAAACGGAATGACTGAAACCACAGAGCAAATGAAACTTTGAAACAAAACCTTTCCTTTGGCACACGAATGGATCCTAGAGTTTGCCTGAATTTCCAAAGTGGGTACCTCTTTAATGAAGTAGTTGGTTATTGAGAGGCGGGCTAGATTAAGAAAATAAAGGGTGTGCACTCTGTATAGCTGTGTGAGTTTGGGCTGCCAGAATATTTTGGTTTGTTTGTAAGCACGGATATTTAGTTTCAGAATTAGTATAGGGGCCGAGTAGTTGACAACCCAAGCTATTATGACTACATTCACAACGTGGAAATATATCTGAGTGCGAGTTCCAAAAAATATAGCTTGATACTTACGATGCTGAGAAAAAGCACCTTCTGCTGTATATGTTCAGGAAAAAACAAAAACCATTGCTTTGTTGCTGGGTTTCTATGCAATGGGACTGCTGTGAAATGCTTCCATATAATGGATTATTGGTAGACAGTCTTTTATTCTCTTCTCTTTCCTCTTTCCCTTCCTTAAGAAAAGAAAAAAAAATAATGATTTTTAGAGCTAAGGTCTTGCTTGTTTTCAAATAACGGGAGTTAAACTGGTGTAAAATTGGAACAAGGCGATATGGAATCAGACTCGGAGCTTCGTTTTTTCTCCACTGGGACCCGTGCTGGGACAGAGCTTGGGTACGGGAGGGGTTGTGGCCAGGCTAGAGCTCCCTGGCTCGGAGCTGCTTGGCTTCGCCTCTCCCTGTCACTCCCCTGCCGCTGAAGAAAATATTTCCATTTGTTCTCTCCAGGTAGTTTATGGCAGTGCGACGTGGCCAGAGAATGCAGTCCTCCCTCTGCGAGAGGGGCAGGACACACGTCCTTTATTTCAGTTGCCTGCTGCTTCTGGTGTTGAGCAGGCAGTCTCAGTTCTGGCATCTCCAATCTTTTGAGTACTTGTCCGTTCAAATTCAAGGTTCTTTTGATTAGAGAAAGTTTTTTGGATGTTCTGTCATTATAACTTTCAGATATTTTTTTTTCTCTCTAATGAAAAGAAGAGGAAAGGAGAAGACGTACACTTTGTTCTGCAGATTCAACCAAGACACAAAGGCTGCGTTGTTCTGACCCTCCCAGGCACGCCGGTAAATATTTTATGTTGGCAAAAAGGACCTGGACCTCAGAAGTCCTGAGTGCTTCTGGTTTCCCTTTGCAGGAGCTGGGGCCTGTGGTGTGAGCCAGCACAGAGTTTGGGAGCTGTGTCCAGCAGGGCCAGTGGGCACTGGTGGGACGGAGCATTTCCTGGGGTGGCAGCGGAGCTTCCCAGCATCGCCTCCCAGCTGAGGCTTTGGGTAGAGCTCTATAGGGAATATTTTGAGACTCTGCAAGTGCCATTTGCAGACTTCTGACTTTTTCCTGTGATACTGTGTCCCCATGGCAAGCCCCCAGATTCACCTCGTGTGCTGCAGCCTTTGGCACGGTGCTGCTGATGTCTGGCCCTAAAGCTGCCGGCAAGGGGTCTGACCCTAATTTAGCTCCCCAAACCCCACACAAGTTTCACAAGCGAGTTTGGAGCAGCAGGGAACCCTCTCTGTGAGCTGGTGGGAAACCTGCCTTGGAGCTGGGAATCCCAGCAGCTCCGGGGGTTCCCAGCATCTCTGGTGGGTCCCAGCAGCCAGGCACATCTGGGCTCAGGGTGGCAGACAATGGGCTCTGACACTCAGCTAGATCGGACAAAGGCAGCCCAAATACCGTGTTCGTTTTCTCCTTGCAGTTGTTTTCTGGCAGCCAAAGCAATTCCCTGAAGCAAGAGCCGTCCTTTAAAATAGGGCAGTGGTGAGCGCCACAGATGCATCACTTGAGTTTGGAGGCAGCCTCCTACATCTGATGGGGCAGAGGAGATTGTAACTCCGATTCACTCGCACAAAGGAAGCTCAGAGGGTTTGCTTCCTCGCTGGGGAAGCGTCGGTGTAAGCTGCTGCCTTGCACTTCGCCCATTCTTCAAGGTTTCGGAGGGAAGAAAACCTTTCCGCAGAAGATGCGCAGCAGAGCTCGTTAGCGTTTAACCCTGTGTGTCAGCCAGGTATTGCGAGAGAAGAGCAAAGGATATACTTCCTCTGGTGGGGTGTTTTCGTACGCTGTGTGCTCGTTCAGAGGAACGACTTGCTTTTTAGTTTTCTGTGGAACCGGCCCTCTTACTGTGAAGAGCTTTGCCTGCATCCTCCCTCCCTCCCTCCCTCTGGCAGACACCCCTGCATGCCCAGGATCAGGGCTTTGGCTGCGGCGTCAGGGGTGCCACAGGATTGTCCAGGGACCTGTCTTCTCCCTGCTTTCCACAGGTGACTCCATCAGGGCAACACTGCTTTTGCCTCCTATGGGAAACACCAGCGGGGGTATTGGCAGCTAGCGAGGCTGGGGAACCTGGGGAGGATGTCCCTGGGGTAACCAAGATTCCTGGTCCTTATCCACCACGACATTCCTGGTTCTTATTCACCTTATCCGCCAAGATCCCTGCTCCTTATCCACCACCCCAGAAGGGTTGGAGCAGACTGTGACTCTTCTGGTCCCGGCGTCAGGCAAAATGTAAGCGCAGGCACAGGTATCTCCATTAAGGCTGGGAGCCCGGTAAGGGCCCGAGTCAGAGGTAACCGTAGATGGCTCTGATTAATTCGGCTTCCTGTCTCTCTCTAAGAAAAGGATGTAAATAGCCAAAAGCCGGGGATTCCAGTGAAAAGAGCAGGCGGGTGCCGTGCTGTGCCGGCTGCGGTGCCTGGCCTCGCAGAAGGCCGGTAGTGGTGAGAGCCAGGGTTCTCAGAAGCAGGGGAGGCGCAGGCTGGCGTCGTGCTGCATCGCCCTGTCGCATCGGGGAGGCTTCCTGCCTGTGGAGGAGAGCTGGAAGGAGAAACCTCTGCAGCAACGGTGGCCTTGGCCCTGACTGCAGAAGGGGTGCTCCCTCACCTCTGTGCCCAGAGTGGTGGCAGTACCACCAGTGTGTTCAGAGCCAGGCAGGCACCCCGGTGCTGTGGTCAGCCCCGGATCTGCAGTGACATCTTTTTTTCACAGGAACTTCATGGCTTGAGGCAACTGGCAGGGTAACGTGGACAAGATTTGTGTCCATGCTGGGTGCTCATACTCATACATACATACCTTCCTGTAAAAGTACAGCATCTCACGCCAGTGTTTTTCATGTTTCCAACACAACAGCAAATCACAAGGGTCATATAGAGGCTCAGACACCAGTGTCCTGCTGCCATAAGAAGGCCAATGTCAATGCTGGACAGTCTCCTGGAACCAGCTGTTCTGGAGACACTTGGTAGCGAGATGATGAGCTCCATCCCTGAGCTCATCTCACGTATCCCCTTTGCAGTTGTCAGCTGGCTGAGGACATGCCAGCAGATGGACCTTCACCCAGCTAGCTCTGAGGCCCTTCCAGCTATTGCTGTTTCCTTATGCTCAAAAGGAGGGTGATGAGGAGGCAAATCCAAGTAAAGGTGGCACAGACAGGTGTCAGTTTTGCAGCATGGGCAGGTGCCTCTAATTGGGCTAACATTGTCAAGAGACTTGGTACTTGGTAGGCACCCGCTGACAGCCGACAGACTTGGGTGTTCACCTGCTGTGCTTACCTGTAACAGTAATCTCTGTATAAATCCAACACCATGCAAGACCTGGGAGCAGAACTGAGGCCCAAGTTATTAATCTGGAGCAGAGTTTGAGATATTTTTCAGAGCGCAGCTTTCTGAGACAAGGTCACAGTGATGGAGTTTGTGGCATATTTGGAATCTGAGTATGAAACTATTCATCCGAGATGGACTTGTTAAGGCAATTCTCTGCTTATTTAGAAGTAGCTGCAAAGTTAAGTGGAACTGAAAGGACTCGATGCTTTTGTACTTTCTGTATTGTAAGCCTAAAAAATCTACTTCATCAATGGTGAAGCTGCAGACAGGAGAAGGTGGGAAATGTAATGCTTTTTACAGGGAGAAGTAACTTAATACAAAATGCATACAATCAGAGAAAAAACAGATGTGGGTAAGGATTAGCTAGCTATATCTTCTAAGTGAAGGCTGTAGGGATGCTTCCCAGTAACAGAAAAAGCCTTACCTATAAGGAAATTCCCAAGGCAACAGATGCTAGCAAAAGCCCTACAAAAATGAACATACAGATAGATTTAATATTTAGGAATATGTTTGCTAGTAGAAGACAAAGTAAATCTACCAGGTACCACTCTGGAAGAGGCTAGAACCACTGTTGCTGACTGTAATGGAAAGATGATCTGCTTTCCCCACCATCTTATCTTCACTTCCCTGCCAATGCACTCTTTTCCCTTTCAGAGTGCTCAAAATGGTTTCTGCTGTCTTCCTGTAAGAAATTCAAGCTCCACCTGTGTTTAATTAGATACTGGATAACCTGAGTTGTTGTATTACAAACATCTAGGGCAAGAGTCTAGAAAAACTAATCAGTCCTAGGTCAAAGAGCAATAGTTCCAATTTTAAGCCAGGTGAAGAGGTAGGAGGTGTACAGCATGAGACCTAAATTCTTTCTTAAGAATTGTTTGGGATTTAAGTGAGCCCTGTTGTTTTAATCTACTGGCTTGTAACATATTTGTGATTGCAGAAAGAAATAAACAGATAAAATGGTCTTTCTCAAAGACATGTGAAAATTATTAATTTTTAAAAGAGCTTTTAATATCCTTTAGTTCCTTTACATTCCTCTCTCTCTTCACAGCATTCGGAGTCCTGAGTTATCTTTGTTCTACCAGAAATTTTAGATACACAAGGTGAATCCTACTTGCAAAACCAAAGAATAAAGGATTTGTTTTCTTTTAAATGCTCCTGCTGGCTTTCAAAGAAAGAATGGCAAGAACAGTGTACAGGAACTGCTCCAATGATAATATGGCATTGCTATGGCCTGAGTACCACATGGGGAGCTTGGGGATTTGCAGTTTGCCACCTACCCCAGTGGACACTACTGCCAGAGGGAGGCAGAGCTTGTATGTTTATACCCTTGGTGCTTTAGTACGTGATCGTGGTGGGGAACAGATGCACTTTGGGGCCCTTCTTTGATGCCATACATGCTGGATCTCATGGTTGTTCCTGGGTGAGGGCATCTGCTGCTCCACCACAAGGCTTCTTTCTCCCTCTGTCTCTATAAATGAGCTGTGAGCTGTGGAAACCCTTCAGTGGGAGGGCCTTGTTGCATTTTCACTTCAGGATAATCCACAATGTTGGGCTGTGAAAATAGTGAAATATTGGGCTGCAGAGGAATGAGCCCAGATCGTCCCATATCCCTGCAGAGTGGGGTGAGCCCAGACCCCCTGGCTTAGATCAGAGAAGTAATTTTGGAAAGAAGAAGAATGTACAGGCCTCTGGGTTATTTTTTTCTTTGAAGGAAAGTAAGTGCTTCCAAATGTAAGCGTCTAAACCCAAGGATGGAGGCATCATTCTGCAATCCCGAGCTAACCCCACACTTTGGCCTTGGGGTGAGGGCATCATTTGTGTCCCACATTTTCTCTGGTCTAGATCTTTGCTTAGCCAGATGATTTCCACTAAGTCCTTTCTTAAATGTTTAAAAATTCCCTCTTCTTTGAGCAGAGAAGCTGCAGTGCCACAGTCTGGTTGGCCAGACTCAACCCTAATGGCAAGATGCTTTCAGGGCTTGGGGCTGTCATGGACAAGCTTCTCCCAGGGCAAGGTGGTCAGGCATGTGTAGTGAGAGGAGATGATTAGAAGGTCTGTGGCTTTGGCATCCTCTGCTTGCATGTGTGAAGATGGCCTTAGTTACAGGAAAACTTTTTCTAGATCTCTGTGCCA
Organism: Thinocorus orbignyianus; assembly: GCA_013400375.1. Lineage (NCBI taxonomy): Eukaryota > Metazoa > Chordata > Aves > Ciconiiformes > Thinocoridae > Thinocorus > Thinocorus orbignyianus. Next base: position 322,326 of record VXBW01006626.1, on the reverse strand, counting down.
CAGGATTTTGGTTTTCTGGCTTCAGGCCCAGTACAACCTGTGCCATCTGTACAGCTGCTGAACCTTCAAGTTCATTCCAAAGCNCCCCCCCCAAAAAAAAAATTTCAGTAGCCCAATGGCAGTACCCTTTCTCCTACGGCATCCACAAGTCTGTCCCTCCTGACTCCTGCTGGTCAAGTGCCAAACTTTCTTGCCCGTAATTTGTTTCCCTGTGGGTGAAAAGGGGCTCAGCTGCAATGGCAGAAGCTCTGGTGATTTTAAGCAACCTCATCTGTTCTCCCAAGAGCTTCCCTGCTACGGATACACTTCTCCTTAAGAGCTTGTGGTCTCCTTTCACTGCAAAGGCTCTGTGAGTCAGCAAAGTTCCTTGGAGCACTCACACACCTTCACGCAGAGCTTTGTGAATACTGTACTTTCTTTGCAAAACAGCCAAGTAAAATTACCTGTCTATGATATGGTACCTGCAGATGTATCTAAATACCTTCCAGCCTGCATTTGTTAGCCACAGTTCCTCTGCCACCGGATTGACCCCAAAGCAGCTTGCCATGCCTTCTGCCTTGATGTGAAGAGCAGGTCTTATATTGCCACCTCAAACCGGCTGGGAGGGAACTGTCTGGAGGGCAGGTAAACATGTTTGTGCTCTGTGGTAAAGAGTAAGAGTCTCCTTAGGTTTGCAGAGATTAGGGACATAGTGGCTATTAACTTGTCTAGCCTACCCATGTGTCATGCATAAGTTTCACCCACATGTTCATTTGCTAAGCCTGAAGATTTTATCTTGTAGTGGTTTGGGCCCCAAAGAGAAGGGGAAATGAAGTGTCACCAAGTGGTCCCGGAAATACAGATCAGATGATCGCAGCAGGTAGATGGATCACAGTGGTAGGCTGATTTCCTGGCCCTGGAACATTTTTGTGATTCTCTCTTGAGTTTCCCTCTGTCTCTCTGAGCTGCGGGACCTTTCCAAACTATGCTGGGCTGCTACTGTTTGGGGCAGCAATATGCAGGCTCCAGGCTAGCTGTGGGTCCAGAAACAGGAGACCAAATCAGGACAAACTAGTTGAGCCAGAGTTTCACTGCTGTTGATCCTGGAGAGCAGGTCCATCACCAGCATGGTGTTGCACCATGCTGTGTTGTCCCCAACAGTCTCACACATGGCTCCTGAATATGATGCCTCCCTTTTGGATAAGCCTCATTCTCCTTGTGCTGGATTAGGACCATGGAAACAGGCTTTTTACACCAGCCTCTTATTTTGATTTTGAAATCCTTTACTGACTGAAATTAGTCTTTTTGGTCTTCCCACCATCTTGTGTACTTGTATGTTTTATCACTGCTTCTCTATCGCCTTCTTTAGTAGACATGTTTTTCTGTCTAGACTAATAGTTTTACACTTGTTTTGTTTTGAATTTCCCTGTGGAATTGTGGATATCTTTTTATAAACCCCATGTTTTTGTCAATTCTTTCTGTTGCTAATTTTTGTTGCCAGTCAGTTATGCAGAAGTGTCGTTTGGGGATACTGACGCATTTAAATTTCTGTCATACATTTCCTTGGTTGTTGAAGCTTCATTCTACTTGATGCTAATATGGTCATCATTATGCACAGCCACCTGCTAATTCTTCAGTCTGTAAACTCTTTTTTTTTTTTTCCTGTCCATCTGAATGATGTCAGTACTCATGTCGAGTATGCTGGGTGCATGACTGTCTAAGGTACTTTTTGAATGACCACATGAGATCTCCAGCAAATATCTCTGAGGCTGAAGTCACCAGCAATGGTAATTCCTCTTTCTACACATTACAAACAGATGGTTGAGGAGATGTTCCATTCACTGGTAAAATTTGTTCTGTAACAGATGCCTGCCAGCTGCCATTCCCTGCCCTGCTGCGTGATTTTATAGAGCTAACGAGATTAAGAAACTGTCGAAATTGATTTTTGCTTCTAAATACAGCAGATCTGATTCTGAAAATGCAGGGAGGGCTCTGTCTCAGGTGGTGCAAGCTGGCGCAAATCCAGTGAAAAGTCAGCGGAGCCGAACCACTTCATGTCAGCCACAACGCTGCCTCGAAGAGCAGCTCTCTTAAATGGAAGTGTTGGCATTAAGAAATCATCAACAAAAAGAAGTTTCCAGAGTAGAACAGCAATGCAAAAGTGAGAAGAGGGGAGAGTTTGGGACAGTTTGAAAAACTACCCTTCACTCATACCAGCAGTTCAAAACTGCTGATACTTCTTGAAAAATGCCTTTCATTGGAAAGTCCGATACATCAGATATCTTTCTGCTCAGCTTCAGCGCCATGGCAGAAGGTTGTTTTGCAGCCTTCGAACTTGCTCACTAATGAATCAACACTTCCCACCTGTAGCCGCTGGGGTGTAAGCCATGAAACCTCCCAGACTGAAATCCTTCTGCTGATAAAAATCTAGAATGAACTCGGCATGAAGCTGGGGAAAAATGCAGATGTATATTTTGAGAATTCATGGTTCGGCTTTGAACAATCAGATGAGTATTAAGAGAGAAAAAAATGCGGTAGTTTAAAAATAACAGATCTACTGCATGGCAGCCATAAAAGGAGATTTTAAGGAAAGGAACAGAAAATCGTGCCAGACGAATGCATTAGGAACAGCAGTTGATACAGCATGTACAAATGACAACATATATATCCCCTTTCACTGTAAAATACATGTGAGAACCTTACAGCAGCAGCCAAAGCCCATTGTTGAAATAGAGTTCACAGCGTCTTTTTATCACAGCAGACTTTCGCTGAATGCTACTGCTGTTGCTTGTCTCCGGCCCAAATTTAAACACAGGTCAGAGCTTTAGCGGTGTTTAATTGAACAAACGAACTTAAAGCACCAAGGGCTGTTTGAAAGCATCTGTGACCTGACAGATTTGAACAGTGAAAAATGTGACATTCTGCATGACCTTTCCTTCCCCACTGCTTTCCCAGCTCCTTTCTTCTCAGTAGATGTTTGAATCTCTACCATCTTCCTAGTCTTAGTGGCTGCTACGATTAGTTCACTGCATCCATCCCAGCAGGACCATTCATTCCCTCTCCTCTGTTTTGTAAAGGGATGAGAAGGCAGCACTGGGTCTCAGCAGCATCCCCCAGACACTGTCATGGGCTTCCCAGACACTCTTGTCCCTGGAGAGCAGGACTTTGAGGTCTGTCATGGTTTGAGCTAATTAGCAAAAGAGTTCAGGCCTGCCACAAATGTCCCCTGCCATCAGCATCCCACAAGCCCAGCCTGTCTTAAATCACTGTTTGCCTACTGACTACATCAAAAGTCCTTTGTGAAGAGCACAGTCGCTCCTCTGTAACTGATCTACATGGAGCAGGTCGTCAGCTGCTTATGAGTTTTCCTTTTTTTGTTTTTCAGTTTTTTTGTTTAAAAAAAACGCGGTATGACATCATGTTAGAAATAAATAGTCCTGTACTTCTCCTCTAATTATAGAAAAAGGAGCCTTGTTTAGGCTACTTGTGATTTTCAGTGTCAGCTTCTCACCTGGAAGGATGAGTGAGTTTCCATACTGCAGAATAGGTGTCTCTACAACTTGCAGCAATCAGATTTGGCAAAACCCAAACCAAAATGCTTTGTTTTCTGCAAGTCGAAAGGATGGTCTTTGAATTACTGAGCCTTTTCATCAAGGTGACTTTGAAAGCCATCTCTCTCACCCCAGCAACAAGATCGCTGTGTGTGTGGCATACAGCTGTGACGGTCCCTGGAGATTTTTGTCCGAGCCAAGAAATGAAGAGTCCTGTCTAATGGGGTCACTGGCTGCTAATGAAGTTGCACGTTCATAAACTACAGCTACAGCCCTCCAGAGAAACTCCCCATCATCCCTGCTTCAGGAGGTGCAGTTTGTCTGTGTCAGAGCAGCTCACAGGACTTGTGAGAGATGCTGGAGGCAATCTGCTATGTGGGCTTTATTTTTGCCCTCCCCAGCAACCCTGTCCCTGATCAGGTTCTTCTTTCATTCCCAAATTGAATTAAGCAGAGTTTTAATCTTTGTGCCTATGTCAATTTGTTGGTGGTAGCCAAATGAGATGGGAGTTATTCAGCATTTTTTCCTCCCATGGAGGATCAAACAACAAATGTGTATAAGGAATTCCTGATGAAGCCTAGAAGGAAGATTATGAATTTACAAAGCCATGGCCTTGTAAACCAAGCGACTCTTCAGAGTTAAGGGACCAAGAGCTCATTAGGAATAATCGTCTAAAATCTGACTGAAATCTCTGTAGCTTTTCTGCCTTACACCGAATGAAGATCTGATCCATTCACCTAGTTTTAAGTTCAGACTTAAAGACACTCTTGCAGTGTAGACATACTTCCCTCTGCACGCTGTAACCATTGCTTTGCACTGTGACAAGCAAATGCTTATCAGACTTTGTATGGCTCAGCGTGAGCTTATAGCACATTTCTTTATGGCATTTATTTTGCTGTAAATGATGTATATTTTGGTGGTTTTGCCAATACTTTATTTGATACTCAAGATCACTCATTTCTAAAGCACAAGTGTGACATCTTGGGAAAAATAACTTCCGCTCACTCAGTACTAATCTATCATGTTGACTTTATTTCCGACCCAGCACACCGAGAGCAAACAATTTCCTACTACTCCGTGTTTTTCAGCTAAATGCCTTTTCCAAAAGGCCAGGGAAATGCTTGTGTCATGGAAAAAACAGAATCCAGCTACGCAGAAAATAAAGAAAGAGGTGCACTGTATCAGGCTTAATTGAGCACTTAACAGGTTCAGACTAGTCTGAGCTTACGTTAACTGAACCACTAAACCCATCCAAGCTGAACAGATGTAGAGCATTTTGGATATGCAGTTAAAATACACTTTAGCATGGTGTTCTTTATCTGCAAGTAGTAACATATACCCACCTGGGCAGCTGAGCTGAAAATTACTCCACAGCATGGGCAGGAGGGGCATTTTGCCTCTGCACAAGGCAAGCTACTCTCAGGGTCTCTGAGAAGGATATGCCCTAAGATGCAGCTAGGGATGCTCCCAGACTCTTGTTCTCTTATTTTCTTAAATCTTTGTACAGGTAAACAGGTGATGGGGAATATTCCCAGGATTTCAGGTGGCTCAGAGGTGGAGGGGCTAGTGGATGACTTTGTCCTCTCTGCAAGAGCTTGGTTCCTGCATGACTCTGACGTTTCACTAGTGTGAAGCTACTTTTTCATTTCTAAGGAGCCAGTATCTCAAAGTCAGTGTGGGGATTGCCCCAGAAATCTCCACCTCACTGGAAATAATGCTTCTAAAGCTGAGGGATTAGTCTTTGCTAACACTCCTGTCATAGCTGTTGGTCATTCTACAGTTCTTTCTTCTAGAGAATGTTTTTTTCTTTCTGACCTGGGAAAAAAAGACCTCTGTCCATGCTGTTGTGCTCAAACAGTGATAATGTGCCTGTTCTAGGTGATCGCAAGAGTTTTCCTCTTTATTATGTCTGCAGTTAGTTTTGGGTTTTTCAAAGCAAATGTTTAGGGAAAAAAAATGTGTGATTGAAGTTTAACATTGGGGTTGTTACAGCATCCCTGCCTCTAGCAGGCAAATCAAGAACATTGTAGCTCAGCATTTTCTGGATTGTAGGGATCTATCTGTTGGCTTAGGTTTTGTTAAAATATAAGTGGTATTTACAATTGCACTTGGCCACAGGCTGCTGCTTTTTGATAGGAGACCAGATGCCAGGGTTATAATTACTGTGAGTATTGCATCCTGCAGTCGGGAAGCATAATCTCAACATGCATTGGGTTGGTCTTCACAAAAAACTTGCTGAAGGCTGCTGTGGCCATCCCTGAGGAATCTTCCCACGGCCCCAAGTTACAAAGCAAGCCCTCATCTATGTCAGCTCCTCTCGAAGCTTTTTCATTTTGCCTGCAGAAACTGTGTTAGACACCATTGCAGACTGACTCTGCAGCCTGATGCTGGCCCAGGCCTGAGATGTGGAATTCAGCCTCTTCCAGTGACTAATTTTAAATACTTAAAATGGAATGGAAAAGCTTCAGTAGGGGAGGCACCCACTTAAAAAGAGATGCTCTTTTCTAGACTGGTCTTGTAGGTCATCTTGTAGTCCTTGTAGTGAACAAAGTAGGGAACAAACCTCAATTCTCCCAAAAAAAGGGGGGATATTAGAACAAGGATAATACAAATCTTCTTTTTGTAGGGCCTGATCCTGGCAGTGATCTGTGTAGGCACATACCAGATCAAGCCAGAGCAAAGCCAGATCGGCAGCCAACATCTAGAGACCTAGGAAAATATTACTGGTGCAAAATTAGGACGTCAATACTCACAGCAACTGAGAGAGGTTGCCTAAATTTGGGACTGGCATGCCCAAAATGACAGCTAAAGGTATGAATCATCTTGTGGGCCTGCCTGTCTGCTGGCGGTGTTGAAGGGTTTGGCGTTGCCAGCTGCTGGGTGGTAAGCATTCCTAAGGGATGGACAGTCAACACCTCTCCGGCCAAAACAAAACGCTTGAAATCTACTCAGTGAATGAAAACTGAAGGTAAAACCGCAGCCGAAAGTTTGGGCCAGGCTATAAATAAAGTACCTAAGTAAACTGAGGAGAGATTGTTTTTAAAGGAACCGAGTTGAGGGAGGCACCTGTATACGTGCCTTACACTCCAGCGTCAGGATGCAGCTTGGTTGAGTTTTTTTTCTGGTGGGTAATACAGCATGTTCTTACAACAAATACATTTGGACAAACATGGATGCTACGTGATGTTGATGTGGGATTTTTTCCCCCCCATAAGTAGCTTGATAATTTTTTCTGTAAAATTTGATTAGTAATAACCTTTTGATGATGCGTAGTTGGTGGATTTCCTACGATAAACACTTTGTTTTACAAACATATAGTCAAAGGATAAAAGATTCTTACACAAGACACTGATAAGCTCATAGTCTTAATTTTATCTATAAGATAAAAATCCCCCCAAAACTAAAAAAGTCTCCAAATACTCTTCTCTAGGTTTTGGTTTTGCACTGTATTCTGAATTTGACACAGCAGAAAATTTTTCAGCTAAAGATAGAGGGGATTTTATACAGACAGACTTGTTCTTTCTGCCCTGTTTGTCTACGTATATATTTATTTTTATATATATATAGTTTAGAGAAGAAGAAGATGAAATACGCCTTCTTCAGCTTTGTAATAAACTCAGACTTAAGTGAAGCCAGAGGAAGACTTTGGCTGTGTACTCAGCCTCTGCAGGTAGAGTCTCATTTCCAGTTTGTTCCATAAACAGATTCTTTTCTTCCATTATTTAAAACTGCTCAGCTGCTTCTCTGCAAGAAAAGAGCAAAGGCAATTGAATACAGCCTTGGTCATGTAAGTGGCTCTTGTCTCAAAAGCTAGTTCGTATTCGATGCTGTCCTAGTTTTTCTTTTCTTGGTCCCATAAAGGTCCTTTTCAGAGTTGAAGAAATTCCAGTTAGTGAGCGCTGGAATCTGTGAGCAAGAAAAGTACAGTATATATAAAATTACATATAAATATTTACATACCCTTTAATGTCACCTTGTGTTCAGTTAAGCTGTTGGGGATTTTTTTGCAGCTTTTCTCTCATCTTCATTTGGCCATTTCAAGCATGACTAACATATTTTGAATTATTTTTAAATTTCCAACATCTTCTGTGCAAAAGCAGTGTACGTGAAGGTGCAGGTGGTTGAGCTGAGTTCAAAGGATTAATTTACTGAGGAGACCTAGGACTTCCCAACTGTATTTCTGTGCTTGAGTTTCTTAATAAAGCCATCGTGTTATCCTGAACTTAGGCTAACTCCATGGTTACGGTGGTGTCAATTAACCATTGTGTCAAAGAGAAGAATTCAGGCCGAAGCAGCCAATACAGGGATTTTTATTTTCCTCTCCTGTTTACCAAGCACGGATGAAGAGACAGGTTGCTACGTATTCTTGTTACACCTTATCTAAATATATTGATCAGTTCCTCCAGACTCTTATCTGTTTGCTCAACAGCGGCTCTGGTTCATTCACACCAGGATTGCAAGGGAGCTGAATGGATACGGCATTGTGAAAGGTACTGGTGGGCTGGTTCAAGCCGGGTGACACCGTGCCTGGCTTCTCTTTTGTTTCTCCTGGCTGGTTGTTTGATATCCACCAGCTTCGTTGTTCATTAAGTCAGCATGATGAATAGAAAACAGCGAGTGTAATTCAGGCAGTTAGGGCCACCTGGTCAATAAATACAGTAAACATCTACTGCTGCATCTCATTCAGCACTGCATGTGTCAGTGATGTGCTAACTGGAAAATGCATGATAGCGAATGGAAATCTTAAATTGATGTGAAGATAGTAGCATTTTCCAAGGTCACAGCCTATTTAACGTTTTCAAAGGTGAGGTTCCTACAGTAACAGAGAGATTACATTCACGTAATAACATTTTCCATGCAGAAGACAACTAGATCTTCTAGTTTTTGCACTGGGATGACTTTAATTGGAGTGGGTCCTGCACTGCCCCAAGGGTCGGCATACTCAGCCATGCGGGATCAGGATGGGGCATACAGTCGGCACAGTGGTTTCTCTGCCATCTGCCTGTGTGCCTGTGCTGGGGAAGGTAGGAGAAGGTGTCTCTTGCACCACCAGAAGTCCTTCTGCAGAAGTGGGGGAAGAAGCTCATCCCACAAGAGCCTCAGCACCAGTTGATTGCAAACCCCAGCTTTGCACTTGAGGCTCCCAGGCCATGCCTTTGCCTGACCTGAGCTCTGCTAGTCCCAGCTTCAGCGGTGTGACCTTGGGCAGGGACACAGGCGTGAGTAAGAACCAGGGATGCTCCATTTGTGCACATGAGTGGGTAATATTGACTGGTGGATGCAAGCCTGGGCTCAGTGCTGATCAGCGAAAGCAAAGCTTACGGCGTGTGGGAGCAGCCTTGCGCTGGCCAGTGAGTGTAATGTCTTTAGCAGACTTTACATCATGAAGCGGTTAACGAATTCTTTTGTACTGAAGGGCTGGATTCAATAAAAAGTTTCTGGGGCAAGTTACCATAGCCTGCCATACTGCAGTGCATGAGGCAGACCCTTTTTTTTTTTTTTTTTCCTTTTCATTTATTTTTTCTTCTCCTTTTAATTTTAAATTGAGTGCAGCTGACTGCTTCCAATACTGTTAACAATGGCACTTCTTTCCCTGGGACAATGTAACATTTAAAACAGATAAAAGCCCATGTGGGGCTAATAAAAGTTTGCCCCCATCCTCATTCCTGTAGGGCAAGTTTCCCCATCGTTAACATCTTAAGTAGCAGGCAACTATGAATATGAATGTAATTGACTTTTACACGCTATTACTCATCAGTGGGTAACTCCGAACAGGCGAGGCATCACTGGAGAGATGTGCTGGATCTCAAAGAAACTTTGCATGGCCCAGCAGTGGGGGAGTGATGTGAGCTGTGGTCCCCAGTGGGGGCCAGCAAGCAAACAACTGTGGGGACCAGTGAACAGTCCAGCAAAACCAGGAAAACGGGAAGGATCTGCAGATGACACTCAGCGTTTTGCCCCAGTAGGACTCCTGTGCACTCCTTTTGGTGGACAGTGCAGAGGCAGCGAGTCAGCAGGTTCCCATTCCAAATTTTCCTTCTGAAGTGGTCATGCAGCTTGAGTTACGGGTCTAAAGAAAATTCTCTTGAGTGTTGATCTTTCTGATTGTATCAGTGAGAAGGCATGTGACTTGCATACCTTCTTGGATGAGGAGTATTCATTGAATCCTTACCATCAACATTACAATTTCCAGGGTGCTATAAAAGCATTAAGTTTTATGGATGCAGTTTAAAGTCACTTCTCTCCTGAGCAGTTTCTGCAAGGTATATATGTCCTTTTGCACAGTCCAACCTACATTCTCATATCAGGCAGCAAAACAGCTAGTTTTAAAGTTGTGTGTGGCAGGGGCGTGTGTCTTGATCCAGAATGTTCATGACCGGAGTCTTCCTTTGCCTTTGGTGGTCTTTCCCTTAGGCTCCGTGTTGCCTTTGGTGGACCTGTGCGTCTCTGTGAGCATTGTGCATCTCTCTGCATCTGCCAGCCACCAGTGGCTGTAGCTCTCAGACCTGCTCGGCTGCGTGGGCTGAGCCCCTGCCCTTCCCACCAAAAAGCTCACATTAATAAAAGGACCAAAGAGTTGCCACAGGATGGACTGTTTTTATTTACAAATCTGGAAATACCATTGGTGTTTACCAACTCTATACTCCAGCCGAAGCACGAATGAGTCATTTGTACATTGCTCATAGAAAATAAAAGAAGTTTTAAACACCCACAAAATTTGCTTACTCTTCAGGTGTAGCCCCCGGAAGGGTGAGGACAGCTTCCGCCATATTCTGGTTGGAAATATCACTCATATGACTTTTGGAAAGTTGAACAGCCCCTACCAGTGATGGGTGATGTGCAAAACATAAGGAAAAGGCCATGAGGTCAAATCCCAAGGACAGCTTTTTCAAAAAGGCTGGAATTCAAAATGAGTACTTGACTTCAGTAGGGCCTTTTCATGACATGTAGCCTGATGATGCTACATGGTGTTTGTGGAATTAAGCTGGTCTTTATCCACAGAAATACGAAGTTAGGCCTTGTAGTGCACTACTGGCTCTTGGCAAAGTGATACAGATGGTCATTTTGTTCGGAACACCACACACAAAAGAATCCCAGAGGTGAATCTCAAAATACCCGCATTGCTCTGGTGTGCCACTCCCTCTCTTTCCATTAATGCAAAATGACTCACAGGGTTGAAAAGGAGAACATTGATCAAAAGACCGAAGAGTGATTTACTGGTGCGGGATGGGACAAGATGTTGTTTTAGCACAACAAACAGTAACTGCGTTTAGAGGTGACTATTGCCAAGGGAGCCCAAGACGGTGCTTGCTTACTAAATTGGGTAAAATGCAGGGATTTCACCAAATGCAAATGACAATGAACAATATGTATGACTCAATATATCCGCTATGCTTTCAATGTGCAGTCGGGGGGTGGTATAGCTGACCTTTTAAAGTGATGCTTTTCAAACCACATTGTTATGATTATCAAAGTGTTCATTTTAGAATACAATATTTGGACCCACTCCCGTTAATATTCTCGTGTATTGTTTGAAGGCTGTTTTCCCTGCTGTTGATAACCAGGCAGCCCCTAGAGTGTCATACTTTTATTTCTGTGTCTAACCAGGGAACAAAATTTGCCATCAGTTCTCCAAGGCTTGACGTACACCTCTGGAATACTTGGAGTCACATATGGATTTAGCTAAAATAAGTTTGATGGTGATTTTGCGAGGCCTTCCTGTGTGCCAGAAATAGTCTCCTAGAACAATGTGGGGCAAGAGATATTCTCTGCTCTTTAGCCTCAGCTTCCTTCTATCTAAAAGCCATTGGTGGCATCACTGGCAGCGCAGAGCAGATCCCAGCACAGCTGCCGGGAACTCCAGTTTTGCAGTACTGTAAAAGAAAGAAAAAAATCTGGCATCAAATTTGTAAATTTAAGTGTAGAAAAGGCCATATATATATTTAACTAAGCACAACACAGTGTCTCTCACATGGTCAGCCCAAGGCCAGCAAGAAGACTGGAACAAGGCCCCCCAATTCTGAAGGGAAGCAGTTTTGCTGGGATGCGTTTCCTCCCTTGTCCTCCATCAGCCAAGCCAAAAAACGTAACAGGAAAAAAAAATGAAAAGGAAGCCGTACAGAGCAATTTGGCTGCATAACAGTGCTCATTACAAATAAATAGCCTCGGCCTGCCTCCTCTGTGGTGTGGGGACTCAGCACAGTGCCCAGGGACCAGGCAAGATGCTGCCACTGGGACCACTGGTGGCCACCACCCTGGTCCCTGAGCAGTCCCCGCTTTGGCCTGCGAGGGGTCTGGCACAGGCTGGGCTGACCACAGTTAAAGCACACCTTTCTTGAAGCATGAGCTGCACCGGTCAGATACCCCATCAGGTGAAGATTTAAGTATTTAAAAAGTAGCAGAATCTTTTATTGGGTTGAGGATGCCTTATTTTGATCGTGGAGGTCAGACACAGACGTGGGAATTCCCCCATGTTGGTTTATTTGCAGATTTGTTCAGACTGTTTCTTTTTTTTCTTTTTTTTTTTTTTTTTTGACAAATCAGCCTTTTTTAATAATAATCTCATCTTGAAACTCAAGAGGAAGGGAATGTATGGGTGAGCAGCTAATATCATTGAGTTCTGGAAACTCCCTTTTTATGATCTCTCTCGTTTAGCAGCTGTACTGTTCTGATGCTTTCATTGCACTAAAAAGTTATTTGATAATACTGCCAATAAAGTAACTTCATCTGTTCCAGTAAAATTAGCTTCAGTTCTCAGTAAGTTTGAGAAGAGCACTACTAAATAATATTAATACACAGACAACGTGGCTTTGGTCTAATATATCATAAAGAAGAAAAACGAAAGAGGCGTTGGGATCGGAGAAGGCAAAACTATTTTCCTTTTGCTTACTGACTATACTCCTTGTTCAAGCATTATTTTGAGAATGTATATGTAGCATCTAGTGACGGGTAGCTGTAAACATTGGTTTGAAATTAATTTTGAAATATGTCTTTATACAAAGTAATATATTTACTGCTTTAAATCATACCCATCTGGACATGTTTATCAAAATCAATCCTTGTCTACTGTAAGCCATTTGCTGCCATTGCCACCCACTGGCCAGGGACAAACAACCATCCTGTTACTGACCCAGATCAACAAATATCCCGATTAACAGACATGTCTTGCTGCACATCCAGTTGCTTCCTATACAGCATCTTGCCTTTAATACAAAATCTGGCCAGCTTTGTATAAAATGTATTTACTGATTTTATCTTCAAAACAGAAGTCACAGTCTGGGAGAGGGGCAGGGGGGAAGGAGCATATTTTGCGAACCGTGAACTATAATCTGCTAGTGTCATCCTTCTATCAGCTCTTTAAATGCACTACTTAAAACCAAAGGATCTTGTCCTTTTATGTGTCTGTAATACAAGACACAGCTTTGGCAATATATAGTAGGATAACAAAACTGAATTGCAGATTGTAGGGAGCCATTTTTCTCACACAGGGGTCAGCATACATGGTAATACCTTGGATTAAGGATGAAATTACTACAGGACCATAATAACTAACCTTATTAATCTCTTCTCATTTTCTTAAGAGTATCACAAAAAGAAATATTACAGCAGTCGCAGCTTAACATTGCAATCCTTCTCTACTTTAATCACAGGCTTTTATGTACTGTGATTTTGTGTGTTATTTTGTACCAAGCACACTAACAATTAATTTTATCTATCATATCTGCTGTTGTTACAGGTTTACTGCTTTCCTTCCCAAATTATTTTAGGGCCTAATATTTGGGCCTTTGAAACAAATTTGACAAACTGATGTAAAAATGATTCTTCTGGAGGAGCTGCTCTTCCCTTAGATACCCGTAATCAAAATGTAAACCAGGTCCTTGTGTTTCTCTTTCCTGTGCCTTTCGGTACCGTACCAGGTGCATGCCACAAGTGCTGAGATAGCCTTCTCTACAAATGGTTAATCAGAGGCAAAGAAAGGCAATAATGTTTTGTTCTCTGCATCATTAGTAAAGGGGAAGGAGGAGAAGGGCTTAGCAGAACAACTGCATCTTTTGTTTTTAAGTTCTTTGGAACAATTCTGCCAGGCAGTGCGTTTTCCCTCAGTTTCATTTGCCTTTGTTATTTCCCTATCTAATTAATATTCTGCAATGCTGTAATGAAATTGTTGTCCATTTAAGGTCACAAACAGCTTCTGTCCTAATGAAATATGAATTGCATTAGTTAATTGAATTGTGCACTTATTGTGTGTTGTGAATGGACTGAGCACACTTACATTCTTAATATATACTGAGCGTTTTATCAGTCTATGGAACGTGTGGACATAAAAAATGCTACTGTCGTTCTCTGCTTCTGAATAGGGAGACTTAATCTGCAATAGGTGGAGCTAGGAAGTATTTGTGAAGGACAAGAACTGTAAGATCTCACACAGACGTCTGCTAGCTGGGACGTAATCGGCTCTTCAGTGGTCTGGGGTCAGGTCACAGTCCTAAGTGAAAAGTTCTTATAAACCAGTATTATGTACAGTGTCTTTGTGGTGTCTGTAAAGATGGAAAGAACCAAGGAAGAGTAATGAAACATCTGTGGTCTTCAGCAGCTGTAGGCTTTTTGGATTAAGTGAACCTCATAACTGGAAGTCTCAGTGCACAGTCCAGACCATTCTCTTCCAGGGACTGCCCGCTCTCTGTGCAGATACTACCCTCATACCCCTGGTAACACGGGCCTTCTCACAGAGGAGGCGTTCTTCTTTGAGCTATGGGAAAGTTCAGGTTAGCACATCGAAGACCTGACCAAAGTCAAATGAAAACAAGGGAACTCTTTCTGCTGACCTCAAGGCTGTGGATGAAACAGGTGCTTAAGGGAAGTGCAAACTGTAGCACTCAGCCTTTACAAGGTCTAAGATGGATGTTTTGCGTCTGTAGCCATTCCATGGTGGACTTCGCTAATGAACCAGACTGTTTTACAAGATGGTCATTAGCTGGGAAAACAGTAACAGAATATTAAGTTTAATTATTTTACATAGTCTGATTTTTCACTTAGTTGTTCTTTCAGCTTTATACATACATACACAAATATTGAGATATATATATATGCATATATATAGTATACATATATCTATGATACACATATACACGGACTCATAGAATGGTTTGGGTTGGAAGGGACCTTAAAAATCATTGAGTTCCAACCCCCCTGCCCATGGGCAGGGACACCTCCCACCAGACCAAGTTGCTCAAAGCCCCATCCAGCCTGGCCTTGAACACCTCCAGGAACAGGACATCCACAACTCTGAGCAACCTGTTCCAGTGTCTCACTATCCTCAAAGTGAAAAATTCCTTCCTAATATATAATAAAAGTCTACTCTTTCTCAGTTTGTAATGGTCACCCCTCATCCTATCACTACACTCCCTGATAAAGAGTCCTCCTCCGACTCTCCTGTGTGTCCCCTGTAAGTACTAGGGTCCACTACAAGGTGTCCCTGGAGCCTTCTCATCTCCAGGCTGAACAACCCCGACTCTCTCAGCCTGTCTTCATCGGGGATGTGCTCCAACCCTCTGATCGTCCTCATGGCCTCCTCTGGACTCACTCCAACATATCAGTGTCCTTCTTATGTTGGGAGCTCCAGAGCTGGACACAGTACTCCAGGTGGGGTCTCATGAGAGTGGGGTCTTACATATATTTCCACTGTTTAGTCTTTGGATTTGTTTACAGAGAAGAGTATAGTTAGATTCTGCATAATACTTGCATAAGATAATAGATCTGAATATAGTACCTTCCAGTTACTCTTCAACTTGACAAGTGTGGAGAGATATCTATTGTTCACTCAAATGATGCCTCCCTTAGCTTGAAATGATATTTCATTCAACAATAGGCTGAAATAAAAGGTAAGCAGTGTTCAGGTTGAAGAGTCGTTGAGAAATTTTGTCTCATTATCAGTTGCCACAAAAACTGAGGAGATATGCAAATGGAACTGGCAGTCTTTCTTTTATGACAGCAAATTAATGCAGAAATATAAAACCACTTAAGATAAGCACAGCTAGAATTGACTTGCCATGATACACAGCTCCCAAAGGGAAATACCATGACCCTTTCTAGAAGAGTAACAGAGAGAAGAGTATCTATCCTTGATCTGAGCAAGCACGGACAACCTTTGTGGGGGACTTCCCAGCCCTGAGCACATGCAGAGCCACTCGTAATTTCCCACTGTGGGCAATGCCCCACAGCTGCTGCAGCACTCAAGTTCCAGGAACACTCCTCCACATGCCCCAGTCAAGCACTTCATTACCACCATCCACAGATGATGCACCGAGATGGAGATTAAATGAGGCATTCTCACTTGCCTATGTAGGCAAGGACTTTCCCAATACACTCAGCAGAGGGGGAGGGAGGTTTCTCTAGAGGGAAGCTTGGGGGTAGCCACATGAGGATGCTTCTCTTCTCTGAATCACCTTCTGGAAGAGTTTCTCTCTCTTGGTTGTTGTATTTACTGAACCTAAGGGGACCCACCTCTGGGTGTAGTTGTTGCCTTACAGAAGTGCTTCAGGCAAGTTTCCTGCACTCTCCGGTCCCTCCAGGACAGTCATACCTGCTAAATCTTCTGACTAAGGAATTTCCCACCTACTGCCTGTCTCACTCAGTCACCTTCTCTCTCTCGCGCTTTGACTTTGCTGCGTTTACCACAGTACAGACAGCTCTAGCTGAGCTGCTGTTGAAAATCCTTGCCCGCATGAAAGGGTTCAGGACATGAGTAAGAAGGGGTGGGCGTCTGCAATGGTTTGGTGAGGTGCATCCTGAGAGAGTCACGGCAGTGGGCAAATGACTGAGAGTGAAAGTGGTGGGATGGGGTGTGAAGGGTGATTGACAGTGGTTGCTTAGTGGTCTGAAAAGAGGTGAGTGAAAGTACTCGGTTAGAGGGAGGGGAGTTTGGGAAGCACGGCTGATCGTGAGAAAGACACCACTGCATTCATTACTCATGGCACACAACAGGCGTCTGTGTTGTATTCTCTTCCGTGAACGCAATTTTAAAAGATTTGATGTCATAAAAAATATTCACATGGTTCTACCTAAAATATATATAATATAGTGATGTATAATTAAGGAGTGGAGGAAATGAAACAGATTCAAGGGAAGCTGAAAAATAAAAATAAACCAAGGAGTCCTCTAGTGAGAGTAGAGAAGAAGCAAAGACCGATACAGCTTTTCAGACTTTAATGTGGCTTTGATGTCTTCTGCAGCACCGTCACGTGCAGGGAGACAGTCTGGTGCCTTGCCCCTGTGGATAGCCCTCCATGAGGACCCTCAGGCTACCCCTCTCCCCCTGGATCCAGCCACAGGATCCAGTTGCCCATCTGAGGCTTGGTGGAGCCTTATCTGCCCCAGAGCCATCAGCCGTACCTCTGTGGCCTTTACCAGCACCCACTCAGCCTCACACGGTGCAGGGATGCCTCTCTAGGTGGCAAGGGATGGTCCTCAGAGAAGCCTGGGAGAACCTCCTTCCTTGGTGTCACTAACTCAATTAAAAATCGATGACAGTTGTCTATAGCTGGGTGAAGGAATGAAGGTAGCTGCATGTGAACAGTAGCGTCTTATACCCTGGCACAGGATTAAATTTTGTTTTATTAGCAGGTTGTTTAACTTTATTTTCAGTTAAATAAAGAACACAGCTATCTTTTTTTTTTCTTTTTAATACAGCCTCTTCCCCTTATATGGCTGTCATTATATCTTTAATTACTATTCCTTCCATTTGGATAAAGCACATGGGAAAAACACGATTTTTCTTCTGTTTACTTGTTAGGTTTCATTATATATTTTATGAAAATGTTCCTTTTAAGATTAAAGAACTTACCCATTTCAAAAATGTCTTGAACTTCTTTTCTTAACCTTTTATTATGACTAACATTTAACTTCCAGCAATTTTTTTGAATGCTGAATAGTCACGTTAGTTTTCCAGACAAAAAGACATACTAAATTTTTTTCTTAAGTTAAAGGTACTACATTGCTCATGTTTTGAAAATTTCTATACAAATCTTATTTTAGGAACCCATGGGTTTTGTACAATCAAAATTTTTTAGTTAGATGAACAGCAAAAAGCGTAGAAAAAAATCTCTGTAGTAGAAAAGAATCTTTGTAGTAGAAAAACTCCCTTACTCAGCTAATGCACAAGCATTAAAAATTGCCCTTCTTCACCAAAATTATGATCCATCCAGCACAGACTGTGCTTGTGCTCAGGACCACCTACTTCGGATGAAGGTGAGAGCTAAAGAACTCCACAAGAGCTAAATTTAGGATATTATCTTCTCTCTCCCATCCTTCTTTCTGTCCCATATAGTTCCCTTCAAAACCCCACATTAATCCCAAGATTTCAGATTGATTTAATCCCTCAAGTATAAAATTTCTGATATTATTATTATCATTATTATTATTATTATTACTACTACTACTACTGGTACTATTACTACTACTACTATTATTTTGGAATAACTGTTAACAGCTTTTGTTTACAATAGAAATATTTGATTATTCTTTGAAGCTTGCTAAACTCTCTTCTCAGCATCCTGTAGCAATCATCTAATTTAAATACCTTCTAAAATAAAATGGTCTAATTGTAGATCCCACGCAAAAGTACGTCCTCTTACCAGCTTTGAATTTGCTGTCTGTCCTTATGTAATTGAAATCCCTCTATTTCTTGCAAGATGAGGACTGGGAGTGCTGAATCTCTGTCCCTACATTCTCTTTCCTGTCACTTATTCAGTCCTCCTTCAGTTAGTTGGTTATTTACTAATATGGCTAGTTCCAGCGCCCTCTCTTTTGAATGATTTTTTCTGTTCTTATAGTCTCTTTGCTCTACTCTGATCTGAGTCAAAAAAGTAGTGCAGAAAATTCAAACACAATTTTCAGAAAAGATTTTTTTAAAAATCCCAACAATTTTAATTAAATTCTTATCAATGCAATGATAAATTTTTAGAAATGGGATCAGGAATTTAACTTCCTCTGTCCCCATTCAAACCGTAGCTTTGTAATGTATTACTTGGCTCACAACTTTCAATGCTTGGCACCTACCCAACTTCAGACAACCAAGGCAGGAGGTCCCCTCTGTGAAATTCAGTCTGTTCATTAGGTGTCTGCTCATGTGTTTAGGAATCAAACTTGAAAGCTCTTTTTTTTTTTAAGATTTAGGGACATGGGACATATTACAGTGAAAATGAGAAAGAACTCTCTTGGGCAGCGCGGTACTGACAGTTATTTGCCCAACCAAAAGCCCACCATTTCATTGAAATTTAAGCAGGTAGATAAAAAAATAGTAGCTCTTACTTCAACTAGGGAACTGGTTAAAATATCTTACCTTCTGTTAAGAGCCCTTGATCTTACAAAGCTTCTGCTTCATTACTTTCAAATGTCTGAAATCCCACAAATGTCTGAGAAACTGAGGAAGCTCAGAAGCTGAAAGGTCATCTGGGAGGGGAAGGGTGGCTCATAGGTGAAAGCTGGCCAATACTTTGTTTTAAGAAGCCAGCCTCCTGATGGCAGTGAAGCTTGGCTACAGAGCGGAGGGCTGGATCGCCCTTCTCTGGCAGAAAATGTGATTCTTTGTGACTGAAGATGGCTTTTGCCACCGATCAGAATGAGACTGGTGAGACAAACGCCCACAGTTGTCCCCAGGAACACAGTCATGAGGAACATGAACTCAGCAAGCTTCTTAATTTCAGCCAAAACAATGGACATCATGAAACACTGGATGATCTTTTATTACCAGTAAGTAAGAGAGACTGTCTGGGAACTAACATCACTTGGCTAGATAGAAAACTCTGGGTCCAAGACAAGGCTAATGGCTTTGACTCAATTGTTCCCAGTTTCATATGCAAGCCTGATGAGACAGTGAGATCTATGCCAGTTCTGAGTGTCGCCAGAAAAGACTGTGCAAGAAGGCGTTTTAGTTTGTTAGATAGAGCGTGAGGAAACCTTCTCGGGAAAAGAGAGCCCAGAAAATGGAGAGGACCAGAACAGAAGTAGATTCTGCAAATAAGGCAGAAGTTATGAGGATCTGGGGAACATATTAGTCAGAGATGTCTATTAAATACATGTGTATGTATGGCAGCATCTTGTGAATTCAGAGAACACGATGCCAATTACGACCGTCGGAGAGTCGTAATTTTGATAAATGCATAAAAGGGAATTCAGTAAAACTGAGAAGGTATCAGAAAAAGGAGTTGAAAAAGCTTAAGTATTTAGACAAATGTAACAAGCTTAAAAGCAAAAGAACAATCAGAGTGTTTTGCCACAAAGGATGATTTCAATAATAAAAGGCGGTAGGGAAATGTAGTGGAACAACGTAATTATCTACCTACAAACTGATCAGGAAGGAAAGACTGGGCCACAGAGGCAGAGAAGATACCTCTGTACAGAAGGATAACATGAACATTATTTAGGTGAACTTTAAGTGGGAAGGACTACGCAGCTGAATCTCTGAAGACAAATAAATAAATGCTAAACTAGAAATTCCAAAGCATTTTAACAACTTTTGGAAAGTAAAGATGTTAGCAGGTTTTCTTTGCTAATATCCAGCTTAAGAAAAGGAAATGGAGTGAGCAATGTTGAACTCAAAAGAACTGTTAACAAAGTTGTGGCAATACGGACTTTGGCTACTCCTCTGTGCTTAGCCAAATAGATCAGGAGTCACACGGAGGGATTTCTTGACCCTTGATGCAAGAGCATCTTGGAAAAGTGACACACAAGAGGAAGAAACTAGTTTTAATTTGGGTGTTAGCCACAAACTTATTGTAGCTGACTCACTACGTCTTAACATCTAGGTGGACCACAAGGGTAATTCAGTATAGCAGCTGCTGTGTTCATGGATCATACCTTTCATTGCTTTGAATTGGTGCTATTTACATTCTTTAAAAACTGTGACATAAGTGTATTATTTTTGTAGCTAAGAAATTCAGCAAAAAGCAAATTCATCTTCTCCTATATCCACCCTTAAAAATTGGCCAGAGGTGAAGTAGTAAACACAGCTTCACGAGCTGCTCCTTCTCCTGGGAGTGTGAAAGCCTTCAGAGAGCTTCTCACGTGGCTCAGCAGCTCCCAGCTTCTTGATAAAACACATAGACATGCTGCACCTTCCACATATTAGGATTCACTGAGCAGGGCTGAAGTACAGCTGTACAGCACCCAGGTACCCCCACTTTCCAAGCATGATCTCGTGTTGCCTTCACAGTGACCCAGACACAACTGGTATTTGTACTAAGCCTTGTTTTCAACACTCCTACCCAACCGTGCTTGCTTCTAGAGGAACACCACCTCAGCTCAGGCTTGTTCAAGTCACAGACTGGGTGTTGGAGTCTCACTGAGTACTGGGCAGGGCTGGTCTCCACCACAAGCTGCCATTGTGTCACAACACAACCCTGAAGAGTCCCCTTGGCACGATGCCTACGGCGACTTGGCAATTACATCCACCTAGGCTGTGCTCAGCGTTGTGGCAGCCAGCTGCAGTTAAAACCTGCTGGGACCACAGCTCGAGCCCCATTAGCTGGCACGTTGACAATCCTGCGTTTGTCTCTGCTAACTTCAACTCTACCGACAAGAATAAGCAAGATACCAGGCAAGGAAAGGTGTAACTCGTGTACACCCAAATGCTTTGCAGAAACTGTGCAAGGTACTACTGGGTGTATGAGAATGAATAGTGAAAATAGAGGTGTTGGCTGAAAGAAGGTTACACAGCCACAGAAAGAAGGAATGGCACAAGGGATAGCTGAAGAAACACACGTGAGAAGGAAAGTGAGTATGTGAGCAAAGCAGGCAAAAAAGTCCAGTGAATGAAAGGGGTGCAAGTCAAGAGATGTAATTGGGGAGTAACCAGAGATGACAAAATAAGATTAAAACCAACATACAGGGTCAGGCAGGCATGACAAGAGACTTGCTAGCCTTCCAGTGGTTGTTACATACGTAAGAAGGCCATTTGGATGGGACAGAAAATGTTAGACGAAAAGGATGTAGAGGAGGAGTGCATTTTTTTCTAATCAAAAGCCATCTGTAACCTATGTTGAAAATGTCTTTTTTTTTTCTTCAGTTCAAGCATATTAACAGTGTAATATATGATAGTATCATTGGTGACACTGAGAACACTGGGATTTAATGAATCAATAGATTTGTTTCATCTTTAACTAATTTGAACCTTTAAGCCTCTTTCTTGTGCAAAATCTTCTGCCTTCAGGTCAAAGTATTAAATAGGCTCAAGAAGTAAATAAGTAAATAATTACCAGAAACCCTGTGGGGAACATTTAAATTAAAGTTTTCTAATAGTCAAATCAACTTAATGCCGTGATCTCAGGCTCAGTTCAGCTTCTTCCCCTCCCTGCCTCAACTCTATTGCTAAAGCTGTGGGAATAAATAGCCAAAAAACGGAAGGGGGGTTGGTTTTCTTTTAGTTTCTTGATGCTTGTGTTGCTCTAGATTGTTGGTTTTGGTTTGGTTTTCTTTTTTTTTGTTTTTTGTTTTAACTGCTCTCATTATAGACATGGAGGAACTTTTCAAACACAGATTTGTAAAAATCAAACACAGCTCAAAACGTTGGCCTGCAAATTCTCCCCCGTGTTTCATGCTTGGTTTGCACTCTACACTCATGTGGGTTACACGTCTGGCTTTTTTTATGGCTATAAATTATAGTGGTACAAACTCTTATGTAGACAAAATCTTGTTGATATAACTGTCTTCTACCAGCACAACGTATTTCAGTTAATGAGTCAGAATACACTTTGATATCAGTATAAATGGTTCCTCCTGTGGGGAGGATTGCTTCTTTACTGTTAAAGTGTAGATAAGTTCTGAACTTTTCTCTTCCCTTACTCAGGCTTAAATAAATCAAACTTATATCTAGTATTTCTCATCCAGAAATAATTCTGCTTCTTTTCAACACCTTTTTGACTGTTGGTCCCTGTCTGTGTTCTTGCTTCAATTGTACAATCATCAGAAAAGGGTATAACTAAAATCCTCTTGAAAGCAGAAGTTCTGATTCAAGCAACAGCAACCACAGGATCAAACACCTCCAATCTGAAAAGAAAAAGAAAGAACACTGACTTGAAAAATGGTTTCTAGTCGGTCAAGACACTTGTACTTAATATGGAGGAAGCAATGACTTTCTGGCCTCCAGTGGAGCATCTCCTTAGACAGACAGACAGGCACACAACAAGATGAAGTCTTAACGCTGTCGTTGAGCTTCTTGAGAATGCTATGATAACATTCTGGCAGACTGGACTCCCTTGGCTCCTGTACTCATTGCAATTTGAACGTCTCTTTCTGTTTAGCGTGATGCTTGGCAAGTTTCCCAACCTTACATTATCTGGGAAAAGAAGACAAGAGTAGCTGGTACATTCAGGGAGCCTTTGAAGAAGCTTCTTCACAGTTTGCTCATAGCAAAACAGTTGTCTGTGTGTAAGAGAAGTGTCAGGACTGCAGTTTAGGCTGCTAGCTTGAAAAGGGTTTAACTGAATTGCATCCAGGCACCAAGATGCTCAGATACCACAGCAATGTGTGTGGTATAAGAACCTAGATAGAAGAAGATTAGATAGCAAATTGGATAGAATTTTGCATGTGATTTCCTGGGTTTGTCTAAACTTATAGCAGCAACAGTTAATTATAGGAGGTTCTAAAGGCAGCTTCTAGGTGGGTTATGTCACTTGTACATTAGATTCCAGCCATAAATTGCCAGTTGAGAGTTACCCCTGTGGCAGGAAGCCTCTACTGATGCAAAGCTGGTGGAAACCACGCTTGTGCCTTCCCACTCAGGGGTCGAAGCAGCAGATAGCAGTGATGGAAGATCTGGGGGAGAAGCAGTGGGTTGACAGCAATGGCAGCACTCCAATGAAAAGAGCATCAAGATGGGCACAGGTCATCACCCGAAGAGAGATGCAGAAGGTGACTGCACACAGGAGTCATTTGTGGTCATTCTCTAGATGATTGCTGCACCTACTTCCAGATCTATTTCTTCTCCTTCTACCACAGGTTAATCCCTCAACTCTTGTAATCACGTCTTTTGGCTCTTAAGCAAGGGCAGCTCTTTAACTGCAGATTAATGCATTAATGAAATTCTTGAGGCTACTTTGAAGTGACCAGGCAAGAAAAACTGGCCTTTCAGCAGCAGCTGCTGGCACAAGAGTCACTGTGCACATTGCTGTATGGGGAAGGCGATGCTGTAAGACTCTCTGTGGGCAGCAGGATCCATAATTTTTTCTCCAGTAGTGCCTCGGGGCACATCTACACGACACAGAGCCGTGTTGCAGAGGGGTTCTTCAGCTGCCTCTAGGCAGTGGTTGCACTAGTTTCACAGCAGGAATGGTTAGCTCACCTGGAGTACTATTCTAATCTACCTGCAGCACTTGCAGCCCTGTGCCTGCACCTCAGCTGGCGTCTTCAGTGCAAGGTCAGCGCCCTCTTCCTCTCCACAGAACTGCACTCTGCCTTGTGGACCCACCTGTGCTTCAAAGTATTAAAAAAAAAGTCAATGGCTGTATTTAGGACCTTATATTAATTTTGATCTGCAGTTTCCGGTCTGTGGGGTCTTGTGTATTTTAGAAAGTGGGAAAGCTTTCAAGCACTGATTTCATAGGTAATGCATTTATTTTTTCTTGGCTGATATTCCCAATTTTCTTTTTTATTCTTTCCTTTGAGTATCTAAAATTTTGCATGAAATTTCTGCTCGCTTGGAAACGCCAACACTTGAAGTAATTACCAGTCTTTCCTGCCTAAGTTAACGGCCTTCTCCTTCCTCATGCTGTTAGTTCAAGGTCACAATGATAGGCTTAAAACCTTCATGAATTTTCATCTGCCTTGCTGTCCACAGAAACTGTTCATTAAAAGATCCAATTTCCATTGGCATTCTCCTTTTCAAAGGATGTCAACAGGAAATATAAATGCTTAGTCCTTTGTGAATGATCTGCAAGGACATGCAGCCTTATTAAAAAAAAAAAAAAAAAAAGCAGCAGTTAACCAAATCCTTTAGTTTCTGTTTTGAATGACTGGCCATAGGAATGCAGGCTAAGCTGTATTTCAGCTGTTCCCAAGGATTTGTATGTGTAACTTGTTGATAGTGGTAGGTACTTCAGGCTCCAGTGACAGCGATGTGACCACTATGATGATCATTGTCCTGTAGCAGAAACAGCCCCTGCCTCCTCTCAGGAACACTAGGCATGAAAGAAAACAAAGAGGGATTTGTTGTTTCAGAGGACTGGCACTCATACCTCCTGCTTTTTAACAAAAATGAGAGAGCCTAGGTCACCTCAGCTCTCACCCTCTGCTCCCAGCAGCCATTAGGTTGTAAGGAACTGCATGACTTGCTCCAGAAATTGATGTGAATGTGTGATAGACAGGAGGGCTGAGCCTTCTGCCTTACAGGACCTGTAGAATATCCAGTTGACAGGAGCAAAACTCAATCCCCAGAACATCAGCTTACTTCATTGAGAAAGACATCACCACCTAAAGGAATGTAGGCCCACCACAGCCTTACAGTTTCAGTGTTATGTTTTTAAAATCTTACCGGTGTCCAAGGTATATGTCTTTCACAGTAAAAATTACTTGGAGTGCACTGTGAATGCACAGACACAGATCAGTGCTGAACATCTGGTTAAAATAAATTACAGTCTTATTTTGCAAATAAAAGTTCCTAGGGTCTACATGACAAAGTCTGGCCAGCATAACTATCTCATGGGGAAAAAATCACAGCCCTAGCCTACAAAGATAACTATTTTGGCATGATTCCCTTCCCCACTCTGTAGACTTACATAGACTTACACCAAATAGAGGAATCCTTTTGCCAGTATAACTCACATTGTTTGCATGCTGGCAGACCCCTTCAGCTGGTATAAGCCATGTCTCCACAAAGGGATTTGGCCAGAACAGTGACACTAGCAAAGCCCCTAAAGTAGAGAATAACCCTTTTTCTTCTGCTACTTGTCTCTAACATTTTTTTCTGTTTTAAAGCTTCCTGTTAAAACGAAACACACAGATTTTTATGCCCTTTCTTGTATCAGCAAGACATACTTCTTTTCACAAAGTATATGGGTAGGAGGTGTGTTACTTTCAAACATCCCAGTGGCACTTGGTTTTACATGGGAGGAGGATCCCATTTCTCCTACAGGATGCCTGTTTTGGTGTTGGTTTTGGAGGTGGAGGGGCAGAGGCAGTTTGCATTTTAAGCCTTCATATTTTGGTTTTGCATGGTGACATTTGAATAAATCTAATGTTCGTAGTTAATGGATTACAACTGTGTAGGCAAATGAATTTAAGACCTGTTTTGAATAACAAAACCAAGTCCTTCAGCCTTCTTACGAATTGTATTCATACACTCTTGACTCTTCCTTGTTTTTTCATATGGTCTCTGTTAGCTCTTACCTAATAACACTTGCCAAAAGACTTTCTGGATGAACCCAAAATTTCAAGATTTACCAGCCAACCCTAATTTACGAACATCCTCTCCCTAGGGCAAGGCAACCCATAATGCTATCTTGGCTTAAAAGTAGGATTCTGCTCATTGTGACCACAGGCAGTTTTCACCTGTCCTATTTAGGCAGTTCATTTTGCCTAAATTCCCACTTGCCTCAGTCTACACAGACTCTCCTCATTCTTTTCCTTGCTCCTTCCCCTTCCGTTTGTCTCCCAGGTCTTGTGCTTTTGCTCAAGAGGTAAACAGGACAGAATGGACAAAGAGAAGTGGAGGCACCCGGACCAAAACCAGTCTCTTCTGAGCAGATGCAGGCTAGGAACTTCCTCTTATTTTAATTTTCCGTGACCACTTAGCTGTGAAACGATGAAAGCATGGAGCAAGCCACTCAGAGGCCTCCACTCCTGCATGCACTGTGTTGGAAATGGGGGACCTGCAGCTTGTTCCTCCAGACAGCCAGGAGATGTCTGCCTCCCCAACAGCTAGTGCTCACACACAGTGCCCAGTGGAGTATAGCACCCAAGGGCTGACTTGGGAAATAGCAAGAGAAAGTAATAACCAAAAAATGCTGCCTCTTCTCTGCCTCAAGTAAGGCTTTTACAGGTGAGCAGAAATGGTTTGGGCTGCTAATGAGGTGTTGGCTGCCAAAGAAAACACATGGGCAAATTCATATTTTCCAGGTGGCTGCTGGTAGAAGTGTAACTGTCCATTGAAGTCTACAGCATAAGCTTTTTTTTTGCACTTATTCGTTAAATTGCAGATTTATCGTGAGGTTACTTTATCATAAGGTTAGCTGTGTAGTCTCATTCCCCCTGTAAATCAGCTGATTATCACAAGATTTAGAAAAACCGGTCACATGAGGGACAGGTGGCACCTCTGCAGAAGGTGCTGGGAGCGCTGAGGAGCACCAGGGCTCTGTGTTACTCGTGCTCAACGCCGAGCACAAAGTCAGTCATGCCAAAGGGATTCAGGTCAGAACTGAGTGTTGAGGCAACAAACACTGTGTTGGATAGAGTGTTTCCCTGAGGGGTATTAAAACAAGCAGCAGAAACATGCGTGACTGGTCCCTCATGGTTCAGCTGGTGGGATGACCTGCTCAGACTGGTCCGATTTCACCCTTCTCGTCCACATGCACACTCTGCCTTTTCTGGCAGGGGCCACCCCAAACCTCGCCAATCTTCCTCACTTGCTTACCCCTCTCTACCTCCATGAATACTTGCACTTCCAGCCTGGCACAGCTGGATGTGCTTCTTAAAGAAAGCCCTCCATGGCCTTGATGACAAATGACACCATGCCACAGCACTTGGAGCATTTCTACAAGCTGCTACTTTCGGTTCCCATTTCTCAGGCGGTTTACGTGATTTAACTCTTTGCTGGCGGCCTGGGGAGCAGGAGCAGGCGAGGAACACAATGGAGGATGTGTTCACATTTCCCTCTGCTGCCTCTAACGTACCAGCTGCAGCCATGGGCTTTTGGATTAGGTGGGCTATTTCCAGCTTAAGGGCATATTGAAAGTAAGTTACAAGCAAGAGGGAGAATTTAGACAAGATTTTGAGAGACACAGGCCTGAATTGTCATTCAGGCTGGTTTTGTCATTATTTTCATTTTGAAGTAATCCTGAAGATTTGTCAGGGGTCCTAGTGCATCTAGCTTCTTTTCAGAGGATACAGGTGTAAGAGTGATGTTACAGGATGAGACGAGTCCCCCTAGCAAGTCTGTGGCACTTGTTGCCTCCTCCAAGTGATCCACGAATTCATAAATGAGTGTTTGCTAAGTTTACTGTTGTATGTGAATATAAACTCTCTAGAACAGGTTTGATAAATCTGAGTAGAAAGAGAAGACAGGTGGCCTAAACAGAGTGGTTCTTGGTGCAACTGAGACAGCAGGGACACGTTTGTTTTCTAAGTAAGGGTAGCACTCTACCTAAGTAGTGTACCTTTGGAAAGTAAAACTAAGACTGCTAAATATGTGTGCAAGCAAACAGCAAATTAGTTGACTATGATTATCAACCTACAAAAGATCTGAAAAGAAAATTGTGAGGGAACAAGTAGAGCAGATTTGACCGTGTTGTTTGAACATCAAGGATTTTGTCCAGAAGGCCTTCTCACCTTCTTTCTCTCGTTAATGCTAATATTGCTCCTTCAGAAGTGGCACCCGTAAAATACCACCAGCTAGCTGTGGCAGTGACATTACAACTGTTACGCTGATGCCAGAAATACTTCATTTTAGTGTGGGCTTTTCCAGGAATAAGAAAACAGGTCAGCCTCCACTAGGTCTGGGCTTTTGCATATTGCAGAGCCACGTCTAACTGAATTAAGTAGAGACGCCGAGACTAAATTACTGAAACATTTCTCATGCTGACTTGGTTTAAGAAGAATGCAGCCCAGTCTGAACATGGCATGAGTTTCCAAGCCAGCTGAATGATCAGCACCTTACAAATCCTGTGTTTAAAGAGATGGCTTGACCATTCCCCAAAGCCTGAGTTTGTCCTTCATCTCACAGAGGTCTGGAGGAAATCTACCTGCAAGCAGGGTCACTCTCTGGGAGTGTGGACAGCAGGACTAGTCATCCCTGTTACTATAACTACTCACATTTATATATTTCTACACATATGCAACAGTTTTTCATTTACAAACCTGAACACGATTAGTCTCTGCTCCTTGGATATCTCCACCTGAATGCCATGTTTAATCAGCCATGTGCAAGTAATATTTCCACTGATTTCAATTCACATAGGCTTCAGTGAGAGCCTGGCGAGACTAGGACCTGAAAGATATGCCCCCTCAAGATCACCAATGCAAGAATTTATACAAATAGATAGCAGGGACAAGGAACAAAGAAGTTAGGCAAAACCACTGTGATGAGAACCAGTTCTGTCCAAAGTCAGAAACCACAGATATCTCTAGGGAAACAAAGGAGTTATGGAGC
This sequence comes from Thinocorus orbignyianus, assembly GCA_013400375.1. Classification (NCBI taxonomy): domain Eukaryota; kingdom Metazoa; phylum Chordata; class Aves; order Ciconiiformes; family Thinocoridae; genus Thinocorus; species Thinocorus orbignyianus. The sequence continues at coordinate 293,439 of VXBW01006626.1, read as the reverse complement.
CAGCAGCCAACACATCAACTGCAGACCTGGGACTATATTGGGCATTGTGGAAACAGAGAATTCAGAACAGACCTGAAGGTGAGGAGGGGAAAAAACTAAATCTGGATGGGAATTTGATCAGGGAGGGGTGCACGTGCCAAAGCCACTCCCCAGGCAGGTTCCCCACGTGTGGTTGGCAGGGTTTGTGTGGTGACACCTTCTTTTCCTTCCCATTATAGTTCAGTAACATGCACCTGGCTGGGCTGCCAGCATGTCGGCACTTGCAGGCATAAAAAGATATCGACCTCTCTAAAGATACCGACCTGACAAAACAACACACCTCAGCACAACACGGTCAAGGTCTGAGCTGTCCTTGTTTGCATGTTCTCATGACTTTAGCTTGCATAAAAGACCCATAAACACTTTGGGGGAAAAAACAGCCACAGATTTGTCTATTTTTTGCGTTCCAAGAACTTTTCTCGTTAGCTTCAAGATGACATTTTAATGAGGTTTCACTGCATAGAAAACATGGGACGACTTAACCAGCTCTCTCCACTCCCTCCCCAAACTCTTCCTGAAATGAGTTACCATTCGGGAACGAAAGGTTTTATGAGAATTTATGTCATTTGTATGGAGGCAAGGGTGAGGGAAGTCATTCAAACTGCTAAACCTTAGCATCAGAGCTTATGCCATTCTCTCTCCTGCTCCGTGCTGGGTGGCAAGGCCACCTCATTCAGACCTGTGCAGGTTTCTTCAAAAGCCAGGAGCTGGTGTGTGTTTGTTTATTTGTTTTGAAGTCACGGGGAGGGCAGCGTAAAATAGCCGCAAGGCAATTCCCGTTCAGTAAAATGGAAGTCTCGCTGGCTCTTCATTCAATACACTGTGGCTCAAGAGGATATCCTGTCAACCCAATGATAACGAGGGAAATAAAGTCACTTCCTCACCAGCTGTTTGATTCAGGTAGAAAAAGGAAGCCTTTACTTCCTCGTGTTTGCTCTCCCCACTGCCCCCTCAGTCAAAAATGCCAGGCTGAGACTGCCTTCTCCCTCCCTATGTTCAGAAAGGAGCTGGGCATACATCTGTGGCCGAGAAGCTCTGCCTCGCCTCTCAAGCAGGGGTAAAGGCTGAGCTGCAAAAGGACAGAGACTTGAACTAACTGGGCTAGATGCACAAGCAAAAAAAATGCCTGTGTAATTAAAGATGACATTTGTTTCTTGGATCGGAGCTGCCGAATTTGGGCCAGCGGAAGAGCAGAATAGTGTGATCTGGTTGCTTTGTTTGGAGTCTGCCCTGACTCAGTGCGCTATTATACGTCCTAATCCTCCCAGGGTGACAAACTCCACTTTTCTCCTGGGCTCCCAGCAAATCCCAGAAACTCAGGCTGGGAACATGCTATGTCCCTCCCTGTGTGCAGGCAGGAGGGAAGCCAGGGTTGCCCTCGGGGTGATCTTCCCGTCCTCACAATTTTGCCCAGGGAGGTGAGGCAGCTATCCCAGGTGCTTTGGTGCTAAGAGGAGCTTCAGCAGAGCATCTTTCCCTTTCCCATGGCCACCTTTTTTGGTTCACAGAAACAGTCAGCGTGCAGTTGCATAGTAAGCCAGCAACGGACTGATTTGACTTAATAAAAGCTTCTTAAGAAATTACTTTTTAAAAACTTACAGAGCTGAATGAAGAGTTCTTTGCCATATAATTTTTAACTGCCCTGATATAGTTTTACATCCAGGATATAGCTTTCCATTAAATTTTGAATGGGTTGGTCTTAAAAGCAAGGCCTGCAACTATTTTCTTTCCAATTGCGTTCGGCTTCCAGAAAGGTTGACCAAGCCAGAACTTGTCTCAGTCTGTTTGCCAAGGGGACCCTTGCTTTCATCATAAAGAGTGCTGTTCAGAGGACACTGAGTGTCTCAAGCAATTTTCCTAATCTTATTTGGTTTAGCATAGATTCTCTTATTTTAAACAGACTGGTTTAGGTGACAAAAATACAGTGACAAATACATGAGTTTACAGAAGAAGGCAAACCTTATGAAACAGTTGAGATTCTGTTAAGGGTTCTCTTTGTGCTAAAATAGTTTTCGGCAACTTCCCTCCCCCCTTTCTCCTTGTTTTAGTACATAAAATGGACATGTGTTTATTTAAAACAGGTTTGAAACTTAAACAAATAGTGACAGGCTGTTCAAACAAGCTTCGGAAATAGGCCTAATCAGGATGTTTGAGAAGGGGAGGGGGAACGATCATAAAGAGCTACTTGTAATATATAGCGCAGACACCATTAGGTTGGGTTCATGTTATTGTTGTAATAATCTCGGATGAAAAGTACTGCATGCTGCACATTTTTTGTTAACATTCCTCTTTTGAGCCATAGCTTATGCCATAACTTTTGCCTTGTCTTCAAGTTTTGCTGTAACCCTCCGTCTGTCTTCATACCCAACACCAGGAGCTCCACTGAATCATGACAGTCTCCCAGACAAACTGGGGGGAATGTTCCTAAACTGGGATTGAAGGGAGGCACAAAATATGCTGGGTTTTGTGTTACAGAATCACAGAATCACCTAGGTTGGAAGGGACCTTTTGAGATCATCTAGTCCAACC
>VXBW01006626.1:94925-290597 GCA_013400375.1 Thinocorus orbignyianus | reverse complement strand
TAGCGCTGCCTGGGGTTGTTGTGACCCAAGTGCAGGACCCGGCACTTGTCCTTATTGAACCTCATTCCGTTGGTCTCAGCCCATTGATCCAGTCTGTCCAGATCCCTCTGCAAAGCCTCTCTACCCTCCAGCAGATCAACACTCCCACCCAATTTGGTGTCGTCTGCATTGATACCACGTACATGTTGGCTGTCATGAATATACAGAAGTGAGGTCTTCTCCACGGAAAGAAACCGTGGAAATCTTAACTTTGAAATGTTTTCACATGACTTGCATTTCCATGGATAGTTTTTGGGGTTGGTTGTGGTTTTGTTTTGGATTTTTTTTTTAATTTCCTCTCTTTTCCACCCATAATAATATCACCAAGTGTTGAACTTTACTCTTGTTGTATTTTTATAAGGCCTGGACTTGAACTACCTATACAGACAAAGCTCCTATGGAAGTCAGGGAATCTGCACTGGCGACAACAGGATTTAGCCCAGTCTGTAACATTTTAGGATATTGTGTTACTTCATAGCCTTAAGGAGAAATAAAAGCAGCTTTCCAAAGAGCTGCGCAGCAAACTGAGTGTGTGTTTTTTCAGCCCTACAACAGCACAGCAGATTAAGGACAGAGTTTGCAAATGTCTATTTCAAAAACCAGGCAGCTGAGCACAAGTTGCCAAATTTTCTCCGGAATGAAGAGTTTGCACTAAAACATTCCTTGCAAAGGTTAAGCTGCTTTCACTTAAGAATATATCTTTGGAAACCCAAGTTTGAAAATTGCCTGGAGGAACGAGCATTGAGAAATAGCAGGAGGCAGATGTATTTTCAGGTCAATCTGTTGGCGAAAGCCCACTGCTATCCTGTTACCAATACTTACCTGCTAACACCCGCTCTTACCTACGATGTGCATCAATATTACTTAATGTAATAACTTATTTTGGAAGTAAATACCTGTTATTTCTTTGAATCTGACTCAGTGTCTAGTGAACAGGAATCAAAATGGCAAAATATTAAAAAACCTTACACGCCCTCTCGTGGTAAAACCACAAACGCTTTTATTCTCTCAGTAACTAGAGATGGCTAATGACGGAGGCTAATTTGACTACATAATTTATGGAAAATTAACGTGGCTGGAAGGTTTATACTAATAATGAAGACTTTCTCCTTAATTCCTGCTGCAGACCATAACATACATGAATTTCTAGAAGGCAGGTTACCTCCTAGCATTGTTACATTACAAAACAGCTAAAGGCACTATAACGTAAATAGAGAATTATAACTTCTACCAAAAATGGGAAGTTCAGAGCAATAAATGTAGAGATGGAAACCCCCTCATTAGATAGCTATTTCATTGGTTTATCTCAGTAGTTTGGGAGAGGACCTCCACTGGCTGCACAAAAAAAGGGTTGTCCTAAATGACGCCATCAGTTTTGTCTCATTTTTAAAGTCATTCAGCTTCGATATTTACTGCTTTAATGCCGCATGGTGTGATTTATGTGTCTCTTGGGAATGCTTTGAAGCTTCCCATTTGTTAGGAAATGCATCCTGAAAGAAAGGCTTTAAATGCAGTGTCACCCACCTGATCACTAGCCCAGTCACATCCCAGTGAAAAACTTTATCTTCGCTACTTAACCAGCCTTTCCATTCGGTGCCTGTATGCACATCCAGACTTCTCCAGAGCAGCTTTACAAAACAGCTCTCCATACCTGGAGGACCGCAGCTTGAAGGAGAACCCCAGGGTGGTTTGGGCTGGACTGAGGGAGAGGACTCACTCTACACCTCATGCCAGGTGACTTGTGGGAGGCCACGAGAAGTAGCATCACTCCATTCCTCCCCTCCTCTTCCTCTAGCTGAACGTCTTGGCTGGAGGGCAAGTCAGACTGACAAGATGATCCCATGGCAAGACCGCTCTTTGTAAGGCAGGGCTGTTGGATCAGCTGGTTGGTCCAACAGACTATACAGCCAGACCAAGGCATGATTAGCAGGAGCACAGGACCAAGGTGTCATGCCCTTTGGTGAGAGTTGTGAAAGACTGTCAAAGGTGTAATGCAACCCTAACAGCTTCAGTTCATACAGAAGAAACATCTGGGGCTACTACTACATGTAGACTTCTGAACCTATCCCAAGGGAACTAAATAAATACTGCCTTATCTTCAGCAAAGCTGACCAGCAATATAGGCGCCCCAGGAAATTAAAGGTTTGGAGATAGAAGGTCCATTTACCTTCTTTGTATGTTTGTATATACAACATTTAGGAGACAAAAGAGCGGTACTCATATTTAAAAATTTACACTTCTATATTTTCTGTTAGACTGGACATGCCTAAAGCAGAAGTCATGACCATAAGTAATTACACCAACGTTTATAAAGAAACAGGCAGGAGAACTTTGTGCTAAGCGCTACACAAAAACATAGCTCCCAAATCCCTGTTTCAGTGGGTTTGGGGTGGGGTGCCAGTGTGATTGCTAGATGAGCATTGAGCATGAAGAAGTTGCCCTCCCTCTCTGGAGAAGTTACTGCAATTCTGATATTCCACTATTTCCCTTTCTAGGATGCCTTTGTGGAGTTGTATGGCAACAGTATGAGGCCTTTGTTCGATTTCTCCTGGATCTCTCTGAAGACTATCCTGAGTCTGGTGCTGGTGGGAGCTTGCATCACTCTTGGCGCTTATCTTGGACATAAGTAGAGTCACCCAGTTTGTCGTGGATTACAAAAGTCTTTCAAAACAACAAAATAATATTTTTTTTTCTGTAGCACAATGATATTTTATGAGCAAAACAACTTCCCATCTAAAGATTAAATCAGCTATTACTGCCAAAGGAAATATCATTTATTTTTACATTGCAGGAAAATTATTTATTAAAAGATATTTACATTTTAACCTGCTATTTTCAGAAACTCTGCAAGTTGTATCTGTCATCACATCGTGTTGTTATTCTTAACTTTAATGAGCCCCAAAGTAGAGGGGGTTCTTTTTTTTTTTTTTTTTTTTAATTAATGCAGCTGGCTGGATTATTTTATCTTTGAAAAGCAAATATACTGACAAAGACCTACCTGCTTACACTTACAAGGGCAGTTACTTGAGCTGCTAAAGGCTGCATAATTTTGTTGATTTTCCTTGCATTTTCCGGATGACTGGGAGGGAACTGAAAGACAAGGTCAGCATGAACGAAGTTCTCACCGTGTCCTGCTGGCAAGAACTGATGGAGTAGACAATTCAACATGGTACATACGTGAAGTCAAGTTGGCAACTTCTTGAAGGACACCTGGCTATCCCTACAGGAGAACAGTTGGAAATATGATTGCCTATGCCTTGCAAACATGCATTTTCAAGTTACCAGCTGTGCCATCACATCATAATCACAATACCCTAATACATGTCGACTCAAATACTTTTTTTTTTAATAGAAGTGTGAAGTTAAATCTTTGGAGCTAGCAGGAAATTGCCGTTCCAATGATTTTCTCAGCAGTAAAACGTATTTTTTTTTGCGGCTACTGACACAGAAACATCAGGAGACCTTAAGTGCCTGCTTCGACAGAGCAGAGCTGGAGTCTGAAGACCTGACCTGTGTCCCACTTTAGTGGGCTCGTATCTGCAACTAATCCTGTTTACTTACTGAGTTCCTCCGGGGGTTTGAAACCAATTAGATGTAGTCTCTAAATCCCTGAAAGTTGAAAAAGATCTTAATTTTATTTGGCAAGAAGCAGACCTCAGCTGAGTTACAGATTAGCTCTGCCTATCCTTGTTTATCCAACTGGACACCAAAATCAAGTTCATTTTCATAACAGGAAAAGAAAGTGAGCTTTATTCTCCCGCCCCTCGCCCTCAAAATTATTTCATGATAATAATTTCCTAAGACTGTCTGCAGAAGAAGAGGCGATGAAGAAACTCCACATCCTCTCTCTGGACAGAGACTCTTTGACACCTCAGTTGCGCAGGTGCCTGCTGTCTTTTCAAGCGAAAATATGGTGGAGGAAAGGGGGTGGTGGGGAGGGGAGGGAAGAGGGAGGTGTGAAGTCACCCACTCATGTTACAAAATGCAACTCCAGTAAAATTAATGCAGAGTACTCAGTGTGCAGTTTTATTAACAGACCTGTGTTATGAAACCAGATGTGTCAACGCGTTTTAAAGCAGGGCCTTCTGTGCGCTTGGAGAGAGCCAGGAGTCCCGGCGAAGCCGGAGTCTGAAGCGTGTCCTCCCGCGGGCTGCTCCGAGGCGTGGAAGGGTCCAGATTCCAATGTTTTAAGTCAAGCGCTCCCTATTTTTTTCTATGAAACTTTTGAAATCTGGGATTTGTGGGTAAATGGATGTCCAGACATAAAAAGAAAAAGGCTGCAAAGCTCTGGATAAAATGTACCGTACAATACGTAAGTGCTCTAAGGGTGAAAAAATATACAGTGAATAAACTGTAGATTCAACCTCAAGATTTCAGTTGAATAACTTTGTGGCATTATATGCAAATGATCTCCATTAACTTGGGAATGTAATATGTTCAATGTTAAGGCTGTAGTTGATGTTGTGTCTTCAAAGCTGCTTTTTTTGTTTGTTTGTTTGTTTTTTTTAAGAGTTGTACATCTCAGCATTTTTACTGCTATTTAGTCATGGCACCTACACTTTGAATGAGCAAAGATGGACCGAGCTTACATTTCAAATATGAAATTACTTTTCATTGTATAGAAGCATAGAAAGGAAATGTTTCTAAGAACACAGAAATGTGAAATATGCTTGATTAAAAAAAAATCCCACCATCAAACAAAAAGCACCTGCAGCATTTTCAGAGTGCTTCTGTCAAAAGTGGGCATGCTTGTGTAGGGTTCGTATGAAAAATATTTGAAATGGGAGCAACCAAATATTGTGGATTGAGTGTGGGCTTCAGTTTTTATTCAGCTTCAAAGCCGAATTTGTCTGCAGCCAGTTTCACAACTGGAATTGGCTGGTATCAAGCTAATGTTTCATTTCACAATCTAGTCTTCGTTTCAATTTGTGCCCATACGCCCATTAAAGTTCATGAACTATTAGACCTCAAATTGCTTCAATATTGTTTATTTTTTATTAAAGGTTTACATTGTCAAAAGTGGTAAAAGAGTATCAATTCCAGTGCTGCTATACTACCAGGATAATTTGAATGGGTTTTATTTTGTAATACCTTCCAAAAGTTTTTTAAAGCTGCTTTAGAAATAATATGAAGAAGACACATGATACACATTTAAGTAAATACTGAGGATTTTGTGTTCTGTTGTGTCTACTCACTGGACATCCCAGCGTATTAGTTAATACTAGGCAAAAAGAAGAGTCATGATGACTGTTGATTTTATTTTATTAAAGAGCTAATGGAGTTTTCCCATCCTGACTGCAGAATAGTACAGTATTGTGGCTGCATTAGGTATAATGATAGTTGATAATACATTTATTAAGGAACATATTAGAAACATTGAATGTATATAAAAGCTTGAACTTCTTTAATAAAAGCCTCTCTTCTCACTCCTGCATTTCTTTTGAAATAATTCCTGTCTTTCCTATTCTTCATTACACTTTCACATGAGATCTTTTTCCCCACAAAATGTCTAATAGACTTCCATGCCCCAAGATGATGCTTCAATGAAAATCCATCCTCTGTCACTATGTATGCACACACAGCTGACCACTCTCAGCATATACAAGCTGTAATAGCAAAAAAATATAAAAAGAAGGACACTTCTGAAGTTGGTTAGGCGTGGAAGATCAGAGGGCAACAAAGGAAGAGGTCAAGAAGTGGAGGGAAAACAAAGAGATTACTGAAATATACCTGTGCTTAAAGATGACTGTTACCTGGAATTTGCTCACCTCTCATCCGTTCCCTTGGGAAAAAAAGGATGATATAAGGGCACAGTAAAAGATTACAGAGTTATTCTTCACTACAAAACTTTGTTAATTTGGTAGGCAGTGTCTTTTGCAAAACAGGAAATCTGTAGGAATTTAAGAGAAAATCTTGATTTTACTGTATTCAATTTATTTGTTGTTAATTCTTTTTCACTGCACTTATTAAGAAAATAATGAAGGAAAATAGTTTGCTTCTGTAAAAAAAAATCTGTAAGATCACCTAAGATGTCTTATAGGTCAGTAATTTAAGAACAGATAGAAAAACAAGAAAAAAAAATCTGCAAGTTAAGTGTTCTGAAATCAGAGCTGGCACAGAGATTGTTCCTTAACAGAACAAGCACTGGCTCCACCAAGAGAGTAATGCGGCTGTCGAGGTAAATCAGAATATATAGATAAGGGAGGGGGATGGAAGATACGGAGAATGACATTGGTATGTAAGAAAACCTCAAGTTTCTTATGATGCAGGAGTTCACCTAGGATGGTCTGAAAATAAATTTTAACTAAAATCAGCTACAAGCGTGTGCACTATATAATTACTAAAAAGATTCCAATTACAAAATTATTTGTATGTTATTATAAAACTATCCAATCACTATAAAAGTTCATTGATTTGCTGTTGTGACTGGGGATTACACAGCCGGAGCAGGGTTGCACTAGTAAGGAGCAATTATGGGAGGCGGAAAAATGTTTTCTCTGAAACCAGATGTGCAAAGGAAACATGAAGGTGATGCAGCTCAAAGCAGGCAGACCCAGTACCCTCAATCCTTGCACGTACACGGTCTCCTCGGCTGAGGCTGTGGGAGTCAGCTGGACATAAGGACAGCATGCTTTGGTCCTGAGGCATGTGCTCAGCTGTGCACCTGCACCCCGCTCCACAAACCTAGAAGTCTCGTTGAGTTAAAGTATAGTGAAGTAACATGTTTAAAGCCTTTCTTTTTTTTTTTCTCTCTCTTTCTATCTTTAAACAAGCTAGCAAAATGATTCATTTGTATTATGAGTTAACGGCTCAGTGCTATATGAAAAATTAAACATCTTTTGATTTATGACTATAAAAATTCTTTCTCACTGCAAAAGCCCAGCTTTGTTTTTCATTCCTATCTCTCTTTCAAACAAGGCTAAATACAGAAGAGCCAATTTAATCCATATTTGGTTTAAATCACATTCCTATAGTAAGTTAATGCAGCTTCATCACACAATGGAATCTTTTTCAAGAAGTTATACAGCATTAAGAATTCCACACAAAACCTGTATATTTTTATAATTTAAATAGCATATTTTTTCTTTTTCTTCTGAATATTTGAATTTTAATTATCACCAGCATAAATGTACATAAGCAGATATCGTTTATCCAGTACCTTTGGATGATGTATGTATGGTAATGTAGTTTGTCAGTTTATCATCATTTAATATGATTATTTTGTTCTTTGTCTTAAAAAATGTTATAAGAACATGCTGCCATTAAACCTTCCATGTTTGTCTAGTTAATATTGTGAAAAAATAATAAAGCACACTGTGAGTTACTTGTTTTGCATTTGAATTGTTTAGGATTTGTTGATAAAAACCTACTCAAACGTTTTGTGTAATCCCATCAATGAAATATAATGTTTCCTTCCTAGTAGTCCTGTTGACACGTTCTGCTCAATGTTAACATCTGCAAGCCACAGAGACACTGTAGAAATATTACTTATCTACATGATTGATTGATTGATTGATTGATTTTTTTTTTCTGAATCCAAAATATTTGATGATTTTTGTAAAGCCATAGGCCCTGGAACTATGGAAATGCGACTTTCCTAAAAAACAAAAGGAAAAAAAAAATCCTAAATTTCATGATAGCAGAGATGCTTTAGAAACCTCTCACATCTTTGAAGTGTATGCAACAGAGGCACATAACATTTTAATTGTATTATTATTTTTTTTTATGCTGTGATAATTTTCAAGCTAATATCAAGATGCTTAAAAAATGTGGGTGGTGACTTGCACTCACGCCACATTCCTATTAAACCAAAGGGGCTCTGTGCAAGGACATACTTCAGACCCTCGAGGGTCTGATGAACTGGTCTCCACAGGCTGCCCATCAGGACAGCGGAGAGGTGATACCTAGGAGTAGCTAAGGTGGATTCGTGGTCTGTGTGCACCACCACGACAAAAGAGGGAGGAGCTCTCTCCTTGTTTTGACTGTTTGGAGACTAGTTAATCAGGTGCTTAATGTTTCTTAGTGTAATTACCTCCCACAACACCTCATTATGCTCAATACTGCTACTTCAGAGTTGCAGATCTGCAAGCCAACACCTCAAGTACGGTTATTTGAAGACTCTGCTTTAGTCTAAGTGTCTCTTTCATCACAGCTCCCACTGCCTGGGATTACAAATTTAGGAAGTCTGTCAACTCATATGTCACTCTTTCCAGGTAGGGTCATTGAGTACTGTGAGCTCCAAGTGGGGAAAAAAATCAGGACTTAACTACAAATAGTACTTGGAAGAGCACCCACTTCCTATAAATGCAACATGAATTATGCACTAAAACCACGCATAAGAAATATCTGCGCTGCTGGCAGCTGACAAAGGACAGTGCACAGCTTACATTCAAACACTTACATGCTGTTACCCATCTTTTCTTTCTCCAGATCCCCCAAAAAAGAGCATCCAGAACTGTATCTATGGACACAACCACAAAGACATGCACTCTGGACTGATTCTCTGGAGTTGGAAACCTCCAGAAAAGGCTGCAAAGACCTAATGTTTGCCTTTGCTAGCCTTATTCAAAGGTCTCTCTGCATCAAGATGTAACCACCCAGGTTTGATAAGATGCTGCTGCTGTGTGAAATACACTCCACAGGTGTGCCATACGCTCCAGGACCTGAGGACAGTGTCACCCATTCTGCTGTCCCATACCTCTGATGTGTTGTGGAAAGGGCAGCGAGACACTTCCATTTATTTGCTTAAACTGCTTCCCTCCTACTAGAAAGGAGCTGGAAAAGCGTATTAACAAGTTTCAACAGGAGAAAAAGAAATAGTTTCACTACCGCTGAAGGTTTGTTACAGTTGTTGCCACATACCACCCGTGGCTTTAGTTCATGTAGAATACAGCTGTATTAGCTCAGGTTAACTGCTCTAAGAATGTATGCAGCGTAGCACGTGCAGCGTACCGTCATCATGCACTTGTGGGTGCCTGAAATAAGCAGATCAATGCCTTTGCAAGGCAGAAGGTAAGCAAACTGGCAGTTCTTCAGGCACTGCCATTTTTTCACCCTCATTATTCTGTGAGTCTGAAAAGAGAAGGAAAGGATTTTGAGGGAAGTAGCCTCGGCACTGTCTTTTTTTTCTAGCGAGGACCTAAGAAAAAGAGATGGGATTAAATTTCTCTAGAGAGGCAAACTGGGTTCAGCAAAACCAGGTAAATTACTGCAGTGATTTCCCTCTTTCTGCCTGGACAGATGATTCCAGTTTCTCTAAAAAGCTAACAGATTAACACTCATGATTAAATGCCTACCTTACCACTACAGTCAAGCACAGTGAACAGATGGGGAGAAGAGAAGAGGTCTTGGATAAAGACAAAATAAATGTGAGGCCTGATAACTAAAGTGGGCTTGGGCTATCTGAAAATTAGGTAGGAGCACATTTAAAGCAAGTTTTGTTGGACCAAAACCAAAAAAGCTCCCTTCTCAAAATATACTCCAATTGTTTTGAGCACTGTAAGCCTTCAGAGAAGCTTCACTGCTGCAGGCTCTCAGTCCAGTAGTACCTTTTGGCTCTTGCTTTTATTAAATATTTAAATATTAATTATTAAGTATTTAATGAGTGACTGCAAAGGATACAAATCAAAATTTCTTCCAGTAAGAATGGCCAGATAACAACTATGATGCCATTTAAGTTTCGCATAACTCCTGAGCCTAAGAGGACTTAGCCTTCTCCTTGTAACTAGCTTTTTGGTTTCGAGAACTGCCTCTGAGGAGGTCTTACTCAGGGCAAAAGACCAAGCAGCCAAGATTTGGACACTGCAAGAAACTGACTTCCATGGGTGAAAAAATGAAAAAGCAGCTCTCGAAGCATGCCATTATAGTTCTTAGCTTACTGCACCTCACTGCAATTGAGCGTGAAAATGTTCAAAATGGCTCTCTAAAACCTCAAAGGGCTAAAAGCACAAGTCAGTAAAAAACATTAGTATCTATTTTTTCAGGATTTTGCACTGTGCAGGCACACTACTTGCTATCCTGCTGTGTTCACAACAGCATTTCTGTCTGGCCAGATGATGCCTCTTGCTCTCCACTGGGGATACCTGTTCAAGTATTGACACATGCAACTCATTTAAAATGTCTGAAGGTGTCCCTTGGATAGCCTAGATAAAGGAATGAGTGTGCCCTCTTTTGCATGTGTCGTCCAGAATTCCCATTACAAGCATGACCACAACAGTGGGAATGCAATGCCTTGATTATAGTGAGAAGCTCTGAAATCAGCACTAACTCAAACAAGGTCCTGGTCATGCAGATAAAAAAGTATACCTGGAGCAGACAGTATTGACACAAAGCTTTATAAAACCACAGGTGACAGAAATGAAAGACAGCCAATCTATTTATTCAGAGATGAAATAGAAAAGGAAACTCCTTCCCTTTCTTTGTCCATCTGATATGCTACAGATGCTTTCCTGCCTACATGGTCAGAGATGCTGTCCAATGCTCTAGACAGTAATTTTCTTGAGGTCACCTGGAGTTTCATGCAGGTTTAAATCTCTCCTCACCTGTACATTCCTGCTCTGAAAAGGTAACTGATCCTCAATATATACAGTAAGTAAACTATCCCCTTTCCCATTTGTGCCTTCCAGATTATTACAGTTCTCACCTCTCTGGGAACAGTATAGATACTTTAGCAGATAGAGTCTAATATACGTGGTTGATAATATTAGTGGATTATTAACAATAACATCCAAAATACATATGTCAGGCCATGCTGCTGTGATCATAAGCACCATGGGGGGCTCTGCATTGCTAGACCCCCGAGCTGTGCCAGTTTCATCCAGCTGACGAAGAGGCACCCAATGACATTTCTGTCAAAGCAACCCCGGCCCATGCTAAGGTGTTTACTCTGGTTGTAGGGGGATGAGTGACATCTGATCCAGCATTACCTAGTTAGAATGGCACAAACAGACTTGATTCCAGTCACCATAACGCCCTATGGCAGAAAGTTAACTTACAGAAGAGAAAAAAAAAAAAATTGGTCAGTTTGACCCAGCAGGGGTTACACTGGAGCAGCATTTTGTGTAATGCAGTTCTGTAAATGCACGGCATGCAACTACTTTGTATCCCTTCAAAAAGTACTCTCGCTGTCAAATACCGTGAATCCCAAAATTGGATTTATTGAACCACAGAGACACAATGAGAAATCTCTCCATGCACAGGGCTTCACATCTTATACATATGAACTGACAGGCGTATCTAACAGAAACATATAAAAGGTCAATGGATTTAGTCTATTAGGGACCACTGACTGAGGCCACAAACACACTCATTTACACTGGGATGGTAACAGCTTTCAGAGACTCCTCAATCTTTGTTTTTGTTGGGGCACGTACATCAGAAATTGTGAAAGGAGGAAATTATGCTTTCAGCACTAAAGCAAGCAAAAAAGGTACACTGTACATTATTGCTGCAGTGGAAATAATCATCCATGACTTACTAAAAGCTTACACAAAAAACCCCAAATCTCTTGTCAAAAAGCCTCTTGTTCTCCTCTGGGGCTCAGCCCTCTAAGACACTTCTGTGACAGCACATACCTCTAGTTGTCTGAGACCACTTAGCAACATCCAAACTGTGCAGCATTTCATAGAATCATAGAATGGTTTGGGTTAGGAGAGACCTTTGAAGATCATCGAGTTTAAACCCCCCTGCCATGGGCAGGGACACCTCCCACCAGACCAGATTGCTCAAAGCCCCATCCAGCCTGGTCTTGAACATCTCCAGGGATGGGGCATCCACAGCTTCTCTGGGCAACCTGTTCCAGTGCCTCACCACCCTCATAGTGACAAACTTAACGTCCTTACATTCCTGACATCCAATCTAAGCCTACCCTCTTTCAGTTTGAACCATTGCCCCTTGTGCTATCACAACCAATAAGTTTCAAATCTTAGCAGCACCTCAGAGCTATTAAAAATAAATAAATTGACACTGTGACTCCTGGGTAGTTTGGAAAGAAAATAGCAGGAGATTGGAAAATGAACCCAAGTGCCACATGAGACATCCTAAAAGGAAACAAGACTGTTTGGAAATGCACTTCCTTCAAGAGAGTATCACTGCAAAATGCTAAGAGGCATCACACCTCCATATCTGCAAACAGCACTGTCAATGGCAAATCAAAATTTGGCTGAACAGCCCCTCTTCCTGACCTGCACCATGCCCACTGCCCCCTCCCTCCGAACAGCAGAGGAACCCACTGGCAGGACCCAGCGATGAAAACCACGTCAACCAACCTCAAACACAGGCTTTGGCAAGCCCACTATCATTGCATAAAGAAGCCAGCACCCTGTAACACGTCCGGCAAGTGGAGGTGAGACCACAGCATCACAGTATAATTAAATGCATTATTAATTATTAAAGGTACCCTGCGATGCTTTCAGCAGAGCTCAGCCAGCAGACCGTGCCACCTGCCTGCTCCTCCGCCCAGGAGGAATGGCCTGATGGGGACCACTGCCTGCACTGCTCTGCCCCTCGATAATTCTGCTTGAAGCCAAAACTGGCAGCAAACCAAAGTGCTCTCTCAGGAGCCTGCAAATTAATGTTGCTGAAGGAAACTGGCTCGTAGTTCACGTGGCTCTGGGTTTGCTTTCCATCTGGTGCCGAACTACCAATTCCCTCCACAGCTAGGAATAAAGCAGGTGAGGTGCTGGGCCACNCAGCTGTTATTCCTCTCCAGGCTTTGCAAACATTCTTCCCATTAAGTAACTCATTTACTGCTAGCAGCAGCAGGCACAGCTTCCTCCAACACACAGCTCTAAAAGAAGCTGATATATTTTACACTTGGAAAACGTGGCCATGGAAAAGAAACAGATGTATTTTAAACAAAGGTGCTCATTTTCAGCTCCTCCTCACTCCTCCACCTCACAGACAAGGTATCCAGTAAGCCCTTCACTCAAGCTGCTGATGACCTAAATCGGCATGATGGATCGTCCCAGTGTTCTCATTAGGGATGTAAAATCAATCTTTAACCAAGGACAAATAGCACTGCTTCCAGTTACATCCAAGTCACAGCTTCCAGTTCTGGAATTAGACATCAATCCTGTTACTTTGCGGCTGCTTCCTTGCTTTCTGCCAAGATGGAGAGGAGAAAGGAAGGCCAGTCCAGAGGTCATAAAAGATATTCAGAAGTATAAAAGGAAAAAAACTATACAGCTTACCTTCCAACAACAGATGAGACAGCATCCGAGGTTCAGATAGGTCCAGGCTCCTCTTCACATCACACACTTTTCAAAGCATGCCACCAACTCAAGAATGTTCCTACCACATCTACTGCGAAACTCTTATCCATGTTAGTTGGAGCCAGGGAAAGATATTTTAGTGCTTGCACTGGAAAGGGAGCCATTGACAGCTGCAGAACAGCTTTAACTCCTACACAAGGTTATTCAACTACCTGAGAAAAGTCAGTCATGGTGGGAAGCTCTGTGGCTGGAAAAAAAACAGAGAGACAACCCAAGCCCTGCTCATCCCTTATGAGAACAAAACCCCACCTGTCCCTCCACAATACTTGTAAGCCCCTTTGAAAGCAACACCAGAAACTGTGATACATTCAGAAAGGTATTAGGAAAATGGAACATGACACACAGCTGCAATATGTATCACGAGTGAGCACGACACGTGCAAACACAGATGTACCCCACTCGAAGCGGTATCAGTTTCTTTCCTTATTTTGCAAGCGTGACAAGTGATGTTTTACCTCAGGCTTTTCCAAGGCTTTCTGGAAGCAATTTCTCTATGCATCTCCAGAATGCCACCAACAAGGGCATGACTGAAAAGTCTCTTACCTACAGAAGAAAATTATCCAAAAAAAATCCGAAGTGCCTGTTTCATTTTTTTGATTTAGTAGTAGAAGGAATTAACTAGTCAAAAAATATGTCAGTTTTGGCAAACAGACGTATACACACCCATGTAAAAAAAACCCCAAAATAATGTCCTTCATTTTCAACTCTATGTCCACTGCCGAATCATCCTTTTCTTTAATTACAGCTGACAATTGCACAGATGTCTCTAGTGCAGTATGCTCATAAAGACACATTCATTGCAATGAGATACATGACAGACTTCACACTTAACAGTTGTCAACATAACTTCATTAATGTGTCTTGAGTATCCATTTGCCTCCCCCCACCCACTTCAAAACCAAAACTAAAACCCGCTTTTCTTCTGTCATCACATCCTCCAACAACTATCACCACTCACTTGAGTGTGAGCAAAATAAGTCACTGCTTTTTCCATAATCTCCATCAACTAATGCTGCTTCCAACAAAAGCAGTGCACAAACAAACTTAAAGTCACAAATGAAAGAAGCCATTCTCATTTCCCAAACGCCACATCCATTTGTCTTGTTGACCCATCCAATTAAGGGGTATGATTCACCAGTGATTAGTAGCACAAACATATATTCATGTCTTAAATTCTGTCAAAACGTTACAAAATTAGACAGCGTAGAGCAGCTACCATTGTCATTTTAATGATGTGCCCGTGATGACTGTAGCTGGCAAAACAAATGTTCCAGCACTATATGAGCCCTTTTATGACATAAAGTATTTCCTATAAAAATAAGCTTGCATACTTATGAGACAACAGGGTGGTGGAGGTCAGCTGTAAAAATTGTCTTTACTGGGTAGAAGAGACCTAAATATTCTCACTTATGAATGTCAGGCAAGTTTACTTTATGCACACGTGGGGCAGCAGCCCCAGATGGAAACAACAAAAGCTATGGGGCTCTAAACAAGAAGAATGCCTGTATTTCATATTTGTCTAAACAGGAGCAGAGTACGTGATGGAACATGTCTACAGACGAAGGTATCTGAGCACAAAGAGACGACAGCAGATTTAATTTTACGAGTAAATACATTTATCAGTCAAAACTACTTGTGACTCATGCCGAGATTAAGTTTTACATTAAAACAAGTAAACCACCTGTTTGTGTCCTCATAGAGAAGACTGATGATTAACCTGCACCCATGAACATTGCCGTAAAGGTCTACTGACAGCAATAACCAGGGACTTTATTACAACACTGCTCATTTTTCATACTCTCACAGGAACAGAAACAAAACGCTCAACACAAGGCACCTCTCTATGATCACTTGAACTGCGGAAGGACTATAAAGAGGAGCAAATTCAAGTAGGATATAGTAGGTTCTCCCTACTCAAGAGTCCTCGCTATTCATATCAGCCTTTGGATTTTTGGATTTTGCAAGACATTTGTATCTTTAAATCCTAGACAGAGCTAAGGGTGTCATGAACTTGAAAAGGGGCAAGCCTTTGGTGACCCTTCAGAGCAAGGAGAGCACTGCAACCTGAAGTAACTATCAATGCTAAGAGGTGAGGCACCAGCAGAAGGAAATTTCTCTCCTTATTGGAATTTGGCTAAGGAGAGAATCCCTTTGAACTCCACTGGTGTCTCACTGTGCTCCTTTGCTGTCTTCCCTCTTTTACACTGCAGATGCCTACATATATAGCTTTAACTTAAGACCCTAGCACTGACAAGTGTCCTCCTTGTCAGACTGGTCCCCCTGCCATTGGCTATACAGAGAGCATTTACCGTCACAGGTAAGTGCCCTCAGGAGACAACCAGTGTTGTGAGACAACTTTTCCCCTGAGTTTCCCTCTCTCCTCTAGTCTCCCAGACCTTGTTTGATGGGAAGATGTAACATGGTAAGGGGAAGGAAACTGCACAGCTGGAAGTTCCCCAGGAAACCCTGGAATAGTTCTCCAGTAGAAGAAAAACATCCATGGAAGTTATAAAATCACTTCTAAAACTGATATATCTGTATTGCAGGAAGTATGTCGTGAATCTTTCTTCATAAATGTTATCTGAATATATGTAGGCAATGCAGTAAAACAAATTCAGGTTCTGGCAAATGAAGGCTTTCTATTACTATATACACTCTACTAAGTAGAAATTCAGAATTACACATAAGGACATGGGGAAAAAAGCAGTCATGCTGACAAAAGTATTTATTTTGCCAAAAATTCCATCCTAAATGCAGAAGCTTAATATAATGCTAACTAACTAATAGAGCTGCTATTCTACCTGCATAATCAGCTTAACGTCTCTGAAGATTTAAAGAATAGTGTAGCAATTACATGATTGCATCTTAATGCCAGCTTTAAAATTAAGGGAAAAAAATCAATTCTGTATGCTTCACAGAAACAAGTAATTGTTTTAAATCCATCTTCCTTGAAAGCTAGCTGTAAACTCTCCAGTTCCAAAACAGACAGATGAATCTTATGCAATTTGTCTGTTTTCTAATTATTCAGATAATTCATAATAAAAAGCTGGAGGGGGGAAAATTAGGTGCTAGGGAAAGATGTTTGGGCACACATCAAGCACCAAAATGGATTCAGATTAGATGAAAAAAAGAGAACAGAACAGCTATTAAACTTCTGCCTAGTCTTCACTGGGGCTGTTGTTACAAACTTTGAGTACAGCTGCACTTAATGAGTTTGTGTAAAAGCAGACATCATACAAATGGGAGAAAGTAGGAACTTCATCCAATTAGATAAGAGAATTGGCCAGCAGCCTCTAATGAACTGAAAAGCTCTTCCAACTTTAGGGATGAGAGCTAATTATAACTCTATTTTTGTGTGCACGCGATGCTACTAAATTATTAAGAAATATTGTCCTGTCAAAAAACTATGTCATATGCACTGATTTGATTTTTACAGATAGAGTATATGCCAGAGACAGGCCTGGAAAGTGATTAGCCTTGATAACAAAAGAAGCCATTCTGCTGTCAAACTTCAGGATGCAAATGGCTTCCCTTCTCGAGTTTCTCCCAAAACCTGGGCAACGGGACGGAATGGCAAGAATTTTCTTCTTACTAGTAAATGATGCACGGAAGATATGTTGACATAGATAGTTGTTTGCTGGTTCAAGGAAGGTAGCCCAAGAGACACTCACTACTGAAACAAACACACAACTAGGGCATTTATTTTTTTTTAGTTTTGGGTTGTGTTTTTTTAACACGCAATAAGAAGAGGAATCGGAACTCAGCTAGACATGACCAGGCAGAAAGGTTCTCACTGTTGCTCACTAACAACGAGTATCTTGTCCAGCAAGCAAACTAAGCTACGGAGGAAGCAAGGAAATTATATTCCTTCTCCTCCTCCTTTGTCACCCCCGTCATGCCCCCTTAGCACACCAGACTACAACTGCTTAGGGTATACAACTCCCAGCAGCTGTGACCCAAACAGCCTTGGCTCCATGGCCAAGTAGGTCCCGCAGATACCTCCAGGCATGCTGTCCATCACATCAGGCAAGTTTCAATAAACAAATGACATTTTAGGTAAGGGGGGAAAAGTGTGAGAAGGCACGTGCTCACTCTGTGAAACTGCATGCTGAGGGTAGCAGGGAGGGGAAGTGAAATTAGAGAATGTATTAATTGAATATTAGAAAACAGGTTCAAACTCCAGACCCTGCTATTTTGCTTCCCTCATAGCGCTTCAGAATAAGCACTTACGATCGCTGCCAGCTAATGCTGTTCCTGATAGGCTCGCTGGCAACCTGTGCAGACCATCAATATGAGTATGAAGCATAGCTTGCTTTTCTTTTCAGCAGAAGGTGAAGCCACTGGGACTCCTTGAAAGAAGCCAGAAAAACAAGACACACAAAAAAAAACCAACCCAGAGCAGATAGAGCACACCAGAAGGCTGAGACTGTTAATGGGACAGCTGTAAACAAGAATGAAAGACTCAAATATGGGATTAAAAAGGACAGTGAAAAGGCTCCAGAAGAGCGTTATGTTTTAATCTATCCGAGCCATACTTTAGAATATTTTAATTCAATTATCCTAGAAGCAAATAAACTAATTAACTTAGATTTATATCAGCACTAAGACAACAGAGTGAGCAACATCTCAAGAGACTTACAGCAATCTTTTGAACTTTGAATGAAGGCTACCACTGCAACTCCTAAAACTAACATAGGCAAGAGAAGAGGTTTAAGGCTTCTAAACACAGATTCAGCTTGTCAATTTAGAAACGCTAAATAAAAGCAGTGGTGCCTTATTAAATGAAAAGCAAATCACCAAGAAATCAGCTTTCAGAGATCAGCTGAACTGCCGCATTGTACTCTCATGGAAAATTACCCAGCAGCTTTTTCTCAACCAAGGAAACACAAATCAGTTTTGCTTAGTGAACGCAGGAGCCAAACTCTTCTATTGTGAGGGTTTCAATAGACGCTCAAATAACTTTGACAGTGCGGAGGGGGAAGGGTGTCTCTGACCCAGTTTCTGTATTACAGCATCACTTGGGTGATGGTGGTACGAGTGTTCTCAGCAGAACTTCTTTTCTTTAATTTTCCTCTCCTGCTTGCCCACCATTGCTTCGTCGCTTTGTTTAAATAGCCCACAGATGTTATCATGGGCTCAAGAACAAGCTTAATTGAGCTTAATGGTTGCCGGCAACTTCTTATGCTCATTCAGCTGGTGATGTCTTCAGCACAGAGGCCCTTTATACAATGCAAGAAGAAAATTTGTTTTTTTCCTTTGGCTTTCTTGTGTCACAGACATTTTGAAAGTAGAGTTCTCATTTCTTCCTCACATCTTTGCCCAAAACCTCGTAACATGCAGTAAGAAATTTGGCAGGTCAGAACCTCTTCACCCCATGGAACCTAAATGATTTTTTTTTCTAGGCTCTCTGCCAAGACGTTTCTTGCTGCTTCTCATGCCACTGATTCAGGAGAAGATGCAACTGCTCCTTTTTGTGGAACAACAAAAGACTACAGAAGCAGGTAGCTGGACTACTGAGCAAACTTTTCATGCCTGAAAGAATGGCTCCACATACACTGGTTTCAGGGAAACGGGAGTCCACGTGTGCAGGGATGTAAGGGCAGTGTCCCCCCTCAGGCACTCAGGCCAGGGATGCGACAAATGAATTGGGATGAAAACACTGAAAATCCAAATAAGAGAGGCAAATCCAACGATGAACGTGAAGCTAAAATGACAGGTTCTTCCCACAGCAAGGGCTGAAATACATTTACAAGTCTGAACATCTACATACGAATTTTCTCCTTAAAAAGCCCTCACTGCTAGCCATGTTTCAGTCTAGTTTTCAACAGATCTTGAATTATTACCAACCCTCACTTGTCTGCTTCGATATGTCACAAGCCATCACTAACCTGACAGCTCTCTGGCAGACTTTCAAGCATCTTCAAAAATACAAAACCAACTTTGCTTCTAGTGCTTCCTCCACTCCCAGCTCCTAAAACAAAATCTAATTCAAGGGCTTGAAAAGAGCAGAATTGGAAACAGAGCTTACTAATGCCCAGATAAAGAAAGTCGAAACTAAAAAGTCACACTGTTAAAAGCCACGGAAGAAAGGGGAAAATAAAAACAGGAATGGTCTTATGTCAGCCCGCGGGCTGCACGGCGGTGTGTGCCACAGCAGGGGTAATCAGCCCTCGAGAGGCACACTAACAACTCCGCTATGCATACACTGGGACTGCACTGGGTGACTCCCAGCACGGGTGTACAAAGCTGGGGGCTACTGCACAGCCCAGACCCAAGCAATGGAAGGAGGTGAGCCAGCAAAAAGTGCTCAGGAGACCCCCCTTCCATCCTGCCAGAGAGTTAAGCAGCCAAAGACCTATGGAGCCGCTGCTGTCAGCCACAAGACCTCTTCCCAACTCTACCTTTCCTTGGCTAAGGAGTGTTTTTTAAAGTGCTGGTGCACGTTTTTTAGGATTAAGGAGACCAGTCACTCTTGCACTAGTCAGTCATACCCAGAAGACAAAAAGAAAAGACTAAGACTTGAGAGGGGAAAGTCTGAAGAAAAGATGCAGTGTAGTTTTTATTTTTCTAATACATTTGTGGTCTCATTCCATTTGAGAAACCAGGTTCCCTCTTTGCTTTCTTCCTCAGGTTTTCCTCCTTATTTTTTTCCACTGGGGGAAAAGAGATTGATCGGAACATTTGCATTACAATCTAACTCAGTTTTGGTTTTGAATTCAACAGATTTTACTTTGTTTTCTTAGAATGCACATATTTTCTGCAAACATTTTGTATCACTTGAAAACTCACATTTGTTAAGAAAACCGTGGTGCTTAAAACTTTTGAGCATTTCTAGTGATTCCTCCTTCAGGAGAATTGTGGCACCTCCATGGAAAACAGTAGCTAGTATGGCTAACTTCCAGGACTGCTATGCTCACTCAGGTGACAGAGGCATAATTTCGTCTGCTGCCAGAGACTTCCCTCTTGACTTTGGGCTATTCAATTTGCCTTTATGCTCCGCAAATCCAGCTACAAAATAGGTATTATAGCAACTTGTATGTTACAGCAGTACCATGGACATAAATCTACTTATTATTGTGAAGCTCCTGTATCCTATGGAGGAAGAAAGTACAAAATATAAAATAACTCACACGAATTTGGCTTCAGAAAAATGCTGCAGAGGATGATGGACTTTGAACAACATGCAACTGAGAAAAGCAGTGTTATTTCCTGAATGACCAAAGTCTTAAGACACTCTTACTCTTGCAAATAGCACCAAAAAAATCCCTTCTGGATTGGATAGGCAGGACTTCTGTTTTATATCTCAGCCAGAAGACAAGAATCATTCTGCTCAATGAGCTAAAAACAGGCAAGTGGGTCAAACAGACCAAAAGGGAAGGCAGCCACTACCACAGAGTCAAGACCTATGGAATAAACACCATCATTCCTAGAGCACTTTTGTTTTATCTCCAGTGGAAAACCAGGCTGAACCTCACTTTGCTAACAGCATATGAAGAATTTGCTGCCTGATGCAGTATACCTGTGATGTTGCTTGAAAGCTGGACATTTGTAACTCCCCTCGTGCAACTTAAAACATGTCTTCCAAATGCAGCCTTAGCAATAACCCTTTCCTGACAAGAACTGGTCTAATTTTCTTGTTGGTCTTTGACATCCCTCGTCTAGATTCAGGGTGGTCTGTTTGCCTTTCTCTGAAGGCTCCTTCCCTTCACATGCCGGACTTGAGTTGGACACGGTGAAGCTGGTAGCAACCTGGTGCAGATGTGTACCAACAGCGGTCCTGTCCCCAGGGAAGAGCCGAGAGCCCAGTGCCTTCCTCTGCAGCAGATTATCAGCAGTACCCAGTATCGGAGCTGATGGGGAAGAAAAAGAGAGAAAAACTGAGAAAAGCAAATCAGATGATTAAGGAGTAAAGAATGGCAGATGAAACCAAAAATAGTCCCTTTTGGCAGTTGTAAAGGAAATTCGTTTGACAGGAGGCTGCTTCTTTTGTCAAGAGTGGTTTGTTATGCAAGAGACGATACCAACACCGGCTCTTCTTATCTTGGTTGTCAGTTTAACTGACAAAAAGGAGCAGGGGTTAACATCACTGGAGCCACAGCCAGTCTTAACATTTGTTTGTTTTCATGCATGTGCATGTTTTAAGAGGCAGCTCAGGGATTAATACTGGCAAGAAACTGTGGTGCAAGCTCAGTTAAGCAATTTCACAAAAATCTTAAGAGTACTCACTTGATATTAAAGGCAACAATTAAGCTCCTGCCTGCTGCTGCTTTTGTTCCCCTGTGTTCCGCTTCAGCCTTCCCAAGAAAGGGATTGAGATGACCTTCCCACACAACAGGAAACTTCATGCTCACAAGTTCTTCCATGCATGGGCAGCAGGGGACAACCTTGCCCCTACTCTGCTTTTCCAATTCTCAAGGTAGATCACCCAAAACATACAGAGCTGGAGCCTTTGGATGCTGAAAAAAGCAAAATTAAAATGAGCAAAGTTGTTTCATTGCCCCTCCCCACTCCCTCTTGATGCTGAGAGTTCAATAGCGTTTACACCTCTACATACGAAGGTAAGAAGTATGAAGAAAGAGGCTTTAAAAGACACCACCTTGACATCTCCTCTTTTACAGAAGATAAGTCATTGAAAAATCAGGAAAAGAAGAAGGAAAAATGAGGCCATCTGCAGCATCAATTGCCCAGAGGAGTGCAGGTGAGCCTGTATGTTCCTCATTAACGTGCCTTCTGGCATGCCTGCAAGCTTTTAGCAAGCCTGTTGGTCACAGCTGCCAATATCTGCCTGTGAGGAGGTAAGCAAATCACAGCCCGTCCAAGTTAAACAAAGTAAAGGCCAGGACTTTGAGAAACTCAAGAGAGAGACACACATGCACACACACAGTGTGTGGGAGTAAGCACTCCAGTATGATGTAGGTGCAAGGGAAAACAACTCTTACTAGTCGTCTTTTCATCAGACTTCCCTGAAACATCCATTTTTAAACCAAGAATGCCACACGAAACCCTGGGTTAGGTGAAAACAGGGCACACTCTGAGTCTCTCCTCTGTTCCTCTTTTCTGAGGAAATGTTCAGTAGCACAAAGACAGCAACACAGCGGTCCTGTCTCCGTGGTGGGTGGCTGAAGTCATTCCCTGTGTCCCAAATACCAAAGTGTTCAGAAAGAAAATAAGCAGCAGAGTATAAGTAAAGTTGGTGGAAAGTCTCTGTTGAAAACTAGACAGCAGCTTTGTACTTCAGGTCGAAAATATGCACCGGGCTGAAATACCGTGGACATAGTCTGCAAACTTTCTTAGAGATAACTTGATCCATTTCCTGCTGTCTGTGGAAGACCTCAGTGGTGGATTCTGCCCTTCCACAGCCCCACCTGCCATGAACTGCTCAGGCCACAGGATGCCACTGTTGCATTTCTTTTTCAGGAGGTCAAAAGAAACTGCGACAAATCATTTATGTGAACTGGACACCTAAATTTAATGCCTCTTTGTCCTTCTTAATGTATACAATTGCCAACTTTACAGCCCCAGACAGACTGACCAGATGTAAATAGCTCAGACTTCCACAGGATTACGTGTTTTGATCAGGAACAAAATGTTTGGATACCTTTTAAGGCTAGATTACTGAACCCAGCATCTCCATGTGTTCATAAATTTTCTATGCACAAGAAATCTTTCCAATGACTGCTAGGAGTGTTGACTCCAACCCTGATAGTTTTGACCGCAAAACAAATATCCCTTGTTATTGGATTCTATCTACGTCCAGATGAGAAAAGAAAAACACTAGATGGGAGAGCAGATTAAATGAGAGAGAAGGCAGACTGCTCGTAATTCCTACCTCTTGTAAAAGAGGCAAGAGCTCCTACCATGTTAATAAAACTTCATAAATATTTTACTAATATAAAATGGAATGTAATGTATTCATGCCAGCAGACAGGGAAGTGGTGTGAACTCCCAGATAGCTCCTCTTGCTGCAATTTCATGCAATTTGGAAGCTGGCACCTAGAATCATAAGCCCAGGACTACTCTGGGTTGGTCAAGACAAAGGCACCTCACAAAGGTCCTCCAGTGTGAATGTTACAGCCGGTCAGACTGCAAATATCACTGGATGCACTGGATCTAAATGTCCCTGGAAAGGAAAATTCAGGGCTGAAATACTTTTAAATTTAAGTGGTAAATTATTCTAGAAAACTAAGCATGGGATTGCAGATAGTCTCCAAGATTTACTCAGACATGCATTCCCCCAAGTTCAGCACAACACAGATGGAATTCATGAGAAAGGACTGCTAAGAAATGAGGGAGAAATGTTAATGCTAACAGTTTCTCAGATTTCAAAAGCCGTTTTTGGTTTTGCTCATCACTTTTGAAGGGGAAAAATAGCTTCAGCCGACTACAACTCAGCTTAAGAACAGGGAAAAAGAAAACGAATGATAAGGTTTCAGATACAGCCTGGGTGGCCAGCAACAGCAGAATTTGAGGAAAGTCAGCACGAAAGTGACAGCTGTGGTGATGCAGAGCATTACCAAGGCTGGTGTTACAGCTCCGTACTTCAAGCTGATATAAATACGAAGGGGCCCACAGATAACAGTCTGTCAGGATCCAAGGCTTCAGTAGAAACATCGTCACTACCTTCAGCCTGTTTTGGATATGTCCCAGAAGCCGGCTGTTCCCCAGCCAGAGTCTAGATTCAGCATGACAAAATCCCACTCTTCAGAAAACTGTGTTGTAAGATCTTTTAAAACAGAACTAGCTGATTGCTCAGAAGATGCTGGGAAGGACTCAACCAACCAAACAAGTCACACGTTACCAAGGACAACAATAAAAGAAGCCTAAGGATGGTTGCCATTACTTTTAAAAATAAGTATTTGTAACAGCACAAACTAAAGATACAATATTAATATTAAATCAATCATGACTGTTTACATTTCTTTTGCTGAAGTAGTGTTTGGTGTTGTGATGGGGTTTTCCACTAGGGTAGAAAAAAATGGACCGACACATAACCAGTTATTTACTACCCAAACTCATTTTACCTTCCATTCCAAAGACCAGGCATTTCAAAATCTCTTAAAAAAAAAAAGGAAGCCTTCAACCCAATTTCTTTTCTTCTTGTTTATAATAATAAACAACAGATTTCATGTAAAAGCAACATCAAGAGAGTAGAAAAAAAATCTTCCAAAGCTAATTTTAGTCCTGCTGATCTCTGGAGCTTCATGTTCCCGTCAGACTGAACTGACTCCAGTGGTGCCCTGCCCGCCTGGCTGGAGAAATCTGTCCCTGGAGGTCTGATTATGGAGCCTTGTACCCTATACCTAGAATGGATTTTAGGATTTTTTTTGTGTGTTTTGTTGTGTTACACTGGAGCAAGTATCCAGGACTGCGTTGATTCAAGACACAGATGGCACCTACTCAAGTAAATTACCAGAAAAAAAAATAAATAAAAAAAATCAAAATTGTTCACACTTAATTTTCTGTAAAACAGTCCCTTAGGACTTCAGCAGCTAGCCAAAATTCATTCCCAAGAGTTATTTCTATTAAAAGGAAAAAATGATGACAGAATCAGGTGTATCTTTAATACAAACCCATCTACTTACATACAACACAACATTCTTTTAACTGCAATAAAGAAGAGTAAGTGAGGAGATCCAGTCCCTCCATGAGGTCCTTCTACTTATTTTCTCCTTAGAGACACATTCCTACTGCTACTCCTGGCTGTTTCTCCCTACTTAGCACCATTTTCTGAGGCTTGTTTCACTAGTTCTTATGTCATATATAGGCAACTCCAGCAATGAGCACCTGAATGCCTTGTGTTTGCTTTATGAGTTCCCAGGGAACGTCCCTTTGGTCACATAGTTAAGTTTTAATGTTAATCTCACCATGTAATTCTGGGTCGGCTGCAACCCTGTTATTTCGGCTACCTAGATCCATAATGACTTTAACCACTTTTTAAACACTTATCTTGCCTGTTGGTTTCACTGAATTTTACCCAGTCCATAATCATATCCTCTCACTTCCACCCAGTGTGGAACCACAGATGGCCACATACTAACCCTTTCAGCCCAGAAATACAAATGTTTTAATGGAATTACTAGCTATAGTTTAGACAGTGGCTGTCAAGGTACTTTTGCATTTCAGCCCCCTCAAAAAAAGTCTGTTTCCAGTCATGCCTCCTTGTGATTTTTCTACTGTTCATATGAAACCTGCCTACCTGAAGCGAGCTGTGATTTCTCATGCTCCCCATCCAGAGCAGACATCCTCTGCTGAATGCAAGTGAAGAATGCATTTCCTAAATGTTTATCACCTAGACAGGAGAACAGAATTCATGCGGGTATCTTAACCTTCTTCTGGGTAAAATCTGCCAAACTAGCCTAAACTACCTTTAACTGGAAACAGTGAGAATGAGAAACAGAACTATGCAGCAGCAAAACACTCCTGCTGTTAGACTGCCTTTGCTAGAGGGATGATAGCCGCAAACCCAGAAGGTGTAGCGACTAACTGATAGGTAGTGGTGTTTCAAACTGCAACTTCACATTCGGGCTTCAGTTATGTTCAACCCCTCACTGCTGCCAAGAGAGGTAGCCCTCTCCCCGTGTCCCTCCCCGAGTTGCTTTCCTGTGGGACATATGATTCTGCCAAGTCCTTGCTCCAGTGCACATTTGGTTGCAGCACCAAGCCAATTCAACTCACTAAAACAGGAGAAGGTAAATTGGTTTTGGCTGGAAAGCAAGTGGAATTGGTCTACTATGTGAAACTAAGTGAACACCAGGGTTAGTGCAAGACAGAGAGATGAACTGTACAGCTGAAAGCAGGAACAGCAGAAGAGGTATAGGTGAGGTGAGAATGGTAAACAGCAAAAAAAAGCCGTTAACACATCTCAGCTCAAGCAGAGAATCACAGTCTTACGGCGCTCCAGCAATTTTCAGAATGCATGTCTTAAGTACTTGGTTCCTGTAGGCATGTCCTCTTTTCGTGGACAGCAGTTCCTGTGATACTTATGTGTTACTTAAAGGGGATTTCAGTTTTAGCCCCCCACTAACTTTAGGACTACGCAAACAGTTGCATATTTAAGCCCAAATTCAAGAAGCACTAGTACCATAAGTGTGCTGCTGGGTAACCCCTGGGGAGAAAGGGATGTTCTGGTTCCAGTTCTTGTGCATAGTTGAGGGAAGCATCCTAAGGCTCAAGATTAGCCGGGCACAATGCTACCCCTGTCCATCACTGTTACCACCACCATCGTGCTTCCCGGGCATGGATTGTCCTTGGGTACGAGTCTGAGCAATGAACCAGTTGGTCATTGCAGTGCTGGTTGCTAGGTCTCAACAAAAATAGGCATTTCTCCAACAGAAAGCATCTGAAGGAACCAGTGTGTTGAAACATCCCAGGCTGGCAACGAGGAGATAAAAGTCCCTAGAGATCCACCACAGAGAGGGTTTTCGGCCGAGCACCAAGAAATCAGACCACAGACATTCAAATGGCCAGTTATCTCAAAGGTAGCTTTAGGCCAGAGGAGAGTTTAGTTGCGTACCTCCCTTTTCAACCCATCTGGCATAGCATGACCTCTTCCCACCCACTTGCTCCTTGGGTCAAGTTCCCCCCATTTTCTTTTGCCTTCTGTCCTCTGTACATCTTCTACTGAAGGGCTTCCCACCCCAAGAACTGCAAGTCCGAGAATCATAAAATCATGTCGTGTTTGGGGTTGGAAGGGACCTCAAAGATCACCAAGTTCCAGCCCCCCTGCCATGGGCAGGGACACCTCCCACTAGAGCAGGTTGCTCCAAGCTCCATCCAACCTGGCCTTGAACCCCTCCATGGATGGGGCATCCACAGCTTCTCTGGGCAACCTGTTCCAGTGCCTCACCGCCCTCACAGTGAAAAACTGCATCCTGAAATCTATGAAGTTGGCTTTGAAAAAAAAAACACCAAAAAAAGCCAACCGGTGGGGCCCTTAAATTTTTACTTTATTAACCTTCCAAGCTTTATATCCTCGCAGGGCCCCGCTCACCAAATTCCTCCCCAGCACCACACTGACCTCATTTTATTAAATCAAACAACAGCCCAGGTTGTCCCACGCGCCCAGACACCAGGTCTACCCCGCGGCCGGGCCTGGAAGGCAGCACCCCGCCTTCCCCCTGGCCGCCATCGCCCCCGGGGCAGGAGCGCAGGCCACGGGCAGCACCGGAGCCGGGGGCCGGCCCATCGCCGCAGGAGGGAGGCGCTGCAGGCGGAGAGAGGTGGGCGGCCGGGCCGCACCCCTCCCGGGAGCTGCTGCGGGGCGGGCCGGAGCTCGGCGCTCCCCCCCTCAGGTGAGGGGCCGCGGCGGCGGGAGCCGGCGGCCTTTGCTCGCAGGGTGCTGAGGGACGGGGGTGCAGTCGGAGGAGGGGCGGTGGGGGCCGGACGGCGAAGGGTGCAGCTCCTTCCCCCCCGCTGGGCGGCAGGGCCTCGGGCCAGGCCGCCGCCGGGGGCCGAAGGGGGCTTCGGGGTTGTTGTGGTGGCCGAGGCGGCGGGAGCCGCTCCTGGGGAAAGGTGCGGGGCGGCTGCTCTGGGAAAGGCCTCTGTCCGGGGCAGAGGGGCTGAGCTCCCCCCGGGGAAGTGTTAGCCATAAACAAATAAAATATCGATTTCATTTCTTCAGTGGCACCCTGAGGAGAGGCCAGGGGAAGTCCTTCAGCGAGTCCTCAGTTTGATCAGTCAAAATTAAGTCGGTTGCAGGCGCTTCTGCAGCACAGCTGAGGGGCTGCCGTGAAGGCAAACGAAAATAAAGATTGCTTGGCTGCTTAAGCTGCCTGTTTCCATAATGTACGGGTTTGGACTTAAAGCGTGGTGCACCTGTAAAGACACTTTCAGGAAGTAACACCCCTGTAATATTTCATACCAAATTATCAAGGATGTATCTTCCTGCCTGGCACAGCTTTGCCCGCATCTAATGTTCATCCACCGGGAAGATGATGCTGGGTGCTGCCTCTCCTTACCCCCATGGGTGCCCTCCCCTTGGAAATTCCCAGCGCAGAGGCCACATGTTGTCCCTGCCCTGGGTGGCAGCAGTCCTGCAAGGCTCTGGGGTGTGTGCTGGGTTACATGCTTCACCTGAGACACAAAACCAGCCAAGCTGAGACTCATGCCCATGGAGACTCATGTCAGTGGATGCTGTGCCTCGTCCTTGCAGCAAAGAAAGGTAGGAGAGTCAGCACAGACCTGGTCAATAAGCCAAGAGCAAAAAACGTTGACTTTTTGAAACATTACGATTACTGGAAGAATAGGAAAACGTAAAGAAAACCTTCTTTAATGAAGTGACTTTACTTGTAGTTTAAAGGGGTTTAGTTCCTTTGCTTCTCAGTGCAGACTTCCTTATGTCTTGAATTGGCATGAAATGGGTGCGAGTGCTGGTCAATGAATAACTAAGTAGAGCTGTAAACTTAACCAGTTTTGTTTCTCTGGCTCAGGAAGTTATTTTAGAAAGAAAGAATACACCTAAGAAACAAGATGTCTCGTGCTGGAAGACAATACCAAGATAAGCAGTACAGGCACAATGAGAATTACGGATCTGATAGATACAAGGAAGACAGAAGAACGAGAAAACCATACCCGTACAATGCAAGGTATGTCTTTATCACCTTGAAGAAACAGCACAGCAGGTCTGTAATGTCTGTCCTCTTGTTTGTGTGCTTTTAAATACCTTCAGAATACAATAATAGAGAAGGCACTTAGCCTAGAAATCATGAAGCATAAGCACACCACATTTGGTATCAGGGAGCTGTTTTATACTTGGAAATTTAAGCTTTTTCTTTGTATTGAGCTCGAGAT
The DNA here is from genome assembly GCA_013400375.1 of Thinocorus orbignyianus. NCBI lineage: Eukaryota > Metazoa > Chordata > Aves > Ciconiiformes > Thinocoridae > Thinocorus > Thinocorus orbignyianus. The sequence continues at coordinate 261,498 of VXBW01006626.1, read as the reverse complement.
GGGGCAGAAAGGTAGGCTGTGTGGCACAGTCAGAGATGTGAGTTTCATGGGGTTGTCTGGTGAAGTAGGTGAGGTATGACCCTGTGTCTTAGTACAGTTCCTGAAGAGGCTGATCTGCAGGTGACAGCAAGCCAAGGCTTGCCAAATATGCATTGCTTAAATGAGAGTGCTGTGTTACTGAGACCAGAACAGGGACTTACTGAACTTTCAGGTTGTACAGCTGTGAAAAAGTTCTTTTTAACTGAAAACAAAATTAATTTCTGTAGTCTCAGTCAGTAAATGAGTAGTTGTTTAAGTGTTCAAGGCAGTTTGCAGCACTTGATAGTGGGTCAGTGCCTATCAGCACAACAAGCGAATCAATTAAAAGAAGGCTTGGAATGACAAATAAACTGTTAGGATATTACACTTCTCCTTTCAACCTGCCTCACCTACAGGGTGAGTAGAGTTGAGCGTAGGCTGTTTTCCTTTGAGGGCCTGCCAGTGTCTGCATTTTAAGGCAGAGATCTGTAACTCTGAACAACTGTGGCAAATTGGCCATGGCAGTAAGGTGTTCATCACTCCTGTTTAGTCCTGGGAGCATGATTGTCAGGCAGTTTAAGAATAGAGGCAGAGAGGGAGAGGAAATAAATATAATTAAGATTACTGAAAAGCTGAAGTACTGGAGTACTCCATGGTAATATGCATTTTAGCAGTAAAACCAGGATGAGAACAAAAACAGTGAAGAGCACCGTGTGAACTAGAAGGGCTACGGAGCTCGGCGCTACATGTGGCTAGTAAAACATCTGGATGGTGATAATCCTGTTGTATTCTGAAAATAGCTAATGAATTTTTCTTCTGTCTCTCTTAAATCATGAAAAATTGTAGAGAAATGGGAACAATGATCAGCCTAAGAATCATCCTCAGAGTCTTTAACAAAGGCAGAGATTGGGAGTGGGGATATAGTTAAATTATCTTGAACATATTAGAAGTGAGAGCAACAAATGCCAGGGATGGATTAATTACACTGTGGATACAAGAGGAAACAAAAGGGTTGGATTATTTTTTTCTTTCTTTCATATATAGGGTAATAAAAGCAGTGTCTGAAAGTACAGCTGTATATTAAACCACAGCTTCCTAGTAAAGCGCTTCTCTGGACTTCTTGGTTTTACTGTTGGTTTTAAGTGACTGGACATGTAGACTGAAAATTGGTGGAAGGACTGTAAAGGCCAAAAGACCATTCCTGTACCCATGGGGGATTAGAGGAAGGGAGCTGCAGCTACAGATCTGTAATACCCATGGGGATAATTCTTAGAGTCAAGCCGAGAATCTGGGGTGCACCAGCCTTCACTCCAACTAATTGAAAAACCTTTTTCATCACTTATTTTGATGGAGTTTGGCTTAACCTAGCAGCATGTCTGCTGCTTAGCTCTCATGACAAAGCTAGATGCTTTTGTAAGGAAATTTTAGTATTTTGGTGAAGACTTAGGCTGACGGACCGAAAGACCTCCAGATAGTATGATGGAATAGATGGGAAGAGATTCGTGGAAACTCTGATTTGGTGCCTAATGCTTGCATCCCTTATGAGCAAGATTTTCTAGCCAAAGGATTTCTCTTTCCAAATGGATTTCTGTCTGAAACTCCTATAGCAAGCTTTGTCTCATTGCTGAGGAGAATGAGTTGTATTACCCTAAACTGGAAAGGCCTAAAGGAAAACGGGAGCAAAGACGGCCAGAATAGGCCCTTGTGAGAGAAAGAAAAAAAAAAAAGCATCTAAAAGATTTTTTTTTTCCTAATTGTACTCTGTTGCTGAACATTAGGGGGGAGGTTGTTTTGTTTTTTTTGTTTTGCTTTGTTTTCTGGCAAGTAACAGGATACAATAGAGAGAAGCAGCTGCATCAGAAGTACCAAAGGGGTTGCTTTCAAGTTAACTGAAAGTCTTATAAATCACACAGCTTATTTAATTTATGTGACACAGCTGCGCAGGATGCTTTGCTGGTTGCACAAGACACAGGACAAAGGTCAGAAAAATCAGGAACGTTTTGGCCAAATAGAGCTGTTGGCAATTACATATGGAGATGTTAACATTGGTCTTGTTATTGAATGTCTTAATTAAAATGTGAAAACTACAAAGAACATGATTTAATGTGGATGAATGAGATAATATTTTAAGTTGAGTCTGGAACTGGATGAAGATAAACCTTAGTGAAGTGCAGTGATACTAGGAAACAAAACTACAGTTGAAAATGCTGATCTATGGATAAGAAATTCAAGATAAAAACTGAATAAGACTTTTAAAGAGAATTTAAAAGCTATATAATAATATATAATAGAAATAATAATGCTTTAAAAAATAATAATGGTGAATGAGACTTAAAATACCCTTTAATAACAAAATCATCCAGCTGTACCTTGAAAAAGGCAGGCTCCTTCAGATGAGGGAGAACATTTATATGAGACCAGACACAAACCAATTTACAGCTAATGTTTCTTTTAACCCGATTGTTAGCTCAGTTTTAAAAGGGCAACTTGCACTTTTCCCATAAAATAATCTAAATTAAAGGTTGGTGAAACCTTAAAAAATCATCAGGCTTCAGATGTAGAGCTGTATGTCATTGCAGCAAAGCAGACGATTCCCTTTTGAAGTATCCAAATGAAGAGTTTAATTGGAGACCCGAGAAATTGATTTTTTTGAGTCGATTTTAGATTCCTCTTCAAATGTTATCAAAGACCTCAAGCAAAAAAATAAATAGGCAACATTTTCCCCCACTTTAAAATCTTTATCTGTTTCTTTTAATAGCTTTCATTCTATTACAAGGCATCTTTGTGGGACATGGTAATTGGAAGTATAAACTTGACAAAATGCTTCCCATGAAATAGTTGTGCTGCTTCACACATTTATTTTGTGAAAATATTTCTCATTTTTATTCTCTGGGCTGCTATTGACTAGCTAAAAGTGCTTGATTCTCATGAAAAAGCTGTTTCTCATTTTTACGGGAACAGGAACTCTCCCCACACCCTCCTTGCTACCTTTTGCAGGTAACCTGAGCAATTCAGCCAGCCTGCTCAGAGACTACCCAGTTTTCCAAAATAGCAATGATCAAGTGCAAATATCTTTGTGAACATGGATTTGTACAAGTATTTGGGATATTTGCTTTCAAAGCATGTAAACAAAACAAATCAGACACCTGTGAAGCAGGCTGGCTGCTTCCACTAACAGGAGCCTCTGCCAGTTTCTCATGTTCCGATGTTCAGGGGAGATTATGATCTAATTAATTTACATTAGTTGTTTACTCCGTTGTAGATCAACAGAAGACACACGAGGTGGCCAGAGCTCGAGGACTTCCCCTGTTTGCTCAGACCCTTACTCTAAAATGTCAGAAACAGCACAGGAGTATTTTGGCCCGCCACCAGAATGCTATCCTCCCAAGGAAACCTTCTCCACGAAGTGCTCAAAGGTATGCACGACAAGAGGTATGTGAGATTCTTACTGCCTGCTGTCCACGCCTCACCTTCCAGGGACTTGTCTTGGGTTTTGGTTTCTGTGTTTTAAAAAAACATTAAAAAATCAAACTAAGAGTTAATAAACAGGCATAACTGCGGATTACTAGTGTGTTTTAGGCATCTAAAGGCAAGATTTATAGAGATACTTAGATACGTGACCGTGCATCTCCAGAGTATGCATGGAGAGCACTGGAGTGGGTCATGAGCGTAATCACCCAGGTTGTGCACCGAGAGTTAACTTGTGGGATTTAGGGATAAAATAATTTGCATCTGTGGGCAATTTAAAGATGGCTGGTGAAGGTTTGATGCTAGTTTATTTCTGACACATTCTTCTCCGACTTTTTGTCGACTCTGGATTTAATCCAGTCGTCATCACTGATACATTTTATAAAGTAACAATGCAGGAGACAAAACTGTTTTATGGACATGAATCCAATAAAACAGCTCTTGAGAAATAACTTGTCTTTTCATAGCTGGAAAGTGACTACAAGCAGTGGAGAAATGAGCATTAAAGCGGGAGGAAATCAGCCTTAACACTTAGTAAACTCGTTCCCATAAACTGGAGAAAAACCACCTCAGTTTGCTCATAATATTTCTCTGTATGTGAATACGTGAACAATTTCAAGAGTGAGCTGAACTATTTCCTCCTCTAAATATGTTCTGTGTATTTGTTTGCAGTTTGGTTTTCATCTTGAGATTTGACAGCAGCAGAGCATATCAATGATACATCGTACTGATACTTTGTGACGAAATTGTATCAGCATTTTTATCTTCAACAATACTAAATTATTTTAACTTGCCTGAGATGCTCTAGAATACTCCATGCCTTATTTTATTACAGCTTTAGAAAAATTAAGTGGCAAGTTATTTTTAATTTTCAGGCTCACTGGTTGTTTAGACTTATGGATAGCTTAATGTGACTTGCTGGGGTTTTTTTGACCCGCATTTGCTTCTCATTATTTCAGTGCATAAAACATGATTAACATTTTCAAAATGTCCTAGTTTTGGATGCATCAGTTGATGATGATGATTTCACTCCCACTCCTCCCCCAGGTATTGCTCAGTGTTTTCCAAAAATTTAAGTTCTGAGCTTGCATTGGAGGAGGGAAAAGAGATAGTATAGAAAATAAGCCCTTTTACTGGCAGTTGTACTTTAAAAAAAGAAAAGATATTGGAGGTAGATAAGATTATGAGAAAGTAACTTTCCTGATTAATTTTTGAAAGTACCAAGATTTAGCAGAATTTCCTAGAATTGTTTTGCAGAATTCTGTATTCCCTGCAGTCATAGTAAACGTTGTAAATGAAAAGCTACATGAATTGTTTACTAAGAAGTTGGTTGCATGTGAGCTACAACTTCTTACAGCATAAAAAGTTCCTGTAAAATCTCTTAACCATCTCTTGTGCCAGTGATTTCTCAGCACTCTGCTGAAATTCCCCTTCCCAATCACCATAACTAGCATTAAACAAGGCTGGGAAATCAAGGGATGTACCGCGGTCTTTTCCAAAGCAACAACTGAAACGTGAACCTTAGTTTCCGACCGTGCATTGCTCTACTTTTGGTATGGTTTGGTTTTGGCTTTTTTTTTTATTTTGCCCAGCAAATAGAATTATACTCTTTGTGCATGTTGACCAGTTGGGCAAACTAGAGAGGAATTCTAAACATCCAGTACTCTGAAGAGCACTTCCTTCACCCAGACACCCAGACACTGCCCTCTTTATCCATGCTTTTCACCAGTAATATCCCAGAAGGCTAAAGCTGAGTTTTAGAAACAGGCAATTATCTTTGCAGCAGTCATTCGAACATCTTAGCTGCAAGCAGCAACAGAAAAAAGGACGTGGTTCTCCTATTTTTGTTATTCCCACCTTCCTTCCCTTATTCCCAGCCCCCTTTTTTTTCCTACCACCACATTAAGACAATAAACTCAACCCAAATGTAGTGGAAGTAACAACTGATACTTACCACTTTTGCTAGTAGGAGCACTTGGTACCATCTAGGAAACTTCAAAACATTATGTTCCTTTTTATTCCTTTCATCTTGAGAACGGAAAGAAAAAAGTCTTTTAAAATATTATCTGAGCAATACCTATTCACAGCATTCCTGTAGGATCACACGGCCAGCAGTGCTGCCTTATATAAGGCAACTAATTATGCGTCCTCTCAAACAATGTACCAGAGTGCAAATTCAGGAGGACCATCAGAGTTTGGACCAGTAGAGAGTGAGCTGTTGTCTGGAATACTCTCCAGACTTCAGACTGCTGGCATTTTCTGAACTGGAAAACTGTATTCACTTCCATTATGCTTAATACCTCTTTACACACCTACCAAATTTGTTTAATTCTTTTCTGAATCCCGTTTTGAATATGTTTCACCTCTTATATCAAGGAGTTTGACAAATCTTACATCAAAACATATGTTTGACATTATCTTACATCAAGGCATTCTGGAGTTTCTTTGTGCCCCTTGAAGAAGTGCTGTTCCTTAAAAAGTTTTAAAGACAGTGTCTCTTATTCTGGTAGTATCCAAAATACCTAACGATAATCTCATATAGTCACCTTTTTCATGATACTTATGATTTTAGAGTGAAGTCTTCCCTTTTTCTTTGTCACTGTGCTCATGTCATTTCTTCACAGTGAAGAATAATTAGTTCTGTCCTTATCAAGGAATTCTTTCTGCTTTTGGTTAGCCTGTATAAGGCTGTACCTGTACCTGAAACGATGTGTTTAGAGCCCAGCTGCTGTGCTCTGCACAAGGTGTGAAGTTGCTTATTAAGCACTGATTTCATTAATTTTTCATTCTAGAGCTTGAACTCTCAGCAGCCTACCAATTTTACAGATGGCAATCATGGAAGAATTTCATGTGGTTATTATTAAAGCATACTTCACAATCTCACTATTCACTTTTTTTCAGATCATTAGTGTGTGCATCTACTGTAGTTTTTTGGTATGTAGTTTTCAGCTGGATCCCTTTGGAACCCCCACTTACATCTCTTTGGGTCATGTTGCAGAGCAGCCTCAGGATGCACAAACTACATTTCCTTCAAGTAAAACTAAATGAGAGGGTGAGCTATAGCTACTAGCAGGCACTCTGCTTTGAACCTAGAGCTAGAATAAAGTACTTCTCCCTCTCCAGAATATGCCTGTTGTGTTGCTCGTGGAACTTCAGCTCCAGCTGTTTCACTCTGCAGACCCACTCCCTTTGCACTGCTAACATGGGCATAACTGGCAACAGGCAGCACAAAACAGAAGATTTCTTCCTACACATTTGTCTGAAAAACGCTTGTTTCCTCTTAGTCTTGATTTTATTTTAACTACTACTAACCTGTAAGAGGATTTTCCCTTTTATCTCCCAGCTGCTTGTGTCATTTAAGAGTACTACCACTTGGATTGCCTTTCTTCATGTATCTGCTGGTTCTTTCAAATTACTTCTCTCTAGCAAACTTTTGCCTCTTCCCTGCTCTGCTGTCTTTAGGACTAGTTTCTGTATGGTTTTTATCATGTGTCACACTTGCGGATCTGCAGATGACAGATCCAAAGGCAATAGAAACATAGAAGTCAGCCATCTTCTGTTTGTGTAGTAGAGAAGACAACTTCAGGAACAGTTAGACTGGTGTCAAGCTGTCTAGTTACTTTATATAATTATGAAGGAATTGGAAACAAACAGTTCCTGATAAAGGCAAACCTTTCATCCATTAAGGAACTGCTGCTTGTGATAACCATTTCTTACAATTTATGTACAACAGTGCATGCCTTTTAAAGCAGCACACATTGAAAACTAAGAGTTTTTGGCCTGAGGATACTTAGAGCTGAAATACTTTCAGAAGAAAACATTCAACTTGCTTTTCACAGTGCAGGCGAAGTTTCTGTAGTTCTCTCTTCTGTGTAGAAAAGCTAAATTAGCCATCGTATTTGCTTTTCAAAGGACCCCCTCGGGTCTTTTGGAAATAGAACCAGATTCAGTGCTTTTGGTTACCAGAGGGAGTGAGGGAAGTGTTCAAGGCTGGCTTCACATAGGAGACAGCAAAATCTGAGTCAAACCCAAGAGTGAATTGCTGATCTTAAATTGGTCATATATAGTTTTTCATTTTCTTTTTAGTATGTGTATCAGTGTGGAAGAAGTGGAGCATTGCAATTCCAGCATAATGCTTCCTTTAGTTCTACTTACACAGTGAAAGCAAACTGAATTCCTCCCATCTTTGGTCAGCACGCCACTCAGGAAATGCCTGCACTTTTTTGTACTGTGCTGGTCATATCTTTGGAGCTAAGTAACTTTATTTTTTTATTTTATTCTATTTTTCAATTCTTCAACCCACTTAGCATTTCAGGAAGACAGCACTTAAAAAGGTTAGAAACCAGTTTGTGGGGGAGCAAGTATAATTGAATCTCTGTTCTTTGCTGCCATGAATACAGCCTAAAGAGGCGCCATGAATAGTGTCCGATTTCTTAAGCATATTGTAGGCGCTTCCAAACAGTCATGCCTTTAGCCTGCATTCTAACATCCACAATTGTTAAAACCTTCAGACTAATTTCCTCTCAGAAAAAGACAGTATTATGGTTTGTAACAACAAGAAAAGTCTCCAATTTCAGGCATAGCCAGGAGGAAATATCAAACTGAATTTATTTGGAGGAGGAAATAGAATTAGGGAGTAACAATGACTTTCTGCAGGATATATTCATGCATGAACAAGCCAGCATTAATTCAAATGTAAACATCTATAAGCTTTTGTTTTTATGAAGCACAGTCCCATTTTTTTCCCTGTAGATATGCATGCTGGAATATACTTGTAGACTGGAAAAAATACTGAGCTGGAAAGTCACCCTGAACACAAGGTTCACAATAGTAGACACTTGGTTTGAGTTATGCTGTTGTTCATAACTATTATACTGCTGCTCTTACGTTGTTCTGTTCTGTTCTGTCCCGAGTCAGATGTGGGAGCAGGAGGGGAACAATATTTTGCAGAGCACTTGTGTCCCTTCCAGTTCTGTGGGGATGTTGGGGGAGAACAGTGGCCTGCAAGAGGCATTGGGCTGAAGTAAAAGACCTTCTGTAGCTTCAGTTCTGCAAGTTCAGAAACAGGGGAGGGTCATTAAACATGCATAATTCAGGTGACTGGATGAAAACAAGAATTTGACAAGTACGTTCAGCAGCGGTCAGCAGGATTCTTATGTTTCAGTGGAGGCACCCAATAGGATCAGAAACTGCCATATTTTGTAGTCACCACCTTCACGTTTTGCCCCTTACAGTCTGCCATCCTTAGCTCCTTTAAATTGTGCTCAGAGCTGTCATACACTGTTCCCCTGGCAGTTAATTTCTACACATTTGTGCTGTAAGAAAGCAGCACCAAGGTCCCCTGTAGTCTCATTTGTAATTAGGTGATGTCCCCCTCCTATTTGTTACAAGGTATATTTTAAATACAGTGTGACTAACGGATTGAATTCACCATCAGGTTTTTAATCTTGTAATTGTGAAGGCAGAGGATATTAGTAGTGGGAATTGGACAGAGCTATCGAGATTAAAATAATCCCAGTTATTCAAAGTGCTTAATTAAAATTGCACAGTAACAAGATACAGAGGCAGAGCTGCAGGTAACCTTCCTGTTCTGAAGTTGAAGTATTTCACTTGGAGACAAGTACTGTTTGTTGTGAGACACAAGCAGCCATGAGCGGTTACCTCTATAAAAACACCCAGGGGAGCTGCACCAGTCGCAGATACCAAACATTACCTTTTGCAAACCCTTGCCCTGCCAACATAGGAAATTTTGTCCACATCTTTATATCAAATCTTTTTCGTCTGCCTTTTGGCATTGTGCGAACATGCACACTGTTGTTGTTAGAGAGGGGAGAACAACAACTGAGAAGACTCACTCAAGTTGGCAGGGGAGGATGCTGGCCAAGTTGATGTTAGCTGTCAGGTATGTGTCACGCTCTAGCCCATGCTTCCCTACTGGGAAATCTTCGTTGTAGAGCACAGGAGTCACACGGTCTTCCATATAAGACCACTGGGTCCCTCTTCCCAACATCTGACCCCAATTCTGGGAACTAAGAAAAAAAAAACAACCAACCCTCTTCTCTTTAAAAAGTGACTTTCAAAGCTGATTGTTACAGCAGGCTGACTCTACATTAAATGTAGCTGTATTTCTTGAGCAAGTGATCTTAGCTCACTTAAAGGAGAAAAATCCAGCCAGTCAGGAATGTTGCTCACTAGGGGTGACAACCCACAGTTCGCAAAGGGAATGATGTCAGGTCCACAGATGTCTCCGACCTGACCTACCTTCAGCCAGACTTTGATTGCTTAAAGAGCAGCAACACCCCAATCTTTGTACCTTCGAAAGGCGGCTCAGTTTCAGTTCAAAAGGAGGGAGTGGCTGTGGAAAGTTGGCATAAGGAACAAGAGTATTGCATTGTTTTCTGAACTCCTTTGGAAAAAACCTCCTGTAAGCTTGTTTCGGCACTGAGATATTTGTTTACTATTTGAAAGAACTATGGGTACATTAGCCCTTTTTCTTCCTATTTCCTGAAACACTGAGGTGACCATGCAGAGACCTGCTGCTGCTCCAAATTAACGTACAGCCTTTTGCAGCCATTGTGTTTAAATCACAATTGCCGATCACTACAGTTTAATGCAAGGCCTTTTGCTTCTTACCCTTTCCAAAATTGTGGAAGATGACTCATGCTTGGTTAACAGGAGGGAAATCAAGAACATGCTAGAAGTGATGCTCTAAGGAACTACTGGGAACAAGTAAACCAGAGCTGTTGTTCCCAGGCAGGGGCTGGGTTGTTCTGAGACTGTGTCTGGATGGCAAATAAACGTTAGCATCATACAGTGGTGGGAAACTCTGTGGGGATAGAGGCTGATCTACAAATAAAGTCCACCCTTTCCTGTGAAAATTGGACAGCACTGTTTAGAGGATGGGAGGGTACTAAGCAGAAGGATTAGAGCAGGTGGGACAGTAGTTCTTTAAAGGGTGATGATACACAGGAAAAACAAGACAATACATTTGGATCTGAGCGCTCTGATTGTGAACATAAGGCTTCTCTGAATCATTAAAAACAAGGCTGGTCATCCTTTGAGATTTCCTAATGGAGTGATTATCTTGACTAGAGGGACAACTTATTAAAAGATAATAATAATGCTTCTTTCTAGAGCACATAAATCATTTAATTTTTCCCAGTTTTTAACTATATTTCCATCCATTTCCAGTAAGAGGGATATCTCAAATGAGCATAAATGTGTTGGGCACTTACGTGCCATTTAAATGCAGTTGGCTCTGAGAACGTAGTTCCCTTGGGTCCTTTGAAAAGCCAAAATTCAGTGAATAACTGTTGGTGTTACATTGCCTAACTCTTGTGTTTTAGGGTTGGGTTGGGGTTTTTTTCCGCCTTTGAACATTACTCCATTAGGGAGATTTTAGACTAACTCAGTGAAAGCTAAATCCCACCACGGGCTGAAGAACACAGAGACCTACAAAAACAGTGGTGGGGTGGGGGCTCGGAGGGGATTTGTTTACAACGAAGCTGTCTGTTGCCCTGATCCCGCATCAGTGAACTTGGTTGGATTCCTGTTACTGGTTTCAGTAAGATCTTGCTTTCTACTGGTACACATAAGCAGAATAGTACCATTAGCAGGATGTTTTGCTACTTTGTATCCAGATTTAATATTTATGATCTATTATGACTGTTCTATTTCATTTCCCTTGTTCAGATCTCCACTGTTTTGGTTCCTCCCTCTGTCACATTTTTCTCCCTGTCCAAAAGCAGAACAATACCTCTCTTTTTTTTTTTTACTTTCTCACTTTTTCTCCCCCTTCCTCCTTATCTGTTCCTCCTGCCACTGACTCCGTTTAGCAGAGAGGTGACCAAAGCTGCGTGTTGAGCTGTGCCTTTACTCTCTGAGGAATGCCAAACCTGCCCTGGCAAGAGAAGTTCAGCATGAGATACTTTTCAGGACTGACTGCTGCTTTTGTAAGTCACTGTGTATGGTCAAAATACTTGTCTGCTCCACTGAGGGGGGGGAAAAAAACACAAACGTTACCTCTGAAAAGCAGAAAGCTACCCAAACTAGGAAAAAAAATCCTCTGAAAGATAACCTTCAGTGAGAAAGGCTGGGAGAATGACGTGTTGTAGCCTCTAACTTGTTTCTTCCCTGCTCTTAGAGTGAGCCCTCATGGGATGTGACACAGGTACCCCAGATCTGTGTGGCTCCCTGCACGGCTGCTGGGATGGAGGTGTCCAAGAGGGGCAGCCAGGCACCTCTGGGGCTGCCAGCTGGGACCTGCTCTACGTGGCCTGCAAAGGAAGCAGAGAGAGAAAGCCAAAGATAAAATATCTTAAAAGTACACAGGAATGGTAACTCCAGAGGGAAGAATGACAGCAAAAGAGAGAGGAGAGAGAGTCCATGGGCAGTCAAGGGAGGAAAAAAGTAACTGCTGTGCCAAGACGCAGTGGAGGGAGACACTCTGAAGGCCTGTGCTATTAGTCAGGCCCTTGCAGGGTCAGGGCGAGTTCAGCAGAAACAGCCAGAATTGACTTTCCCGCAGATTGATTCTTGTCAGCCTCAGAGACGTAAGAACAAACAAGATTTGACCGTTGTACTTTATGGAGACACATACATACACACACAGTGATCCCGACACCTGAACAGGGGGCTGTCCTGCTACACTGCCTGGATGAAAAAGCTTCCTCACAGCTTCCAACACATGAGACTGGAACACAAAGTTGAGTTACCGGGTACCACACAGTCAGCCGCAGTGCAGTTTTATGAGGCAGAGCGTGCAGATTTAACAGCTCGCCTCACCTGAGAGTTTCTGGTCCTTCTCTGTTTTATTTCCCCTGCTAAACTCATGCCAGCACGATTGCTCATCAGATACTCTGTGAGTCACTTCGCGTTGCTGAAGTTGCAGGAAAAAACAGCAGTACACACACACACAAAAAAGAGTTGAATCGTTTCCTGCTATTTTAATTTACTAAACTAAAACCCTCTACTCTGCACTAGCGAGACCCCACCTGGAGTCCTGTGTCCAGCTCTGGAGTCCTCAATGTAGAAAGGACATAGAACTGTTGGAACAGGGCCACCAAGATGATCAGAGGGATGGAGCACCTCTGCTGTGAGGACAGGCTGAGAGAGCTGGGGCTGTTCAGCCTGGAGAAGAGAAGGCTCTGGGGAGACCTTGGAGCAGCCTTTCAGTGTCTGAAGGGAGCTCCAGGAGAGCTGGAGAGGGACTCTTTGTCAGGAAGTGTAGTGATAGGACAAGGAGTAATGGTTTTAAATTGGAAGAGGGGAGATTTAGATTGGATACTAGAAAGAAATTCTTTGCTGTGAGGGTGGTGAGGCACTGGAACAGGTTGCCCAGAGAAGCTGTTGATGCCCCATCCCTGGAAGGGTTCAAGGCCAGGCTGGATGGGGCTTGGAGCAACCTGGTGTGGTGGGAGGTGTCCCTGCCCATGGCAGGGGGCTTGGAACTCAATGATCTTTAAGGTCCCGTCCAACTCCATCAAAATAAATAAATTAATTAATTTAATATATTAAAATTAAAGGTCCTCATGCTAGGCCAGAGTTGTTAGTGGACAGGTGAGAAAAGTGGTGACAGCCCAACCAGGTGTTCCTACACCATTAGAGTAATGGCAGCTGCCTGTGTGTCTGTGCTCCTGGCAGCCTACCTGGCTCCTTCTCCAGATGTTTGAGCCCACATTTGGAGAGAAAACAAAACCATTGCTCGGTGGGTTAACACCATGGCAGCAGCCCAGCGTGCACCTGGTATGGAAGAAATAGCAAACAGTAGTTTAATAGTGTAAATTAGAAGGTTGTTGTTTATTATAGCAAGAAGCCCACTCAGGGCAAAAAAGATCAGATTGAAACAAAGTTAAGTACTAGTAACTTCTATGTTAGTTTTTAGTTACTGTCTATTGCAGATTTAGATTTTATGGTATGAATGAAAATTCCCTGGAAAGCTCTGGCAGCCCACTGTCTTTTAAGTTGCAGCCGTTCAGCTTACCTTCAGTGCTGAAAAGCAGTGTGGGAAAGCAGCTTGGGAAAGCAAACGGAAACCCAGGAGCCCAGACCTGAGTCTCGTTACTTGCTTAGTAAGGAGAGGGTTAGTTCCCACAGCCGGCTGTGCGCTGTGGTGATTTTAATACAAACCAGTAGCATTTTAGATAGGTCCCAAGATTTCAAACTTGAGAAAAGACTCAAATCAGTGGAGTTCAGGGATTTTCAGACCTCCTGTCATTTTACACTCACATCTTGTAGTGTGTTCATTGTTGCATGGGATTAGGGAATAGCTATAGAGATAAGTAACTTCCACTTGGGAAGACTTTTTGGCATTTGGTTTCTGCAGCTGTAACTGTGAGATGACGTAGCTAACCGGGCTGCGAAAGGGGGAATGGCAGCACAGACTCAGAAGTGTGGCTTTCAACTCAGCCCTCTCTGCCAGCAGGTCACTGGCTTCACACAGGTCACTTCAGGTGTACATGGCAGAGCTAAGGTTCAAATCATACCTGTCCTTTTCTCCCTTATTTCTCCAGTCTGTCCATCCTGTTTATACTAGTATAGTAAGATTGGGTATGAGCTCCTAACCATCACAGATCAAGGTTGCATAAGGCTTTTGGGGTGCTCGGGTCAGATCTGAACATAGTTACAGGGCTTAATATTTCCATCAAAGCCCTGATGATTGTCCAGGGCCTTAGGGATTTCCTCTAATTGTCTGCTGCTTTCACAAACCCCGTGCTGGCTCTCAGCATAGACCTGTAACTCACAGCTTTGTTCTACAGGCTGCTTCTCATTTTAGGATTTTCTTTAATACAAGAGGCTTTGTTATTGCACTTTTTTAAACAAAGCTTATCCACGTGGTGCGAATAACTGGTGGAGTAACTGCTAATGAACCTCTCTCCATTGTTTAGTTACTCAATTCTTCAGCAGGCATGTGTGAAAACTGTACAGATACAGACAAAACCTGTCCAACCTGAATGTCTTGTCTAAGGAGGTTTTTCAAGCCTGTCATTAACGCATCTACTGCTGCAGTTAAAAATGCAGTCAGCCCACACTGATCATATTTGTCATTCCATGAGCACAGAGACACATTCTGCCAGCCCTGCTGTGAGCCCAGCAATCAGCTCAGCGAAGATAAGGTGTTCCATGCAGAATTTGTGTGAATACTTATGAAGTTTTGGAGTAGCGTCAGGGAGGACTGAGGTCAGGTATATAAATATGGAGAGGTTTGCAGCAGGTGCTGACTGCTTTGACAACCAGAAAATTGCCTTTTCGGAAGCTCCTGTACGTGTGCTGTACAGGAAAGGTCGATGCCCAGCAGGTCAGAGTGCCTCACCAGTTGTAGATGAAAAGGAAATTCTGAAGACAGCTTACTGGTCCTGAATTCCCAACTTCCAAGTTCCCAAACACATTAAAAATTTACGTTTCCCTTAATCAAATGGTCTTTCCTCCCTGTGGACTTGTAAGAACCACTTCCTGATGGAGCATCTATGAAATCAGTAGTCAGCCCTTAAAAAGGGAAGTGGCATTCTGCATCCAACACGAGGTCCAAAGGCCCTTAGGACCTAAGTTGAGTCCCTGTATTTGGAAGGCATGCTGTACAGCTCAGCTGAACAGGCAAGAAATATCTGACCAGGTTCCAGCGAATGTCCTGTGCAATTATTACTCTTTCAAAATATTTTGAACAGTCCTGGTAAAGTGATGGCTCTGTACCCATTGAAAATGTTGAGTCCTTTGGCTGCGTTGTTTGAATTTGATATAAGGAGTTCCAAATACTGTCTCATGGACCAAAACTTAATTTTCTCTTTATGTTATGCTTCACAAATATTTCCTTTGAGATACTGAATATATTTAATTTGAAATACCAGATGTTGAAATATTTGAAGCCTCCCGAACAGATCTGGTAACCAGCATGGTTATTGCCCTGCTTCACAGAACCGGTCGTGCGGAAGGGTCAAGGAAAAGGCATGTTGTTGTGCAGAAATCAGCATCACTTCTGAAGAACACTTACATAGAACTGCACACTTAATGCTCTTGTTGAGGTCAAACTTTGTCTTCTCTGCCTGCTCCACCTAATTATTTTTAGGACATGAAGTCTGTGTATGTATGCACTTGTGTATATACACACACACGTATATATACACACAGAAGCTGAAACATGCTGAGCCTCAGATGTTCTGTTCCCAGGTATTACCACCGTTATCACTGCTCTCCTTTGTGCTTCTGGGATGGTCCTCAACGTCTCGATGTGATTTGGCTCGGTACCTCCTGACAGCTGCATGAGCAGAAGTGAGGGGACCAGTCTGGGTGCAGGGGGAAGCAGGATCTCCTGAAGTGGCCTCAGACCCCTGTCAAACCATTGCAAGCACCTTCCCGTGAAGGGCAAGTGGCAGCAGGAAGGTGCTTGTTACCTCAGCCCTCTGGGGGGGAATAAGAAAGGAGAGAACAGGAATATCCGATCATCCTTCATGGTGGCTGTCACCTGTTTGCTTTGGTTAGAAGCAGAAATTTGTCTAATTCCCTTGTACTCTGCTGTAGCCCATTCTCCTCAAGCCCACGCAGCCTTGACAGCAGCTCAAGGAAAATGCTGTGCCTGATCAGTGTTAGCAGCATGAAGTGAAAGTCTCCATGCAATCCACAGATCCTGCCCTGCTTTAAAGACACATATAGGGCCACTGTGTCCCATCTTCTGGCTTTAGCTGTCAGACTGCAATGGCATAATAAGATTCACAATTCTGTAATTAGCTGCAGAACTTCAGGAGCAGCATGCAAGATATGCTAGGGGTTTTCATTTCCCCAACAGGCAACTCTAGCTGTGCTGTGCTTCAGCATCCATCATGTTCACTAATCTTAGTCTGACCCCTAGTGAGCTGTCACAGAATAATCAGATTTATCTAGCAGATGCTGCACCTTCCTGAAAGACAACTACCACAAAAATAAGTCATTTATCCACTTTTTTTTCTTAAAAACCCCTTGGTTGTCTTTATCAGTAGCATAACATAAAAAAAAAAGAAGAGAAGAGTCAGCTCAGAAGCCATACAGCTTGCTTCAGAAAGTGGGGGTGGGGAACACGCCACCTGGTATAAAATTCACTGAATTTACCTCTGAGTGTAAGGTGGTTTTTGTCTCCTTCCCCTCCTCCTGTTTCTTGCACAATCAGGGTCTGCTGCTTCAGATTTACGAAGAGATTTTTATCTCTGAAGTCACATCTGGTCAGATAAAAGTTTAAATTAACAACAAATTTAGAACAACAACAACAAAAAAAAAAAGGTGTAAATTAAACCAGTAAACACATTTTAAAGGATCTAAGTAACTTGCACGATATTTTAAGCCATTAGAAGCTTCTAGGTTTTTGTCAGCTTTAACCTCAGCATTTTGTTCATCCTGGGTATTTCTTGCTGGATGTGTTTATGCCAAGTCGTTACAGGCCAAAATACAATCACTCTGCGCTTGCCTTGGCAACTGCACAGCGCAGTGAAATCTTTATGGATTTCTTTCCCTGTATGAAGATCCATTTGTCAAGCACACTGACAAATTAAAAAAAGTCATTTGCCCAGACTCTGAAATGTACCCATGAGAGCTCGTGNATAGCACTCTCTGGCTATGCTCTTGGTGTAATTTTGTCGCCCCCAGTTTGCCCAGGACGTGATTTTTAACTGCTTTTCCCGCCTTTTTGCTCCGTACAGGCATTTTGAAGTTTGTGGAAATCACGGTTAACCTCCTGGTGCTGATTTGCGTGGGCGCTGCCCAGGCCTCTGTGGCAGGTTTCACCTCCTTCGGTGGCCTTGGATCCTTTAACCTGAATTCAGCCTACAGCCCCTTCGAGGGCACGGAGCTGCAGGAGGTGCGGCAGCTGGATATGGAGTTCACCCAGCTGAGAGCCCCCTGTGTGTACGGCGGGGTGGCCTTCAGCCTAACTGCAGCGGCGCTCACCCTTGTCTTCCTCGTGGTGGGGTCAAAACCCATCCAGCAGCTGAGGGTAGGGTTGCTGGTGGGTGAATGTGCCTTCAACCTGCTGGCTGGCCTGGCGTACGTGGCGGCAGTCGGGCTCTACCTGCATTTTGTCAGCCAGGTGAACTCCACAGACACCTGCAAGAGGCGCGAGAGGCTGTACGCGCGCCGCGGTTACACCTCCATGAACTGTGTGGTGCAGGGAGGTGACGCGGCCGTCGGCCTTTTCGGTGTGGCTGCTGCCTGCTTGTACTTTGCCAGCTTCGTGGTCTGCATCCGCGCTACCCGAACCGTCCGGGCCTTCCAGAGCCACGCGGCCAAGGCTCAGCACAGCCCCAAAAGCAGCATCAGAGACCGAAGCATCAGAAACCCCCGTGCGGTGCACAGGACCCCTGAAAGCTCCCACAACGTCCAGGCTCTCGCCACCTTGGTGTGAAGTCAGCTCTGGGACTGCGCCAGAGGGCAGGAGCTTCAGCGAGGCATGGACACTGGGCTTCGTGTGCCAAAGAGGTGATCAGGCCACGGCGTTAGCCCCACGAGGTGCTGAAGCGTGGATGGAATCACCAAATGTAACGGTTCTGCTGTAACGTGATGCAATAAAATTGTCATTGAGGAGATGTTTTAACAAGGCACTTTCGCATCAGTCTCTCAAGCTGGACTCCTGCATTTATAAACGTGTTTTGATTGTAATGTTTTCATCCTGTACAGAGCAAATGCAGACAGCAGTAAGCTGTCAGGAGGTTGCAGGCGTGGTGCTGCCAAACTTGCGCTAACAACCATTTCCTTCCCTCTCCCACAACATAAGGAGTTGAATCCACGGCTGGGATGGGCAACCCTCAACAGATCCTGTGCCCAGCCACGCATCCTGCTGTCTTGTGCCACAGCTCACAAAGCAAAGGACACTCCAGTGCTTCTCTGAATCGCAACCAAAGCTCCATTTGTGACCTGTTTCACTTGGGCTAGTGAAGCATTATATCTTTTGAGTCACGGGGATTGACACATGCCGATCATGTGCTCCCTGAGGAATGCTGCCAGGAGGAACTAGCTGCAATTTCAAAGGCAGAGTCTGGGTCCTCCTCCAATTCCCTGTTGTGTTTGCCCGTCTCACTGAGCACAGATCAGAACCTGAGGGGCAGGACATTGGTCAGATGTCAGCTTAGAAAAGATACTGCTTGCTTCTGTGACCACCTAAGCAAGGTTTGGCTTGCTGGCTCCACAGCTGGCAGGAACATGCTGGCTGCCCTGGAGTTTTCCATGGGAATGCCGTAATAATGACAGAAAGTAAATTCATCCTTCCAATACCTAAACGCGCAAAGCATGAATGAACAGCAGTAATTGTGTGCCCCCAGGGCTGAGAAAATAAGTATAAGAGAACATCCTCCAGGAGTCCTTTGTTTGAGACAGATGAAATAGATCACTGGTCTTCATAGATGAGGGAGTGAGAAGAAAAGGCTGCTCTTGAAGTACATAAGATTTGTCAGCTTGAGCAGGGGGAAGAGGCAATTCTGATTTCTGGCTGCGCTCAGTCTTTTCAGTTTTGTCTGGCTCGGAGTCATTGTCCAGATGAGGCCCTTTTGAACTGCAGTCCAGCTTATGTGCAGATATATAAAGCATACAATGAATAGATCTCAAAGGATTATATTTGAGTTAAGATACACCAAACAAGAAAATGTTATGGTTCTCATTAGAAGTGATTACATGGCCCTTTGCAGTAAACATTTATTATTTATATAATACCTTGAGCATCTCTTAACACTTTGAGCATCAGCTGTTTTCACAGTGTTATTATGCATACGAGGAGGTACGAGTGAAGAGTTTTTCCCAAACTAGCCATGACTCGGGGTGGTGAGAGTCATGAAACTGCAACTTCCATTTCTAGCTCTTTTGCCAAACCCAGGCCCTCGCGGGTTCACTGTGACTGGCTGGAAAGCCCGTTTCAGGGCTGTCTGGCACACAGCTAAAGCTGCAGCCCACAACTTCTGCGGCATTTCTGCCCTCACATTTGCTCCTGCACTGCCTCTGCATCTTGAGTATTTTGAAGGCAGGCTTGCTTATGTGATGACACGCTGTTATTAACTTATATAAACAACAAAAAGCAGCACCTTGAAGTGCCACAGCTGAGAGATTAGAAAAGGCTGCAGAAAAGAACGTATGAATCTTAAGTCGGTCCTTAAATACGCGTGGAATAGGAATTTTAATCTTAGGGCTTCTTGCTCTGCCCCATTCATTAACGAACACTTGCCTCCCGTCCCGTCCCTGTGCAATAGCAACAGCTCTCCCTGAGCATTGATTCTCTCTCTTTTTTCCTTCTGCCTGTGGTAAAAGGCCTCAGTTCTTGCAAGGCAATTCTGTCTTCAGAAAAAGGTGCGCAGTTTCCATGTGGACTGTTGCTGTAGTGTTCCTCCCTCAGACACTTGCGCTCACCGCGCTGAATCCATTTTGGGTGCCTTGCCAGTTAACAGGAGCAAAATTATGTGGTTTACAGGGAGAGTCAAGAAGTGGCTGCTAGTTACAGGTGCTGAGCTGGGGACTGCTGGGACCCACTTGCTGCCCTGAGCACCCATGTCTTTCCTGTGAGGACCAAGAGCTGGGTGCAGTACTGCAGGTGGGGTCTCCCAAGGGTAGAGAAAAAGGGGACAACCACCTCCCTTGACCTGCTGGCCACGCTTCTTTTGATGCAGCCCAGGATACAGTTGACTTTCTGGGCTGCCAGCGCACACTGCCAGCTCATGTCCAGCTCTTCATCCACCAGTATCCCCAAGTCCTTCTTAGCAGAGCTGCTCTCTGCATTGGTACCAGGGGTCGCCTTGACCCAGATACAGGACCGTGTACTTGGCCTTGTTAGAACTTCGTGAGGTCCCCATGGGCCTATTCCTCAACCCTTGAGATCCTGATGGGTCCTTCTGGATGACACCCCTTCCCTCAAGCTGCCCCACTTGGCTTGGTGTCATCCACACACCTGCTGAGGTCCTGAAGCACTGCCAGCAGAGGGACCACAAAGAAGGCCAAAGCCCAGCGATTGCCAACTTCTTGGAAGCTTTGTGCCTCAAATGTGTTTCCTTCCCTGCCACCATGAAGAAAGATCACTAGGAAATAATTGCCAGGAGGAAATAAACATCAGTGTTTTTTCCTCCACTTACCCTCATGGAGGGAAGAGAAAAATCCCAGAAATGATCCTCAGAGGACTAGGGCAGGGAAGAAGCTGCTTTCCTCCCCCTGGGGGTGAAGGGCGAGCCATGTAGCATCAGAGAAATCCAGACCCTGTAACAGGACCATGCCTGGCAGCCTCCAGCTGACGTGAAAATCTTCGCTGTGCGAGCTGGGAAGCTGCAGTAGAAAAGCAGAGATTTTTCTGGCGCACACAGATGAGTGAGGCTGCAACAGGCTGCCCTTCCCAGCTGCTGCTGCCGGTGGTCCTGCCCTTTGGGGCAGATCAGCCTCCCCACCTTCTGCTGCAGATGGCTGTTACTCCTGCGTGGGGAACGCCAGGTAGTGCGGGACAATCATCTGCGTTTGGACCAGTAAGCAGGGGCTGGGCAAGTGGCTCCTGTCAGCCCCCTATTCTGCATCCCATCACTGAGTAACTTGCTGTGCAAGTGTACCGTGTGCCTCTGAGCACACCCTTTCCCTGAATGTCTCCTTTATTCAAGCAGTAGTTCATAAAAGTAATTCTGTCTGGGGGAGATCTTGTCCAGAAGAGAGCAAACCAGGATCTGAAGATGTAGGCACCTCGTTTCAACATAAAAATTGTAGGGGGTGAGGCTGGAGGGGGTATTTACTCCTCCAAATAGGCTGAACTGAATTATTTGGAAAATGTGAAGGTTATGTTATTTGGAACTGTAAATCCAGCACTGCTGGAAGATCTGCAGGTGTGAGGGCATCGTCCTCTTGCTGCTGACCCGCTGTACGGGGCAGGGACCTTTGTATCACCCCGCAGAAAGGAAAGTTTCTGTGAACAGCTTTCTTGTTTGCTTCACGAGTTTAAGACAACGTTCCCAGAATATATTAGATTTTACCATGATTTGAGCTTTTTCCGTTGGTTCTTGGGAATGGTTTGAGTGTATCCCATGTGGAGGAACAGCCATGGGCACAAACCGGTTGAGCAATAGCAGAAGCTGGATCCGAGGCCTAGCGAGAAGAAAAGGCGGGATCTCAGTTTACACCAGAAACTGCTTTAAAGTGATGAGAATACGCACAGGGATTAGAGCACCACGGAACAGCCTGAATGGAAATTGTTCTTCATAATCTGTGTATTATACTCCCGGTGCAGATTTATCTTCACTAAAGTTACTCTTTTGGTAATTTTCCACCACAATTTAACATTCACAGTAAGCGAAGTAAAGCTGCGGATACACAGCAGCCCTGGTAGCTCCTGTCTCTCAATTACATTTGCAGAACTCCCGCTTCTCCTTTTCTTTCTCAAGACTCAGGCAAGTTACCGAAGGGGACGATGACCGCGCTGTGTGTGACAGCTGTGACACTCGTCCTCACTCATCTCTCCTGCAACATCCATCTCCGAGCAAAGGTGGTGCTCGGTGTGTTTGCAGCAGCTTGATGCCAGCGCAGCACGAAGCTGTCCCAGATGCTCAGCGTCACCCAGCATAAATAAAACATGAGGCTCCTCGCAAGGTCCGTGGGCTGTCAGGCCCTTTGGTGTAATTGGCTTTGGCATGTGACAGCACAAATCGAGCTCATTAGAGGATGCCCTTCATTACTACAAATGGTCCATTGATTTCCAGCCCTGCCCTTCGCACCCAGACCTGCACCTGCTGCAGCACTTCCCCAGACTCTCAGGCCCCAGTGAGGGAAAAGCACACGTGCTTTACAGGTAATTAAGTTTTTCAGAAGGACACAGAAAAGCTCAGGAGACAGATGCAGGCAGGTAAGGACCATGTGTCTTAGGCAGGCTTTAGAAAATTCAGTTATGGTTTTGGTATGTTACTTTCACTACCACAAGAAAAACCATATATAGATGTTTAGGCATCTGTAGGTGTATCAAAACCTCAAATTTTTTGCTGTCCTGCACTGACTTCCAGGATAAATATGGATAATGGAAGTGCAGGAGGCAAAAGGAACCTTGAATCAGCCCAGGTGTTTTGTGAAAATTGGAATTTCATCAGCTGTGAAGGCAGCGTGTGCATTGCATACACATTACTCACAGCCTTCCCACCATACCCAGATTCACAGGTTGAAGCACAGCTTTGTGCCATCATCCACACACCCACCCACACCACTTCTCACCCACACCACAGCAGCCCTGTCTGCAGGCAGGCAGGACCTACCACAGCGACTTCGAAATATTCGGTATTTTAGGGCAGGATTCTTAGCACAGAACAGTGGGAGCCGTGGGACCCCGAAAGAACTGGTGAGAGGAAACCAGGGGGTTCAAGACTAAGTGGAGGTTCGCGAGCATTCCCAGTCGCCACAGCGAGAGCACAAACAGTAAAAAAGGGTGTTTTTCTTCCTTCAGATTGCAAAAATATCTCCCCAATAAGATGTTCCCAGGCAACTTAAAGGAGATGCAGATTTTTTGCACTGCTGTGGATGAGCTCTGAAGATTAGGCAGTTTGTTGGGCCAAATAAATAAGGCACACTCTCATCAACATCTCGTCGCTACCTGAGGGGCTTGCACAGACCCTCATCTCACCTGGTGGCACTTCAGTGTCCATGAGAGTCCTCTGGCTGTAGGAAGCCTCTCCCTGCTCTGTCGGTGTCCTTGCCTTACTGGTGTTCGTTGAGCTGAAGAAAGGCTTCTCCTTCCCCACCACTGGTGTTCCTGCATGACGCTGACCTCACGCAATGGTGTGAGATGCTCTGGTTTCACGGACACCATCCAAGGATGAGGAGGCAGCGATTCTGGTCCTGTCCTGCGGTAACGCGAGGGGGAGCCCTTGTAGTTTTCAATTAACACAGACAGCGGTAATAAGCCTTTTTCTACCCCAAATACAACAGCTCAGCTCCTAATCGGAAAAAGAAAACACCCAGGAGGCCTAAACGCATTTATCTTATTCACGAGGAGGCAACTTCTGCTTCAAACAAGTGCAAGCCACAGATCAGCAGAAGAGGGGAAGGTCACTCGCTACAGATCAGCTCCCCAGACATCCCCATTTCTGAAGGAGGGGACAAGGGTGGCCCCTCAGGCGCCTTTTTCCATGTTCTTATATAGTTTGTCATTTCAACGCACTCCAAGAATGCTGGGGAAAGACACTGCTGCTACCTGAGCTGACTGAGTAGTCCTGCAGTCAAATTTTGGCCAACAGAAATGACAGAATGGGATAATTCTCTTTAACCCTCATTAAACGATCCTACCGCAAAGCCTGGTCTGCTGGAGCTTTGCTGCTTTCAGGAGGACACCTTTGGCCACTGGGTCACACACATCAATTGGTCTTCACCTTCAAAAAGACACAGCAGATGAGCAGATTTTGCTCTCCCTTCCCACCATGCACAGTATTTCACTATATATTCCCTGATTCTACTGATATATTCTATTTTTCATCACCAAGATAAGCACTAACTGCAAGAACACCTACTGCAAGACTTTTAAAAAAAATATTTATTTTTTTATAAGATGCCGGTGTCCCTCTCCTTAGGAGAGATTACAATGAAAAAGCATCTTATGCCTAAGTCACCAACTCACATACTTGTGCTACGCCAGCTCTTCATAGCTCTATGTCCCATTTTTTTATTTAAAGTATTCAGCAGCATACATTTAATTAGCAAAACAATTCCGTCTGTTCTGTGAGTCAATACTGACAACTTCACTGTTACAATACATGTATTTCTCTCGGTGCAGCTGGGCTGAATCTGACAGGGGGATGAAGAACCTGCTGTGCTCAGAGCATCCTGCCTACTACCTGCCAGGCTCCCACCGGGGGCCCCCAAAGGTCTCTCCAGCCCCATCCCTGGCCACTGCTGGTCCTTGGGACCCCTCAGTCACCCACACACCCTAATCACAGGTCTCCAAAGCCACTTCCATAGAAACACCAATAAAAGACCCCTTTTTTAGTTGCTTGCTTAAGTTTCAACAAGTGACAACAGAACAAGAACAAGCTGAGATGAAACAGGTGTCAGGGGCTGTGACAAGCAACAGGACACTGGAATGGAGACTCTGATGGGGGATGGAGCAATGAGAGCCAGCTAAACCTCATCCACAAGCAGGTCCTACCTCCCAGCCTTGGTACTGCTGGCTTCCATCCTCTCCCCGCAGCCTGAGGTGCAGGAACCCAGGCGTTCTAGTCCTCCCACAGGAGGGGAGCTCCTCTGCTCCTGGGTCTCCCTGCTGAGGAGGGCTCAGCCCAGCCTGTCCCAGGTCTCTGCAGCTTCCTCCCTGCCGCAGCACCGTCACGCTCCTGATGAGCTCTTGCGGATTTAAGTGCCTCCCTTCAGCTTAAAGTATTAAGAAAATATGGAAAAAGATGAGATAGCGTCTGCCCCAAGATCCTGCCTCAGCCACAACCCACAGGGAAGCTCGTGGGAAATAAAAGGTAGAACAAGATCTCCAAATCAACTGCAGGTGAATCTCAAATTGCCAGCCTGAGAAAGGATGATCTAAAGGATGAACTGCTGACAGGGATGGGAACATAGTCTGGGGAAAAGTAGGGACCAATCATTTAAACCAGGGACCTGAAGCAAAAAAAGGAATTTTTCCCCCCACTGAAGTCGCAGATAAATTGTATGCTGGTTCTGACCTGGGGCTGCTGTTAATCCATGAAATACTTCAGGTTTTTCCACCCTCGCCTTTTGCTTGAAATGGCCATGAAGGTTTTTACTTCTCAGGCAGACGATGAATTTTAACTTTTATCTTTCTATAGAACTATAGCATTGTCAAGGGCGGAAGGGACTTTTAAGACCATCTGGTCCAACCATCAACCTAACTCTGATGTAAACCATCACTAAACCATGTCTGTAAGCACCACGTCAACCTGCCTCATAAACACCCCCAGGGCAGCAGTCTCTCTGTGTTCGGCATTTGAACACTCACACCCTCAGCGTCAGCCACAGCTGCCCCTCACAGAACACAGACGGATCGGGAGGAACACACTGGTTCATGCAACGCTCCATAAAACCCTCCCTGCAAGCATGCAGGGAACAATTAAATCAGTAAGAAACAAATCAATTAATACAACAGTGCAATAAGTCGGCCCTGCAGCAAGTCAACTGAATTAACAAAGCAGGGCAGTAAAGCAGGTTAACAGAAAAAAAGTAAACCAAGAGTCATTTAACAGTCACTGAGATGTCCTGGTTCTTGCTGAGCCCAAAACAGTTTTTTTTTTCTTTTTTTTTTTTTTTTTCTCTTCTTTTTTTTTACCAACTTCTGGCCACACAGCTTCCCCTGCAGCCAAAGCTGTGAGGGACCTGGCCCTAGAGCACCACTCAGTTCATGACTTGAGGGCTCTCTTGTCTTTGAAAAGCTCATCTCTTTACAGCCAGCAGGCAGCCGCCGGGGGACGCAGGCTGACTGAGCTGAAGTTACAGTTTTCTTTACTTCCTTGAAACCTGCTGTTTGGCTTCAATCAGTTCAAGCCTTTCTGCACCCCAGATCCGTGAGTTGTTCTCTAGGTCACCCCCACCAACCTACTCAAGGGAACACTTGCAAGAGTTGAACCCAAAAGACATCACATGTGACAGAGATGCAGAAATTGCCTCTGATGGTGAGAGTGACATTTCATGAGCACCCACCCTCACCTGAACGCGCTTCCAAAGTGGCAAAGTTACACTTAAAAAAATAAATACATAAAATTTGCTAGAAAACTACACCTGTGAGTTGTAAGCATGATGGCTAGTGATAAGGCCAAGGTGACTACAAAGAGACTGTATAAGGGCTGACACAGGGGGTGCTACAGTCACAGCACAGCCTTCTCCTCGGAGCGAGAGAGACAACCCACATGGACAGGGTGGGCTGACCACAAGAGCAGAAAGCCAGAGGAACACCATGCCACCACGGCACTAATTACTGACAAGAACACGGTGGTGCCACGCATCGGATGCAGAGGCAACACCAACAGCTTGTCTGTGCACAGCAAAAGACATGATGTTAGAGCACTACGGCAGAAAGCAAGAAAAGAGCTTTTATGTCTCCAAAAAAGGCTCTCGTACAGAAGCACGCAGTGAGCAACTGAGGTACTTCTCAATACCACCCCAGCTTCCTATATAAAGTTATCTTCCAGGAAATAATGTAAAATACTCTCAGTTTTCTGCCACCAGCCATCTACCGCCTCCTTTCACGCATTTCTGCTTGTCTCAGAAACTGCTGTCAGCAAGTTTCAAAGGATATGAAAGGTTTGATTATATAAGGTAATATAGCCCTATGTTTTCCCTGGTTGAAAGGTCCCCTTCCTTTTTAGCCCCCAGCCTTTGCCCCTGCTACGACTGTCAAGTTCTGCAAACAGATCACTGCTCTGTTCAAGTCAGACAGAGCTGGAAGGCCAAAGCTGTGTAAAATACACCGTGCACTTAATCATAAAATCACATATGATAGAATCAATGACTACCATTTCAGTCCTTGTGAGGTAAGAGCATACTAACCCTCCTTTGTGAAACAGGACAACAATGTCCAGAAAAGTCACAAGTTACAAAAGCCATACCCTGTTTTCCAAGCTACGGTTTAAAGCCAGAACCAAACACCTTTTGCCCTTGTTTTAAAAAGAAATGCTAAACTTTCCACAGGTGCTCCCAGCCATCCACCCTGCTGATATAGCTCAGCACATTAGGGAAAACCCAGCAGAGGGATGAAGTCCTTATGAAGGCATCAGCCCTTTGCACTGTGACTTGTTAAGACAGGCTAGGAGTGCAAGTGTCATCTTCAGGTAGACCCGAAACAGGTACAGCTGTAGCAAAGGTACAGCTCCTCAGCCAAAATCCTCACTTTGATGCTACAGAAGCCCCAACTTTGGAGAAGGCTCTGTGCTGGAAGCAGCAGCCTTTGGTGGGCTGTCAGTTTTGACCATGTATATTTCAATTTACCTTACGGGCATAAGGCAGAAACTTCTCACTGTTGTAAGCTGCTCATGCCACAGGGGCCAGCAACTTCTTGAAGGTTGTCCTTCAAACGTGAAGGGAAGGGAAAATCTTTATGAAGCCCACGTGCATATACTCCTCCCCACGTGAGAAAAGGGGACAACAGGGAGTGTCAATTCTCAGCACTGGGCCACGTGAAACAGGAAACACCGTTCAGCTCACGTGAAACATAAAACAGCATTTAGCTCATGTGAAACATAAAACAGTGTTCACCAGCTCACGTGAAAGGGTTCCCCTTCCACCCCCTGACCTCTGCTCCTCTCTCCGGAGCTACCACGTGCAGAGCACAGCACGCCACGGGCACCTTATCGTGAGCAGAGGCCGCAGATGGTGGCAGCGAGATGATTCCCCTGCTGCTCCGCTGGCAGCGGCTGGCTGTTACACACAAGAGAATTCCCCTTTTTTTTTTTTTTTTTTTTTTAAGATTCAGAGAATTTTCCAGCTTGCTCAAGAAAACCTGAACTTGTAATCGCTTGCCCAGGCCATGGTAGCGTCCTTGCTAGTTATCTTTCAGCCTCAAGCAACATCGGAACAGGGGGTGAAAAAAAACAAAAACCTAAAACCAAAAAAAGATAACACTTTCCAGGGACACCAAGGAAAATGAATTGTTCAACATCATTTGAAACAAACTTTACCAAAAAACATCTGACGTTACCAGCCAATAAACCATAAACCTTTTTTTTTGTTTAAATAGATTATTTAATGAGTTTTCTTTAAGAAAGAGATATTTGAAGCTCAAATTACAATAAAG
Organism: Thinocorus orbignyianus; assembly: GCA_013400375.1. Taxonomy (NCBI): domain Eukaryota; kingdom Metazoa; phylum Chordata; class Aves; order Ciconiiformes; family Thinocoridae; genus Thinocorus; species Thinocorus orbignyianus. The sequence continues at coordinate 233,318 of VXBW01006626.1, read as the reverse complement.
TACAATCTTCTAGATCTACAGTAGACAGTGCTATAAACATTTACCAAATCAGGTGTTTTCATGTTTGTTCCTCTGCTGTTATTGTTATTATTTAAGGAAAAGAAACTCAAAATCTCTTGTTAACACAGTCCTGTCCTAACTTGGCTATTTCACCACAGAACAGAATGAGGATAACGATCTGTTACCAGTCATCTCCCAAAACACTGCCCAAATGTCAAGCAGGAGCAAGACACTGCCATGATCCCACACTAATCCAGAATTTTGGAGTGACAAGTAAAACAGAGCAGTTGGTTGGAGGCAACTGAAAAAGGAGGTTGTTCCTTTCCCACAGGAATCACAAAAAATGCTGAAGTCAAACTGCCATCGAACTCAACGTCCATTCAACACATCTGAGCAAATCCGAATTTACACAGGTAGCTTTGAGCTCACTTTTCCACCTTCTCCTTATATTCTTCCCCTCTTCTCTCCACATCCAACGTCTTCTTTCTCCCTTTTCTTATCCTGCATTATCCCTGCATCCTTTCTACCTTCAGTGAGTCGGTCCCAGCGGGATAGGGCCAGAGCACCGCGCCCCTTCAGTCTTCTGGCATTGTCAATACTGTGGCAAAGGGCAAATCAATCCTGCTGAATTAGTACTGAGGAAGAAAAAAAAAAAAAAAAAAAAGAAGCAGGTCAATCCCTCAGAGAGCTGGTTTGTATCTTTTAAAGGCCATTTTGCACGGCCTTTAAATTCTAAAAGTACACGTGAGCTTCTGCAGTTAGTGTAAAAATGCCATCGAGCTGAAAAAGTTTCAGCACTCCTCGGTTCAGGCTGAGCAGGGGCTGGTGAAGCTCAGCAAGCTCCTGCTGGGAAGCTGCTGCTCAGCCGGTCAGACATAAAAGCAGACGGAGGTGTAAATCTCATATTTATTATAACAAAAATTATGACATGTTCATTTGTGCATTCGGCTTTAATATAACTCTTGGTATGTAGTAAATGTTCTACAGCAAATGAGCTCTATACAATCATGCTGGTTGTGGCAGCAGTAAGGAACACAAACAAAACGTGTCTGCAAAAGTAAGGAAAGAGACCAGAGGAAAAAAGAGTGGGTTTCTTTAAATGGTCTGCACGGCCTCGGCTCCAGCTGACTCTCACACAGCCACCCAGGTCCTTACGCTCAGTGACCATGGCCCAAAGAGTCATTTAAGAAAAAAGGTCAGTTTTTAAGGTTGTGTCCTTAATGCCAAGGCTACAAAACATGTAAGCATCACTATACAACACTGAGCTATTTACAGGAATTTCCCAATCAGCTGTTCTCTCAGAGAAAATTAGTGAATCTCAGTGACTTAAGTCACCTGAAAGAGTAAAGCAACTCCTAGGAGTTAGTCTCCATATTCTACAAATGTCTATCATTTTCAAGACCAAAAAAAGCCTTTTCTCTCAAAGAAATACAGTATTACAATATTACTTAAATCATTTAGCACTGGCTACTGCCCTGCTTTTCAAACAAAACAAACGAGCCATTTTAAAAAATATTACATCATCATCTGTTCTTCTCAGCAATATATTAAACCTTTTTATTATTTTTTTATTATTTTTTTGTTTTTTGTTTTTTACACTTGATATGTTAAGGGAAGGTTAACTATTTCAAACTTTACCGGTCGAGCGTCTCTAGAAGAAAGTCAATGAATATTAAACCTAACAAACTGAAAAGCTGCAGTTATCTGTAGTGGCAGGATAAGGAAAAAGAAGTGTATAAAGGAAAAGGATAAGGAAAACCCCTGCTGTAATGCGAGCCCGCTGGGTCCCACACTCAAGTTTCCCTGTTTGTTAGTTCATATCCGAGCAGTACACAGAGTGGGTCATAGTGGTGTGTCGTAATAGTCTGCCAGGTGCTCTGCCGGGTACTGCCGCTGCTGCTGCTGCTGCTCCTGGTGCTGCTTCATAATCTCCTTGACTTCTTCTTCGAGCTCTGGGGGGATGATGAACTGGTCGTCGGGGTCGGGCTGTGCCGGAGCAGCAAAGTAGCCCCCTGTTTTTCGGAGCGGCGCATCGGTTGCCACTTCAATTAAGTTATGGCTCCTCTCTTGCGGTGCCACGGAGCCGTTGCCCCGCCGGCGCCCTATCGTGCCCGTGGCAGAACATTCAGCTTTCCTGGGAAGGCCGGGCTCGTCTTCGTTGGCACTGATGACGATGCCTTCGTCGCTGGCTTCCACCGGCACCTGGAGAAGCTGCTTCTCCTTGGCTCGGCTGCAGTGGATGTCCACCTCCACTTCCACACGGCTGCCGTTGGTGAACACCCCCTCGATGGGCTCCTCATCATCACTGTCAAGGCCGTTGTCAGAGAAGGCGCTGGAGAAGGTAGCGCTGGAGAGCTGCCGCTGGAAAGAATTGGAGAGACAGATGGGGTGCAGCATGCAGCGCTGCTCCCCGGGGTAGGCTGGGCTGTTCTCGTTCATGGCTACCTGGGGAGGCTCGTCAGAGGCCGTGGAGCCCACCTCACTGCTCATCTCGGAGGTGGAGATCTCACTGCTGATCTCTGAAGCCATGCCACTGCTCGAAGACGGCATCCCAAGCACATCTGTTGGCCTGTCCTTGATGACCACATTGACAGACTGGGGGAAAATGCCCGGGCTGGGAGGTGGGACCCCGTTAAGTTCACAGCAGCAGAAGCTGTCCTCTGTTACGTTGAGCTGAACCACAACAGCGCTGATGCTGTCATTGCAGCCGTAACTCTGGGCCAAAGTGCACAGCTTCTTGGCGGCTGCCAGTGCATCAGGCACGTTCCTGACCGCCTCCACTGCTTCATCCATCGAGAGGCTGTCCCACAGCCCCTTGCTCCCCAGAATGAAGAACTCATCTTGTGGAGTTAGGGTGATGGACTGGACGTGAGGACGCGGCACAACACTTGGGTGAAGGAAGGTGTACCCCAAGATTCTCGTTGAATCTGTCACACCATTCACTTTGCCATCCTGAAATCAGAAAGGACAGGGAATTGGAAACAAACCAGACCAGGACACACAGCACCTGCACCTCCTTGTGCTTTACCGATGGCTGTTCTCGCAGTGCCCCCAACTCTGCCATCTACAGAAGATGGAAAAGCAAAGTGACTTGCAAGGAGGTGACAGAGCCGGGATCAGAGCGCAGCACTGGCCTCCTACGCTGCACTGATTTGTCATCAGCATCACCTGTGCACAGACCAACAAAGCAGAAGCCTGCAACAAAGAGCCATCTATTCTGCTCCTGCAGCTGCGAGAACCAACTGGACTCATGTTTTACCAGTGAATCAGACTGATCCCTCCTCCACCCACGACATCTGGCTTTGTGCAGGGCAAAGCCACACACAGCTCCGTTTAACACAGGGACAGGTCACTCAGTTACAAGTCTTCTCTTGCAGCTGTAACAATTGTAGGTTTCGCTTTGGCTCATCACTTTGGAAACAAAAGTTCATTTAAAAAAAAATAGAGAAAGGCTTTAAATGAAGCATGCAAGTCAAAGGCAGCAGAGTCTGCATTTCTCAGTCAGTTGAGTTGTAGTGAAATGTTTTACATGCCCCAATTACTTACTACGTTTCCACTTAGATATGACATTTCCAAGGGGAGGAGGAGCAATATATGAGGGGGAAAATTCCAATGAAAATGGATGTATTTGAGAAGTAAATCCCATGTGTGTCCAAATCCCAGGATCCTGTCCTGGTTAGAATCCAAGCTGCCAGAATAAGCAGAGCAAGTGTCTGAAACAGCAAGCTCGGCTACCTGTCAGGCTGCTGGGGATAGCTGCACCCTGCTAACCGTGTGTTTGGAAGAACAACAAAGGTGAGGATTTACACTCATTTGGTGCAGCTGATGACTGCAGTGGTTACTCTAAAGCTGATAACCACAGAAAAGAAAACCAAGACTAAAAAAAAGCTTCCCCTTTAAAACCACTCAGAAGAAAAAACCAAAACTCCAACCTTGTCGGCTTGTTAACTTCCCCATTAGAAGGCTGACAGCAGTGATAAGCCATCAACATGCATGAAATCAGTGAGTCATCTGAAGATTCAGCACAGAAATTTCCCTTTTCCTCTACGGAACAACACAACGAGCATGCCTCCGTGATGCACACCACGTTGGAGTGACTCCCCTCCAGCTTGTCACATTTGAGACCCCAGTCACCACCTTTCCCTGGCAAGATCAATAGGCACACAACTTTCTCCACACACGCACACTCCCCTGCTCATGAGCAAACAGCAGTGAGTTTTCTGCCCTTTCCTCCACCGTTAGGAGGATTCAGTGTTTATCTGTTCCTATGCATGTGTCATACAAGGCAAAGCAAAACTGACAGCGGTGGCTTCAAGCTTGCAAGAATAGAACAAATAGTCTTCTCCTCTCTCATGGTTCAGCTGACCACAGGCTGGGTTTTCCTTCTGGGCAAGTGCTCTCTTCAAGAGTCTCCTGTCAAAGGGCAACTCTGGGAACACAGGAGCACAGACAGCAAAGTCAGCCTGCCAGGAGCAAGGAGTCTCCTAAGGGAAGGACAGCACTGCTTCAAGTGCTCTGCCCTCTCATCCTTTTTGACTGGAGAGAACCTTCACAACGGCTCCAACACAGCCGTTTCTCTCCCCACTAGGAGAAGGGTGTCTGCTTTCCTGTTTCAGTGCAATGTACTCACAGTTGCTCTCTCCCTGCAGCCAGCTAAAATCCAGCATGGCAATGGGATGGAGAAGCAACTGGACTGTGTAATAGTTGACATTAATTACTTTGAAAGGAAAAGCACCAACCCTGGAACCGTACCATTAATACTACCTCTTAGTTACTAACATCAACATGTAATTTCATGCATTGCTGTGCAAATACCCTCCAAGGAAGGTGCAAGCTGCAACGGTCCCTGACTGTTCTCTAACCTCTGTGATAATGGCCTTATGCTGCTTAATCCTCTTCAGCTCTTCTTCACAACTCATCACGTAACACCTGGATAAAGGCAGAGGTTTCCCATTCCGGCAGAGAACAGTTTGGCACTTCCCCACGTTTGCTGAGGTCAGTGTGAAGCATCCACCGGGGTCCATGGGATCGTGTTTTATATGGCAAAGGACAGCAGAGCCTCCGAGTTTTTGTCCAGCTGTTCCAAGTTTCCTGGAATTTAAACAAAACAATGATTGTTCTTCGATTAGAAAACAAGCATTACGGGCACTGCGGAGAAACAGCCGCTGTCCTGCAGCCACAAGCACTAGGGGCACTGACTCTGCTGCAGCCCCGGGACAGAAACAAAAGCCTCCACTGAAGACTGTAATGCTACAGAGAACTGCAGAGAAACCTCGTGCAACTCCCGGGCAGGGTGTTATTTACACATATACAGACACTCAAATCTGCTCGACTTTAAAACAAAAAACCCCAACCTTTGTACTTTCACGAATTGCTCAGTTGTCTCTTCCTCTGCATCTTAAAGATGTTTGTTTTAAAGGTCAAGTTGAGGGAAAAAGAGAGGGATAGAAAAGCTCCAAAGACTATTAAATGAGTACAAGCAGAGCTTAGAAAGCAGGTTCCTATTACCCAGCTGGTTCTTTGGCTTCTGAAGCTACAGACTTTACTATAAAAATAATAATTCTAACTGCAAAAACCTCTATTTTTGAGCAAAACCAGAAGGCAGAAATTAACTATTTTGTGATGTCTTCAGAATAATGTTTTTAAAGCATCAAATGATGACCAAAAAAGCACAGTGGCTGTTAACTCCTCTGTAAGGCAGCACACTTTTCATTTAGCCTGTTAGTTACTAACCTGTCAAATAAGTTCTTAAGAAAAATTTAAGCCTCCTGCTTCAGCAGGAGTCATAGTGGGAAAAAGAAAATTATATGGATAAAAGAGGTTTCAGAAGTAAATCTTTTTAGTAAAAAAGTTTTCAGAATCCTGTCATTAGAATATAAGCTCATTTCAATACTAGGTTGTGAAAAAAAAAATCCATCATTCCCAGTACCTTGTTTATCAGGGGCTTCTCCTATAGTAACGAGTAATTACAGCTGTTAGCTAATTATAAAGGTTACTAGAATCTATATTGGGGCTATACAGGCATCGCTGGCAAGACCTTTTGATTCAAAATCCTGAGAAGAGAATGCACAACTACATCTGTAACCAAGCTTCAATATGCCCTTTTTTTTAAATTTATTTTTTATTTTAAAAATACACCTCAGGAGTGGTGCATATCATCTGTAATAATCCTCAATGAATGGTTAAACACAACTGGAATGAATACTATTTCTGGCTCTCCAAAGAAGCAGCTAGATTATTTAGACTTAAAACAAAAAAAAAAACAAAAAAAAAGCAGCAGCTGCTGCTTTCTGTAGGAATGCCACATCCCTGTGAAATTGCATTAGTAGTAAACAGAACTACTTAAGCACTTTTGATACTCTGTATTTGCTATTATTTTTAAATATTTTAAGTATATGGCAACCACCTTCTCAGCTACTGCGTTAAGGCACAGTTATAAGCAGTTGTGGGAAGGAAGCATTTTCCCTCCTGTGTGCAAGGCTCAATACCACCCTCCTGCTTCCCTATCTTTCCCAATACCAGAACTTCAGTATTTTTCCTTTCCAAAGGTGCAGCAATTGAGCGATAAAAGCAATGCTACTTTTAACTCGATCCATTTCCTCAGTCTCTAAGCTGCTTATTTGCTTTCTCCTTTGTTTCCCTGACCTCTTCGTTCCCCTTTGTTCAATTCTCTTCGCACTCCTCCTTCTCTCAGTGTTTCCCCAGGCACAATTTCTTCTTCTGTCAAGAACAGCACACACGCAGGTTTCCAAACCACTACACAGAGCTACTATTACACTCACAGCTATCGTATCACAATCTATTTGGATGAGTCCTGCTCAAATAATATTCTAAGGCCAAAGGGATGACAGGAGATAGACATTTCTAAGGAGTCAGGCTACACGTTTTAAATATTTGTGTAGCCTTAAATAACCCGAATTGGTACAGAGAAACAGAAAGGGTCAGCCCAAGCTTTGCAGCCAATAGTAGCAAGGAATTTTAAAAGATGACCAAGAGATTCATGCTGCTGACTGGTCAATTGTGAATCATAAGACTTAAAGTAAGATAGCAGAAGAGAGTAAACCTCTACTCACCACTTACTCATGAGCATTTAGTAACTTGGCAGGTGGATTCATTGGGTTTTCTTGGTTTGGGTGGGGAGATGTTGGGGCTTTTCTCCCCACACTTGAAAGGAGCAGGGACAATATTAACAAAACAAGCAATGAAAGCAAACAACATAGCCAAATACTAAGGCTTTTCTCCCCCCTTTTTTTTTTGAAGCAAGAAGACAGCAGGTGTCTGACCTGAAAGCGAACAAACTGCCCAGTGAGCGTACACAAGGTTAAAAAGGCTTTAGGATCCACTACTCACCTCTGCATAACGATGAAGGTGTTGATCATGTATTCCTCCTCATTTTTTGTTTTCTGGAGCTCTTCTGCTAAGATGTCGCTCATGGTGCACTGCAGCAGATAGGGCACCTCCACATTGCGGTCACCATCAAAGACACCATAAAGTGCCTCTCGGTTGTCGCAGAAGTTATTGGCTGAAAGTGCTGCCACACACAGCCTAGTCAAGAAACAAAGCAGGAGAACATCAAGGTTGCTACCCACTACTAGTTTCTAGTCTTGTCATTCTGACCACAGAGATGCAGCCTGGTCTGAGAGCTAGTTTTAACCACCTCTGTTCACATGCTCAGGACTGCTTTCCAAGCTGTGGAGAAGTGCCAGGCCCATCCACAGTGGTAAAATGTGGAGAACTATGCTGGAAGTCCAAGCCAAGCCCTAAAGACTCTTCCTCCTTTTCAGCACATGAACAAGTCCCTTATTTGTAGAAATAAGGGAAAAAGTATCTCTGAAACAACACAATTTAAACTGCACTTGCTCCTCCAGAAGCCATCCTTGTGATTTAACATGCTGATGACCAAGTTGTGCATTAAATCACTTAAGTAAAGGCTTGCTGGCACTTGCTACGGAAACCTAGGTAGCAGAAGATTTCTGTAAAGGTATTTAAGGAACAAAGAAAGATTCATCACATTGCCAGCAGCAGAGACTAGCAGGCTCTTGGTACATTATTTGTCAAGTGCTGCCTTAGTCACAGGAGCTCCACACACTATGAATATTCAGAGTTTTGGCCATTCTGCTTCTTTTCCTTTAGTATCTCTGATTTGCTTGGTAAACATCCTTTGGTTGAAGATAAAGAAGCTCTGCAGAGAGGAGAATGCTTTTAAACACTCAGATCTTTTGCAAGTACCAGAGTCTTGCATAGACAAAATGTGTCAGTTACACTTGTATCTTAGCAACTTCCCCGAACAAAGACCAAAGTGGAGAGCAAGGCAGGGCCCCGGTATACAAATACAGAGTCATGGCATGGCCTCTGCCTTTGTGAGGCCCAAAACGTCCCCAAAACTTGCACTGAGGAAAAAAAACAAAAAAGGATTTCTTTGTATCAGCACAGAGGCACTCTGCTGCTAGGAGGCACATATAATAACAACCATGCCAGGTCATACTTGTTCTTAACGCCCGAGGCTTCTGTGTAGCCGTGGCTCCACACGGCCGGCGCTCCCGAGGCATCGCCCGCCGAGGGCTGGTCGATCTTGAAGCAACGGATATTGCTGCAAGGAGATAGGAGAGGGGAAAGATGCTGTGGATTGAAATACTGACATGATGCACTTTAAAATGTGAAGATAACGCCTCTTTTTCCCCCCCCTCCCAGTTCTTTGTGGTACATCAATAGGAGAATATGGAGCAGGACATCCGAAGCCGTAACTTTTATGTGTCTGCATACAAAGAACAAAAAAGCAGTAAATAATTGAGCCTCTCTGAGGGTGTCAGCTGCACTGTTTTTCTTAGCCAGCTTTTCTTTCCCTGCCCTCACGCCTGAGCTATTTGTTTCAAACCTGGTCCTGTAGGAATACAAGGCAAATTTGTCACTAGCTAGATGAAATCCAAGTACAGGGAAGTGATTTTTTAACTTCTACATCTTTCCCACCCATTTTAATGACAACTCTCTGGGTTCTTTCCATTGTACTCAAATGAAACCTCCTGTACGACCCATACCATCCCCTAAATGGAAAAGGAAAAGAAGAAAAAGTCTAGAAACAGCAAAGGTATACTTAACAACCTTCCACAAAAATGCCCACAGACTAGAAATTTGCTCCATCCTGGTCTTGCACCAACCTGCAAGAGCCAGCCTGCAGCCCCAACAGCAGGCACAGCCCTTCTGCTGTCCCCAATAGCACATCCAATTTTTGCTCAGGCCCTTGATCCTCTGCCCTCCAATTTACTACCAACGTAGCCTTTGGCCTGAATTTCATCTCTCTCACGCAGTGCACTAAAGACTTAAAAAGGGTCCAGCCCTCTCTGTTTATACCCTTCTCTTCACAGCCCTGCTTTGCTGGGGAGAGGTGACCTCCCCCCCGCTCCCTTCCAAAGGCAGGGAAAGCGAGCTCCCCACATGCTCCAGACACTTCAAAGGCACCCGAACCTTTCATGAACCAAATGAATCATAAAAGGACACAAGCAGAAAGGTCTGACTGTTCACTCTGAGTGTTCATTTTTCTCTGTCAAACCCCCACCTGACCTGAACACATAGAAAGCATCTTCCTCAAATAATCTGAAGTACCGTCACATCCAGTTCAATTTCTTTTTACACTAATAGTCAGGACGTACATCAGTGAGGGCAGATTAAAACCAAACAAATTACATAAACAATGTTAGAAGCACTGGTGTTGTAAGCCTTTGGTTTTGCAGTGCAACAAATGGGAGGCAAACATCCCACCAAGAGCATTAGAAAATATTATCTGACCCCAAATCAAACTGGGAACTGGACTTCTTCTAAACTAGCAGAGATTTTAATTCTGTCTGCACCTGCAAAACACCACACACATGAACAGACTTTCTTTGCAGACGTCTCGTTACAAGGCACTTATCCTCCAGGGCAGAGGAACTTGGATCAAAAAAAGTTTTTCTGTTTATTTCTTTTTTAACTGGGTTGACTGACCCCTGGTTTCTGGGCAGGTCAAGGACCCAGAGTTGTCTCAAGTCTTCCCAGCAGTGCTGAAAAAAGCTACCTCAACACATTGCTTTCAGCTTCCTCAGTGGCACCACTACAAATAGACCTTGTGCCCGGAAAGGAATGATAACCAGCAGCACATCATATGCAAGGAATATGGGCTCAGGCTTCCGGACAGCATAGTTTATTCCCCAGCCCAGTTTAAAATTACTGTTACAACTGAACCAGATGCTCTTTCCTAAAAACTGAAGTAGCAGTACCTCTTTTTTTCTTTTTTTTTTTTCATTTTAATTGCTACTGAAAAGTCTTACATCCAATAAATCACTTGGCAATGTCCTGCTAAGCATGCAAGCTTCCTTTTAAACTCTCTATGCATTTTTAAAAAAGCAAGCATACATGAAAGGGACTCTTCTTCTCACCAGCAAGGCGAATACATATTAACCTACTACCTGCTTGAATCCTGCAAGGGCACAGATGGAGATGCCTTTCACATGCAGAAGGAAGATATAAAAAGTACCAAGTGCACAAGTATTTTTGTGCCTGTCACAAAAATCAAGTGAAAGGAGCACCTCCTCCCTTGCAGTCAAATTATAGCAATATACCCTACAAGTCAGTGTGGTCTGTCAGTACAGACACTAAAAAGCCCCTTGGGAGCTACCCAACTACAACTAATGAATATTAGGGAAGAGAATAGACCTGAGGGCTTAAGAACAATTTATTAAAAAAACCCAAATAACCAAAAGAAATGCACACATAAGAGGAAAAAAGTTTTCTGTGAATCAAAGATAACACATGTGCCAGGGAGAATATGGCTTGTAACTGGGCCACACTACCGTTCTACTACTCAGGACTTAAATTTGTACAGGGCATGATGCCTGAGTAGTGAAGTGGCAAGAAATTGGCTTGCTCATCTTGTCTGCTGGACTGTGCACAAGAAAAGCTGATCTTTCACTTCAAGTTTTGACACAATTCAATTAGCTTTGCAATAGATAGTTATTTTTTCCCTTGTGAATCAGAGCAGCATCACACACTGCTTCTTCAGGACAGTTTCCTGTATACAATAAAACAGCTTTTAAAACAGAGGAATGCCCCTGGTTTTTTGCTGTCTGCTGCAAAGCACAGACTCTTGTTTTTATCTGTGAAAACTCATCATTATTCAAATTTCCATTTAAATTTTATAAAAGCTGAAAGCAAATTCACACTGTAGGTTTCCCTTGCTTGCAAAGCAAATGAAGTTTACTGTTCCAGTATCTGATCTTAACCATTTAAAAGCAAACAACACGAAGCAACTGCTCAACCCTTAAAAATTCAATCAACTCTTCTTGGAATCATTCAATGTTTAAGGATCAAAGAGACTTAGAAGGAAATTCAGAGCTGGTGCATTTCCCTTCAGGACATAAGAAAAGCTCAAGGAGGCAGCACTGTCCACAGATGCTGTGGTTTAGTGCAACAGTTTCCCAACACACCACAGAAGGCGGCACAAATTAGTAAGGGGCTACTGGCACCTCAATGGCAGAATAAAATATGTATTTTGATTTAACCTAACAATATCAAAAGTAAAACAGAGATCAAACTGGCCCAATAATGGTGATACTAGACTAGTGGACCCCTTTAGGAATTACAGCTGAAAGCAACTGCACTGGAGTGGGTACAGCCAACCTCTTTAACCAAGCATCAATTTCTGACCTATCCACATAATCCTTTAAGTTTCCAACCCACTGACAACAGGGACTCCTTTAAAAGAGATTTACACTTCTTTCTGGGTTTGTCACATCCTAGTGATAGCTGTTCTACCCCCTCCCCAACTCTGTAAGGTAACTTACTTCAGCAGCTCCAGGGTCTTGTGATCCAAGGCTAATCTGGGATTTCCAGTCAGGTCCAGCTCTTGTAGTTTTGGAGGCAGGTTTTCAGGTAATGTGACTTCACTCAGTTCATTGCAACTCAGGTCCACACACTGCAAAAGGAAAGCAGCCAAAATATAATCAAGAAAACTCATCAAGATCATACAAACGTTGATTAAACGTAGTAATGCACATTTCATGAACAATAAAGGCTACAACTGAGACCTAAGATCATCCATTTCATTTAACTAAGTGGTTCTTACAAAAGAAATTCATATGGCATTTAGCCATCTCACCAGATGTCTGGGACACCTAGAAATATGTTCCCTCCATTTCCATCTCTGGCCAGGTGTCAACTTGTTACAAAACTAGTAAGTTTTGCCCTCTCTTCACAGAGACAAAGATAGTCAGGGCATTTTCAAGTATTTAAGAAAAAATGTTACTGATTAAATCAGTCTTTCAATAGATAAAGGAAATGGAGATAAATACAGTTGGGGCTTCTAAGCCACTGTCAGAGCAGCCCCTTCACTGAAATCAGTTTAAACCAGCATGAGCAGACTCTTGGGAATTCAGTATTTACTGCGAGATTTTAAAATAAGCAGGGTTACAAATGCATGTGGAGGGAAGGAAGAGTAGAGGGACAAAGGAAAAAAAATGTTGTAGTAGTTTTAAACACGGTTTTAATTTGTGTCATCTTAGATGGATTTGTATTTAAATAAGAAGTTAATAAATGAGTGAAAAAAGATTAAAACTTATTTAAAAAAAAAAAACACAATAAAAACCAGCAAAGAAACTTGGTGGCTATCCTCCAGCTAAGCACAAATTAGCTAGGAAGAGTGCATGAAAATCACGAAACCCCCAAACAAACATCAACTAAAGCTGCATATCCAGATGAAAGTCAATCTGCAGGGAAAAATATGGCACTTTAGAATAAAACCAGCTCTCTAAACCCTATTACAGGGCCACCAGTGTAGCATGTACCAGAAATTGCAAAAAGAATTTGGTTTTTGAAGAGGACAGAACAGTCTGCTATTTAACATAGGACAGAACAACTATCCACATCTTTCAGAAAGACCTTTTTCTACTTTCAGCCTGCAAAAAGAAAGAGACTTTAAAAACTTCAGTAAAACAGAAAGATTGTGTTTAGACTGCTAGGTAATTCCCACTGATAAAAGCAAGACACTTTCACTTTTGTAGGTATATTCAAAGAAATTGGGTCCTGAGTTGGAAGAAGGCGTAAGATATCCTAGTAAAATATGGAAAGGAAAAATCTCCTAACACTTTATTAAACACACGCAATGGAAATAACAGATTTCCGACCCAAATCTTGAGTCCTGGGGTTGTTTAATATAGAGGCTGTATTACCTATGATGAACAAACTGTTAATGTTATCTCAGCCTGATGAGGAAATCAGAGTTTAAATCTGTCACGCAAACAAAATAGTAGACAGCTTAACGGAACAGTTACTCCAGCGAGCTTTTTTTCTCCTGCACAATTCCTTGCTGCTTCCAGAGAGTCGGTAATTGCTTTGCAGATTAAAGCAGCTGCCAGCAGACCTTGCTGTGCTCAACACCTCAATGCCATTACAAATTTGATGGAAAAGCATGCTGGAATAACAAATACAAAAATTGGTAATTTCATTGTTTTCCTAAAATGTCCAATACACCAACGGTAGCAACACTCTAGAGCAGATCCCTTGGTTCCTAGGCACTAGTGAAGATAGCTTAGTTATCGGATTAGGATTTCTCAGATTTTATTTGTACTGTTTGAAGAATAGGCTAGGAGGTACTTTCTACACACCTATGTTAAATTCAGTCCTTACTCTACTCCCCAGGCAAGCTGGAAACTGTATTTCCTAACTGATCCCCAATTTCCTCATGCATTCTTTCAATGCAAGCTGGCTTAGCCCCACCAGAAGAACAGCTCCCACAACTGCACACAGGATTTTGCACGGGATGGGCCAGCTGGAAGGCTGGTTTAATATTCAGTATTTGCTTACACTGTATTTACAGCTTTGTAACCGTTTCTTCCAAGGCTGGAAGGGACTTGAGTTATCTCCAGTTGGAACTGAAGTTAGTCCTACTGATACTGAACTATTTATCTAGGAGAAAAGACTACCAAAGATCGAGAGCTTCATCTCTAAGATGCTACTGCTACTAGATCTTTGCTTATTTTGGATTTCAAGGTAATGCTCCTGTGAAAGGTAAATTTGACTAAAAACTGTGACAAGAAACCTCTGTATCACCCTCACCTCAGCAGCCCAGCAAAACTACCATGAAAGAGAAGCAAATCATCAGTGAACAAAAACTGGATGATAAAATAAAGCCAGGTCCCAGGTGGGAAAAGCAAGCCTGGGTCACTGAGCTCTGCTCAAGCAGTAAGGACTACTCAACTGTGAAAGAACATCAGGATGATGGGTAAAAATTTACAAAAGTGCCCTTTTTTATTTTGTAAGGCAAGGAAATTGAAATCAAACATTGGCTGTAAGCAAGAGTCTGTTGGGCCACTGACTCAGGCCTATGTGCTTCCAGCTGCTCAGCCGTTTACAGAAGACACTTCAGATAAACCTAACTCTGAAGTATAAACAACCATCATAAAATACAATAAAAACTCTAAAAAGAATGTAATGTATAAAATATCTCAGAGACATCAACTGGTCTAACACAGAGGACAACACGTAACGTCTATAGCCTTGGCTGTAGTGCACAAAAAAGACTTAGAGGCAACTGTCTCACTAAAATGACCTTATGTTTGGAAATCCTGGAGTTACTGCAAGTGTGAAAGTATCATAATTTAAACCACTTTTCCTTATGAAATTATTTCAGAGCGCATAGTGACTGCTGCTACTAAGTGTTCCAGAATCACCTACTCCAAAAACATAATGTATCAGCCTCTCAGGCTAATTAGATACAAAATCAAAACAGCCATTACCTCAGGTAACACAGTCTCCCTAGAAGTTTAGAGCGTTTGATTGCCACCTCAGTTAAAATTAACCATTAAATATGATCTAATCACAGAGCTGACATCAGACTATACACATTTGTGCTTTGCTACAAGGAAGCTTATTTCACCAAACGACCAAATCCACACTTAAGCAATAAATTCTGATCTCACTTTGGCACATTTTGAATTCTCTCATATATTCAAGAGCAGCTCTGGTGAAGCTAAGTAACGAATACAGGCAGGCAGCACAAGTTTGACCTCCAAACTAACAAACGCTCATCCTGACCTAGAGAAATCACCAAGAGGCCAGAAGAACCCCTTTGCCCAAAGTGTGCCTTTTCATTGGGCACCTGTATGAACTCATCTCATGTAAGTCAAAACCAGGCATGAGTACTGACCAGGCATCCTGTTTCTACAAAGGTAGAGTCAGTGCCCTCTTGAGCACTGTGCCCTCTTGGAGGGAGTCACACACACTATAACCCTGCAGTTCCCAAACCAGTTAATGACGTCCATGCTTTCTTCTGCTAAACAGAACTAAATAACCAAAGCAAACCAGCAGGAAGAAACTGCCAGGTCTTCCAAGAGCATTTTTCCGCTAAGTGTTGTGGCAGAGTAGCACTTTAAATACTGATGCTTTTATAAAACCTTCAGCTTTCCCCAAAATGCATGAACAAAAGGAAAAAAAAGTTAATTACTCCCTGTGTGTTTACATGATCCTCTTCTCTTTTTTTTTTTTTTGTTAACACTGCCTTCATACTTTTAAAGAAGTGTTTACTGCACAAAGCCTCCCCAACCCACCCCAATTCTTCCTCTAAGTAAAAAAAAGTTTGCTTCTGATTGATTCTAAATGGCCCTCTGCTTCCTCTGGCTATTGTTCCAAAGAGGGAGGAGTATTCAAAAGACCACAAGTTTGCTTGAGATTTCCGGGCTAAAACCACAAAGCTCATCTTTACATCTACTTGCTGTCCAACAGAATTATTGCTCCTGCCGCTGGGCCTGACCCCAGACACTGAGGCACAGAGTTGGGGAACTCAGCCTTTTGACTTCACAGAGCGCCTGAAGGACACTTAAGTTGTTTAGAGTCTGTGAGTAGGTGATCAGTTCTCAGCCTCCGAGAACAACAGATTTTCTGCCCTGCCACAGGATTTGTACGCTGTGGGCTGGAGCTTCTTCCAGCTGCAGCCAGAGGAGGTCGAGCACAGCGTGATATTCTGCGCTATGGGCAGGTGAGAAGGGGGAACCCAAGTGGCAAAAGATAAGCAGCGGTGCTCTTCAGCATGAACGCGTCCTATAAAAAGGAGTGTCAGGAAAAGTACAGAATTACTTCTGGAAACATACACAAGAGAAGGATTAAGCATTCCTCTGGTTGTGCAAAATATGACTGCAATTAGGAAAATTAAAGTAGCTTGCCTAAATACTCAAATCCTGCACTCCTGGAATTTATCTCTGTCCCCAAGGCCTATCCTGTTCTGCAGCTTCAGCAGTTTCTAACGCACGCTCTAAACAAAGCCCATTGCTACACAATCAACCAATTGCCAATGCAGCAAGAGTTAATTACGCATAGCTCTTGCCAAATGTTTAAGTTGTATCATAACAGACTGTCACAGGAAGACAATTAGCATTTATTTGGCAGAGAAGATAGGATCTAGTGAAGGTGAGCGTAAAATCAGATTCTGAGGCTCTACTTTCATTCCACTTTGAGGCAGCAGAGGGACAAATATTTTGCATATGACCTCACAGGAGGAAGTAGCTGTCAGATATCTGTGATTTCTGAGACTATCCTGTAGCAATGACAGATCTGAGGACGTAAAGTCACATTATACTTGCTGATCCCAAAGCACATGCATTCCTTACCTTTATTTCAGAAAGCTGCATGACTTCTGGGAAGACTTCGATGCAGTTGGAGTGAGCAATCACAGTATGCATACGTCTGCAGTTCATGATGGTTGTTGGAATGGCTTTCAGTTTGTTCCCACTAATATCTATTTCCTCCAACTCTTCCAGCTTGGCCATTTTGCTAGGAAAACAAGAGTTTGAGAAATTTTCTTTTAATAGACACACAAATTTTATTTTGAAGTGGTGATAAAAGCAGTGGTTTTTGTTATTTTAAGAAAATTAAACTGCAGACTTTGATCCTTGTTCACATCAGTGCCTGTCACCTCTCCTCACATCAGATGCTAACACAGCTGTGGAATAAAATGTGTGCTGCTTCTGTCAATGTTTTGTTAATGCTACTTTTCAAATGACTAATTTTGCTTACATTCCCCCTGCTCACTAGTTCACTTTCACTTCTTCCTCCTTTCTTCCCCTTTCTTTCAACTGTAGTTTCTCACTTCATCCCAAAATTTTCCCCTCCACCTTCTAGCATCCCACTCAGCCCTTCCCCCTAATCCATCTCCCATCCTCTCTCTTGCCATTGAAGCCCAGCTGCTCAGAACATCACACAAGGACAGAGATGTCTCCTCCTTTATTTATTGGCATCTCTCTTCCAAGGTTGTACCCCATCAGTTTTACAGCACATCTTACACTTGAAAGATTTCTGATTAAAACAGAGTGAACTGAAAGTACAGAAATTGCTGCCAAGGCAGAATCTCCTTCTGAAGTGAGAGGATTTTTCCCCAGTGGCATTTAGTCCACTTCCAGAGGACGTTTCCAGACTGCTATGCTCAACAATCTCTTGGAAAGAGAGGCCCACCAGGTGTGAGCAAAGCAACCAAGCCAGGGAAAACAGATCTCCTTGCTTGACTTCAAACCCATACTGTGGTCATGCTGATTTAGTCCAGTAGAGACGAGTTTCAAGCACAATCCAAACCACACCAACTAACCCGTAGCACCCCTTTGCCCGTGTGATGCAAGAGAGGTAGCAACGTGCAAAAGGGCAGAGCAGGTGAATCTACTCACTGCGGTATCAGCACACTCAAAATACAGCCTGTGCTACATCATTTTTGTACAACTTAGCTCTCATTGTGAAAATGTTTCATGATGCCCACCCACTGGTGGGCTAGATGCAGTGAAACTAGTTACTTACCTGGCAGGGAAGCTCTGTAGGCGATTGTAAGCCATATGCAAGATTTTCAGGTGTGGATGGCCAGTTAATAAGGGTACACATTTATCTGTGAGGTTGTTATTGGTCAAATACAACTCCTGCAAGATGCTATGGGTTTCTTCAGAAAGAGTGGCTGGAGGAAGCATTTCCAGTTTGTTGGCAGAGGCATTAAGAAATCTCAGGCTGCAAAGAGAATTTGCATAAGGAAGTTTAGTGAAATATCCTGCAGGCTTTGTCTAGTTGCATACATAAAATCTCTAAGAGTTAAGATAGTTATAAAGCATAGGTCAAAAGCAACAAGTTCACAACAACTGATAGAAGTCCAAAAGTCTAGCATTTTATGAACACAACTTCTGATTATGTTTTTGAATGAGCACATTTGTACAAACAACACATCAGTACAAAGTGCACACCAAAATGCTTCTGTTCCCTTATCAAGGCCTCATTATCTCCAAGACTACTATAGAAGCATCTACAGGTAAGAGCAGTAACAAACCATATCATTTCCATATTCATTCCCCACAAAAAATGAATTCTGAATTCATCATCAACAAACCATGACATTACAGTTGCTCTTCAAGTGACTAAAGTAAGTCCTTGGTAAAAAAAGTCAGTCAACTTTTCAGTATTTTGAATACTGGCTAGGGTGCAGATAATGTTTTATTTAAACCTGCAGGCCTGAAAGCAATTACAAAATATGTAAAAATACTCTTTGACTATTTAGATAACTAAAGATGCACCAATCACCAAAACCCCCTGAAACTAAGCAGTAATTTGCCTTTTAGATTTTAAAGAGAGACAGTACTAACAGTAAATTAAAGATGTTATATACTTGCTTGCTGATGTATGCAGTGAGACAGCCAGATGTATACGTAGCTCCTCAGTGCCCTTCCCCTATTCCCCAAATAGCAGAAGCCCTTGTCAATATTTTCTGGAGTCACATTACAAGGAGCAAGGACTGAGGAAGCACAGAAATGAAGTTATTATTTCTCCCTCAAAGGGCTTTTTCCAGCATGAGAACAAGACCTGTGGAGGTAAGGCACTACCCACTCCTGCCAGTGGAGTTCTGCAGGCAGAGGATTCATGCTTCTCTAGGGCAGTTTGGTGATCACAGAAGTACTGGAGGAATACTCGCTATAGGCATCTTGAGGGCTAGAATTCACACAGCAATTCCAAAGAAATGGAAAAAATAAGGCTATTTATCCTTTAGTGACCAATTCTGGCATGACCATGCCTTTTCAACAGAAATGAGACCTCTCTTCCTTCCTTCCTTCCCTTTTCAGAAAAGGCTGCCTTGGAGAACCCTCGATACAGAGCTAAGTGTGTGCCTGCCAGTCTGCAGTGGCTGCGTTCAGATCAGGCTGTACGGCTGCTGCTGCCTAACGGGAAGGGGCAGCTGCCATGGGCAAAGCTGCACTCCAGAAACAAGACTCAGCAACGAGCTGTGCAAAACCTATAAAACCACCCCTGGTGACACAAAAGGTAGGTGTGCTTCCCTCATCGATCTTAAGAAAAAGTGGTAAAATATTGATAGCTTCCCCCATGCATGCAGGAATCCACGCTGACCTTTAAAGGTCTACTAATGAATGAAATGGATTTGCAAAAGTTGCAGCTGGTTGAAGCTTGCTCAGCAGCAAATAAGGGTCAGACATGCTACAGAGGAGTCACGTGGAATGCCAAAGGATTAAAGAAACCCACTATTTCTATTAGAAGCCCAAATCTCTCAGCACCACATAGAACTGAAACTAGGTTAGCTGTTTTACACAGACAGAGGAGTCCACTTTGGAGAAACACAGTTTAATCCTCAGGCTCATTCATTATTCACAAGGGTGGTAAAACTCCAGACGAAGAAGGGAAGAGGAAGGATTAATACAGAGAAGGGAATAGGCAGCTGAAAGGATTTTTAAAATTATTTATTTATTCTAAAAAGATGATGCTTAATTTCACCCTTTAGCTATAAACTAAAAATATATTAAGTTCATTCAAAGTGGGATTATTAAACTGAAGAAGACCACATCAACAGTTCCTGTACTTAATTAAACACCAGCAAGCACACCTATTGCTGAAGTTCAGACAGCTATTACTTTGCCAACTCCACTCTAATATGCATGACAGCCTTCTCTCCCTCTCTCTCCACAAAAAAAAAAAAAGGCACTTTGATTAACATTAAACCCACAATACATTTTGTGCCACTCAGTACAAAATGGTCATCTTCAACTCAGCCCAGAGAGGCTTAAGTAATAAAAACATTTAAGGCTGCTGGGAAAAGTAAACTTTCACAAGAATACAATGGGGATGAGGACGTGGCAGTAAAAGAACCCCAAGAAAGGGCATGCTCCACTTCCTGAAGGTGAATCTGTATTTTACTTATGTTCTTGCAAGCTGAGGCAGAATAATCTGGAGTGTTTCACAGGTACCTTCTTTTAATAACCAAATGGAGCCAAACAACCTAGAGAGCATCCTATGGTTACGAAGTTCAGAAGAATGCAAGTTTGCTCTAGTACAGCTAACCCAAAACACAGCTGAAAGCTTTGAGTAAGAAAAGGTACATTGCTCTGATAAAGCAGAAATTGATACAGTCTATGACACTGAAGCCATTTTAAATTCAAAAGAAAAATGAATCAAACAAAAGCCCTTCTGTTTTTAATAAACTTTCAACATCGGTGGAATATAACAAGAAATTTCAAGCTCTTTCCTCACTGGTATTGGAAGTGGCCAAAAGCCGCGTATTCCTGCCAAGAATGAAGTCTGATGCATGTATTTTCCAATGGGAAAAGTGCTCTGTACCACCCTGTCCTTTTGCTGAATCTTCGAAAGTGTGATACAACAACACTGGAGATAAGCCTCCATCACCCTCATCTACAGCTTAGTGCCTTGATGCAAACAAGGTTTAGGTGCCCTGTGGCAGCAGGGTATCTCACCTACCCCATACATAACTCGTGGCTTGGTAGCTCTCAACAGTCAGGTTGAGCATAGTCATATAACGATCTCTCTCTGTTGCTGACATCATTAGAATTAAATTAACTTTTTAGAGAAGAGTATGCTGCTTATTTACATGTACTTTTTGACCAGCTGTTAACATTCTGAAACGATACTCCTTCCAAGATACTCTTCGGATTTAAAAAAAAAAAAGGGGGAGGGGGGAGGGGGGGAGGGGAAGCCACAAACCAATAGATTGTGAAAAATGTTAAGTTGCAGGATTCAATGACACAAAGATTGAGCNGGGGCCAGGGAGACAACATATCATCATTCTATGGGCAGAGAACAGAATGAACCAGCAGATTGCTACTGATAAAACTTTGTCTATTCTGTGCTATAATCTTCTGTCAAAATAAAATAAAATAAATCTGTACTTGCCCATCAGGTTTTCCCTCATGCAGATTTAACACAAGTCCTCCTCCAGGTTATTTCCACTCCCCTGTTTCTTCATCCTCACGCAGCATGCCAGCTGCTACCTTAGAGGGCACATCTTACAAATGCCCTCCAGAGGAGTGGAAATTTACTTGGGCACAACCGTTCTCATCTCCCTTGTGCATGGACTTAACTGATTCATGTTCCTTGAAGATACCCCACTCATATTGCTTATCAGATGGAAACAGAATGTCAAGTATTAAAGCACAGTCCAAAATTAATTGTTTCCCTTTCCAATTCCACCCACACACTATACCACAAGCTCATGAAAAAGTACAGCATCACTACAAAAACCTGAATTCGGCAGCCTGCGCACATACCAGAGTGTAATATAGTGAGGAGAGCATGAATTAACAAGTACCAAAAGAGTGCTGGAGATTAAGAAAGGAAGGTGCTGGCAGGGAGATGCCAGAATTCTTCAGCTTTGACAAGGTGCAAATTCTCCGCTGGAGTAATAATATAAATATTGATCTCTGTCCGGAACGAGTCACCTTCAGTGTTATCGGGTACTAAAGTACAATCTCTTGCTGGGTTTAACTTCTCCAAGAGATAAAACAGAAAAAAATATTGTCCCAAAGAACAGGCTAAAATCAAGGACATGGATTTAACTCAACAAAACAGGCCTAATATACAGTTGCATGCATTCCCTTTTTAAACCCAGAGGGCTTGGGTCTCAATCTGAACTTCCAAAAGGGGAGGGGGAAAAAAAAAAAAAATCTATTGAAAATGCAAAAGGTTTAAAATTTTTTTAGCGCCAATGCCTACCCCTAGCACACGGCAAAAGGTGATTGTAGACAGCTGTGAGAATACAGCACGTCCTAATTCCTCACTGTTTTCTGAGGTAGCTTGGCAAACTCGGCCTGCTCGTAAGACACAGCCACCACTGAAAAACGTATGTCCTTCAAAAAGCTTTGGGATGTTCAACATTAAGAGGAGCAATGCAGACAACTGTATCCAATGGTGAATCAGCAACAAATCAAACCCACTGTGCTTAGCTTGGGATATGCAGTGAAATCAAGATCTCCAGTTTGGCCTGTGCCCTGAGATCGCCATCAGCACAGAGCAATCAAAATACAAAATTTCTTCTTCAGTCCCTTCTGCAGAGACATGCCCTCAATTTCTGATCGCTTAATCCTAAAATAATTTATGATTGTGGTAGCAAGTATATGAGGAAGAATCCTGCAAGATAAGTACATAAAGGAAAAAAAAATAAAATAAAATCAAGCCTTTTTTTGCCAGCCCATGCAAAAGAGAGTATTTCTCCTTTTCTTTTAAAAAGAAAGAACGGAAACATTTGAGTGAATCCCCTTCCTGTTGATGGGCTGCCAAACAAACCACTTTGCTGCTGTCTTCTCAGCTCTTACTTTCTAACCTCTCTTTAGCTGTTTCGTTAACTGGGATTTCCCCAGTTTCTGATGTGTCTGGCTTGCAAACCCTAACCTACCAGCAAAGAAACAAATGCAGCTCAGCATTTCTGCAACAAAAGTGCATGCATCGAACACTCAAATAGCTCTTTGCATTCATTTGCCTTTGTTTCCTCTCTCATTTCTTCTGCATCTGCAGTAGGACTGAATACTTGCATTAAAAAGAAGCAGTCACAGTGAGTGGAAATGGCAAATATCAAACAAGAGCAAGTTTAACTGGGTCCAGAACTCAGGAAAAAGAAAAAAAAACCACACCAAAATAAATGAAATAAGATCAAAACAGATAAAACCACCCGAACAAAGGTAAAAACAAGAATCATGCAGTCGAGAGTCTAGATGGGCTCTGAATAGCTGACATTGGTTTTGCCTCCACAGCTGGCCACTACCAGACATGATAAAACAAAGTCCAAAATTTAAGCTGCGCACAGCACAGCTACACATCTTCACCATCAACTGCTTTAAACAGTACGATGGCTGTTTTAATGGTTTATACTCAATGCATTCATACTAAATGGAAAGGAAGCTTAGGCAACAGGCAAACCTTTGCCCTTCACCACTGTGTCTCTAGTTTTAAATTCTTGTAACCACTGACGCTGCTTCTCTACCATACCCAGCTAAAGCTCTTGAATCCTTGCTGTGAAGAGTATTGTGCACAACAGTTTTCATGCCACCAAATGGTAGTTTGCTGCAAGCTGGTCAAGGAAAGCAGTAAAAAGTCTGTATGAGAATTGGACAAAGTGTGAAAGGCATCTGAGCAAATGACACAGTGAACAGAATGCAAGTGCATGAATAAAAGCTCAGGACTCAGCTTGGGAGTTTTCCCCCATCAGCTGTAGCACTTGCATGAATTCTGTGTTTTTTGCAGCATCTGGTAATGAGAAATGAAGAGATTATCTGGCTGCCTCTGTGGCGCTCATCTTGCCAAGAAAATCCCCACCCTACAAGAGAAATCCTTGCTAACGTGATCAAGATGTGCATACTTTCAGCGGAATAAACAGAACCAAGTTCTGTCTTGGTCAGAGAAATGTTTCATAGGCTAGTCCTCATTTTCTCCTCAAATAACAATTTAAAATGGAAAATTAATTAAAAAGCAGAACAACAAAATATCCCTAAATTATACTCTTCAGCAGAGAATTACACCTTTCATTGTTTTTTTTAAGGATTAAGGCAGAAAAGCAACAATTGTTGATTCCTCTATGAAGAAAACAGAGGTTTTTCAGGGTTTTCTTTTTTTGTGTGAAAGTGATATCCTCTTTGTGTACCAATGCATTGATTTCCCTCCCTTCCTCAGATGTTCTAGATGTCAAAGCCCACCAGTTCTTGTGCTGAAGCTCGCCCAAGGCACTTCACACCCACTTCGTCAAATATTCAGGATTGAGAGGAGAAAGCGTTTATAATTCACAGCATGAGACTTCATATCCAGACAAGATATCATCTGTCAGTTGCACAGACCCAAGTACCTTTCCAAAAAAAAAAACCAAAACACTAATCTTTTCAAAGCTGCAAAAGGTAAGTAGTTTTATGAAGAGATAACGGTTCTGTAAGGTAAAGTGATTTTTCCAACATTACATGCTGGGTAGAGACCATGGCAAACCACTCAGGAAACCCAGTTCTCTTGGCACGTCTGGCAGTACAGATTGTGCTTCCCAGGGAATGCTTGGAGAAAGGAAGCATTTTACCTTTTTAAAACAAAACAAACCCCTGAACACCTTCTCCTGGTCCAGACGCATTGCTGTTGGCATTTAGCTGCTGACAGATGCAAACATTTGAAAACAAAATAAAAAGAAAGATGTTTCCCATAGGAAATTCCCAACTTAAAACTCGGGACATTGTGCGCTGATCTGCACTGCTCTTTTCTTTCAGAGTTATGACTTTTGCAGCTGTCGTAGAAGCACCAGTATGGACAAGCCATTTGCAAGCCAAGTCATCTAAACCAGTAGAGGAGTAGAGAACAAGGGAAAAACCCCACCGATGCCAATGGTTTCAGTTGTCATCACAAGCAATGGAGCCTGCACTGGTGATGGGATGCCAGAATAGGTAAGCTCTGTTCGTCTCCTGTGACCGTATGTGACTTTGTTAAAATTCATAGAAGACTCTGAAAACACATGCCCTGTACTGCCTGGAAGCTGCAGAACATCAAAGCTGCAGAGAGGAAAAAAAAAATCTCCAAGTCTAAATCAGCCTTTTAAGACTATTATTCAATATGATATTTAATTCTTTGCAAACTTCTGAAAATCTATCCCCCCATCCTGGTTTTAGCCTATACTAGTTTATTTTGGCACCACAAAATAAAAGAGAAAAAAAAAAAAAAAAAGAAATCAAAAGCTGTCTACAGTTTTGTAGCTCACTTTAAAAAGATGAGTTGCAATACAAAAAAATTCAGGTTCTCTCTCACTGCCAAAATTGCACTAATCTACATCCTAGACCTACAACCTGTTTTTCATAGAAATTTTACAAAATTACTTCTCTCTTTGCTTTTAAAGATGTCAGTAGCTTTCGTTTCCAAGTTAAAACACTGGAATTTAAACTTGGGACCTGCAAATAGCATTTCTTTCAACCTAATTTTGCAACTTCCTGTAAAACAAACTTTTGACAAGATTTCATTTCTGAAGTTCATACAATCTCTAATTTACAATAGTTTGCGCAGTCATCCATATGACAATTACAGCTGATGTGAAACATCCCTGCCACAGCAACAGGCTACGAATTTCACCACTTCTAAACAGAAATGTGCCAGGTAATTGCAGTTATTACAATAACATCGCTAACTTTCAATGCTTTGACTGCACTTTTATGTACAGTCTCAATAGAAAAAGTAAATTAACATCAAAATAACTCTACCAATAATCAATTTATTCCAAAGGAGTTACCCTAGACAGACTTAAATGTGGACAGGTATATAATGTTGAAAAAAAAATTTGAAAAAAAAAAAAAGTACAAAAATTATTTTAACTGTTCTTTAAAGTAAATCAAGGCTGAAACGTCACACTGGTTCCCAGAACCAAAACCGTGTCCTAGTAAAGTTCACCTTCTGAAAAATAACTTTTAACGTAAATGATAAATTCTTCAGAGTATTATTGTTCAAAATTAAGTCAAGAGTTCATTTAGAAACCATCTCAATCATCAACTTAATTCTCCTATTCCCAATGCTGTGAATCCCAGAAAATTTAACCAGAGGTTCATGACAGAATGAACAGCAATATAAAAGCAGAGTGTTCGCAATTTTCTTAATTGGGTGAGTAGATGAGACAGTGAGATCACCATCAGTTCTGCTTCTCCACCTCTCAAGAAAGCCAGGAGCTATGCATTCCTTTTGTCACAGCGAGGATCAGAAATGAAACCTCACAGCACACAATCTCAGTCTGTTAAATTATGCATGGGTTGAGCACTCAGAAATCCCATGACTATATGTGGAAGCGCAGAGGTATGAGGAACACTGACACCAAGCGGGGCCATCCCCAGACTATGCTACCAACCTCCCGTATTTCAACTACAGCCACTTTACAAGATATGGATTCATACATGTTCATACTCAGGAAGAAAGATTATGAAGACTGTGAGACTAAAGAAACAGTAGTATAAAAATAAGAATCCAGAAAGCAGATCAAGTGGTGACATCAGCCAAATTAGTGACAAAAAATTGACAAAGCAAGGACAGGGGAATAACTGAGTTACTCTGACAGCCTTATGCACAGATTTTGTTTTGTTTGACAGGTATAAATAAGTTCTAGCCGCTGACTGAAGGGGGAAAAAAAAAAGCTTTCACACCCCATCAAACAAGCCTAAGAAATATGTATTTAAAGAAACTGCCACTAACCCATCTCAATGTATGTAGTAGAAAATAGCATGTGCTTCACTTTACAGCTAGATTTCCAGGAGTAGGTGTTCAGCAGGAGCTCGGTGGGGAAAAAGAAGCAACCATATAAGGCAACAAAACCAGAATAAAAGGAATGTGTTTTGGTGAGTTGGGCAGACATCTGTTCCTAGCACATAAGGCTTAGGAACTTTCAAATTAGGGGAACCTCAGATTACCCTTTCATCTAGGAAGTAACACACAAAGCAAGGTTCCTCATGCACAAGTTGACATAAAATTTCTTTGTATTTACCTGTCTGCTTTCAAAAGCAGGTTAGGTGGCAGTTCAACGAGCTGGTTGTGTTGCACATCCAGGACCTCCACTTGCATTCGCTCCAGCCGATCTGGCAGCCTTGCTAACATGTTGTGTCCCGCCAGCAGCTTACGCAAGCTACTATTGTAGAACAACCTTAGAGAAACAAAACAACACCAAAAATGAGAAAAAGCTGAACCAAAGAGATGCTTTGAGAATTTAGGTGTGCTATCATAGTTCATTACAAAGAACATGAATCAGCCAACCGATCGGCAGACATGGTATTAATTACGCACAGATCCAAGAACGTCTTCCCACTCTCCACCAACTTCTTGAAAAGGTTGTTCAGAGACAGGGAAGGAGGTTTGGGGATGATTCAGGAGTGAAAGTAGCGAGAATGGGTTATCTTACTGCACTGTATTAAACATGAATATAGAAGCACGACGGTGAAGGAGGTAATTGCTAAAAATGGCTGCAGAAAACTGCACATGTGGGATCCCCCCAGCTAATGGCAGAACTTCAGAAGTGTAGGTGAAATCACCAACCACCTCACCAACTTCATAGTGCTCTATTCATCATGTGCTGACTCATAAATCCAATGCAATTCCCCACCCCCCCATTTTCCTTTCCTGTTAATACCAGACTAACATAAAGCCTCCTTTCCAGTTCTACAGCGAATGAAATTTATCTAATCAGCTTTACTTTCTTGAGCTTTTACAAGCGATAGATGACCTGGACTCCCATCCCCCTGCTCCTTTTTAGGGGGGGCTGGGGGAGAAGGGGGCAGCATAAAGAGACAAGAACAAACAGCTGTTTTGATGAAATAGCAAAGCTAAAATCTGCAGTATAAAGAAGTAATAAGGAGTTTAAAATCTGCGCCTGAAGACCCCCAAAATGGAGCAACTCTTAATTTTGAGTGAGAATCACTTTCAGCAATTGAAGAAAAAAAGATTATTCTTCATATGCCACCTGTTTTACATTCCCGCTACGGTACTGCTTAATCTGGTGAGGCCGAGCATCACGCTGACCTGCTTCAACCAAAGCCTCTCAAATTACTCAGCATTAAAGCAAAAATCTTCTTCCCTCTGTTACAATGACCCAAATACACATAAAGAGCCTCCCTACCCCTTCCCTACAATGCATCAGGTCATCAGACTATTGTGCCAAAACAATCAAGGAAGTATGCCGAGTATTTTCCCCTTGACAGATACAGTCATACTCCACGTCCGTGTGCCAGCGTTAACAGTTATCTCAGCTGGCTGGATTGTCTGTGTTATGACCATGGACACAAGTCAACAGCCAGCCGTGTCATTCCAGAGGGCTGAACACGGGGTGAAAAGATTTACCATCCCAGTGATAAGTGTATCTATTATGTTTTTCTCATTTAACCATTTTTGTTTCGCTCCACTTTTAGTTGGAAATCTCTGTTATGGATTTGTCTTTCTAGTCTACTTTGCTTCCTAATCAAAACCGGCCAGTATCATCAATGCCAAACATTACAGGGAAAAGCAGAACTGGTTGACAACGTCTCCAAAAAAATTTAGCACACTGGGGATATTTTGTGGATGGGTGGGGACAGTGCCATTTCACATTTAAAAAAGTTCCAAGTCATGACAAAACCCTTAAAAATTAGCTTTTCCATTAAGATATATTTGATAAATAATTGAGAAGAACTTAATAAGTCTTAGGGGTATTTTTTGTTTGTTTTCTCTTATTTCCCAAGTTACACAAGCACCAAAGGAACTGGACTACCTCAAGAGAGACTGGACTGACAGCATTTAACTAAGCCTGCTCCTGATAAGCCTGGACACCTAGTTCTCAAGCTTGGTGGGGAAACAGGATACTGCGATTGCTCTTCACTACAGGCAGCTTTCCCACCTTCCAACTCCCACTGGAAGTTTTGATGGGATTAAAAAGTTCTAAGGACAAGCACGCTGCTCAGCATCTGCTGAAAAAACACGGTTTGGTGAAAGCATTCAACCAGTTCCTTCGGTAGGCAACTGTTCAAGAGAACACAATGTTGAATACAAATTCATCTTTAAAAACAAACAGACAAAAGGAAACAAAAATACATACAGACATCTGTTCACTGGTGGCAGCAAGGTCACTTTGGCAACTCTTAATTGAAGCATTTCCATTTTCTTTGGGGAATCTTTGGCAACGTCTGTTTTATGACAGTGAATTTGTCCTGCATAGCCAAGACTAAGTACCCTTTTTGTTACTTTTCAGTACTTTGAAAGCAGAAATAGCTGCATTACAACCCAGCATACATTGTTCTTGTTTTCTTTAACCGAGACAAATATTAGCACACAGTCCTCTATCTCAAATCCTTCAACTCTTTGTCTTCAAGGATTATTTTTCCCTTTTCAAGAGGCAAACGCACAAAGCATCAACTGTATTTTGTTTAGATTGGGTGAAACCTTCAGCCTTCCAGGAAAGTGCTGGTCGGTCAAGGCTTGAACATTTGTGGTCAGAGTTGCAAGCATCCCCCTAGGAGAGTCCTGCTCACTCACTTCATGGGTTTTCAGAGTGCTATTCCACACAGAAGGAAAAGCACACAGCAGTGCACGTGACCACACTTACTGGGCACTAGTATTTACCCGATACTTAACAGTAGGTCTACACACTTGAGCCATTTGCATTTGAATCCAGATTCAAATTTCCCTAAAGTTTAACAGACCTTCAAAGCCTGTGTTTTGAACTGGGTCTTAAAACTGAGCTGAGTTATTAGGAGCTAAGCTATCTAGACACATACTACAAAGAAGAGCTTTCAAAGATAAGTTGTTTCCTGGGGTTAATGATAAGATGGCAGGAGAGACAAGTGGGATGTTGATTGTACCTAATTTCAGCTAATCATTAATCTCCTAAAGATATCTGGTATGCCTTGATAGTCCTTGCTGTTATGAAGTGCAAATGAAAGGCAAATGAACTTTTGCTCCCCCCCACCTTCTGAATAGGCACAGTTTCACTTTGTGTGAAAAACCAGCAGGATTAAAAGTCTTCATACTAGCCCATTAGTTTGCTCAGTAAATCTCTTCACATCCTTTTCTGCCCACATTTCTGAAACCTATTCTATTCCCATTTCTGACACTACAACTGCACATTCATCTGACCCACACAAAACTATGCTTTTTGGTTTCTGATGCTCTTCTGTGTTGTACAGCTCCATAAGGCAAATATTTAATAGCTCATCACTTACTAGCCATCTACAACGTCTCTGCACATCCCCACTTAATTTCACCTTTTTCGTCTAATATGTTCTCCCTCCTTCAAAAGGCCTCTTTTGAAGCCTACAGAGCAGCCAAGAATGACAACTCTCTTCCAGTAAAGTCAGGGACTTAAAAATTCTCAACAGCAGCAACTGATCAGCATATTCACCTGGAACAGGTCTCTCTAAAAAAACCAACTAATAAGAGTCATTCATTATACAAACTCAATTCCTATTTTCCTTCTTGTTCACTTGCTTTTCTATCATTTGTATACATCAATTTTAAGTTTAGACTCCTGGAAAAGAGCTCATCTTTGTAGTGAAGATGATTGCTCTACTTGCAGGAGTTTGCTTGCTTGATGAGGCTTTACTTTCTCTCAACCCTTTTTCATTCCAACAGGGCAGTGAACTGGAGATTCTAGGCACCATTGAAACTAAATTACAAGTTATGGATCTCTAAACTGTCATGCAAAGTTATGGCTGTAAATATTTAATATTCAGTATTAAAAATGAAGGGCTTTCCTGCCTGAACAGCCACATGAACAGCTTCAAAACTTCCACCTGGAGTTCAAAGGCACTGCCTTCTCTGCATGAAAGAAGAAAGGCTGGGTGGAAGCTTGAGGCATGACGACACCCCACAAGGTAAAAATAAAATCAAACAAAAGATAAAACAGGCCTGACAGTCACTGGAACAAACTAAACACTGAATCAGCAATTATTTCTGCATTGCTTATCCTGTTCCACATTGTGCAACTGGTCTGCAAGACTCACCGGGCAGGCAGCTCACGTATCTGATTGTGGCCGACATCCAACACTTCCAGTTTCCTGCTGTCACATACCCACTCAGGCAGGTTTTCCAGGTGATTTCTATGAATAAAGAACACAAAGAGGTATAACTAAATGAGAATCAAGATGCAAAAAGGCTATTAAGAATACAACCTCAAGAGAGATACAGAAACCTGCAGGAAATGAATCTGACACATATGCTTCCTATGAGATTGTATCATCCTCACTTCTGCTAGGGCACTACTGGCACAGTAAGGTCCTGAGCGAGGAGGCAAGAAAGCTAACAGCAGTACTGCCTCCCTAGATGTGTAGCCACTAAGAGAATGGAAAAAGTTGCTTCCCAATTACCTGGAAAGGAGTATTATGAGTATCAAAGTATCAAGGATGAAGGAGTTTCTCATGGAGAAGAAAATTTGTGAGATACTCCCCAGAAGATAGATATTCACACCCCACACAGTTGAAACACACTTCTTTGATTCCCCCATAAATTCAATCCTGAAAGCCACTCTACTGCTTGTCAGCTATCTCACTGAACAAAGCAAAATAGCTTTTTTGTCACAGAATCAGAGAATGGGTAGAGTTGGAAGGGACCTTAAAAATCATACAGTTCCAACACCCCCCGCCATGGGCAGGGACGCCTCCCACCAGAGCAGGTTGCTTCAAGCCCCATCCAGCCTGGCCTTGAACACTTCCAAGGATGGGGCAGCCACAACTTCTCTGGGCAACCTGTTCCAGTGCCTCACCACCCTCACAGCAAAGAATTTCTTCCTAATATCCAACCTAAATCTCCCCTCTTCCAATCTAAAACCCTTGTCCTGTCACTACACTTCCTGACAAAAAGTCCCTCTCCAGCTCTCCTGTAGTTCCCTTCAGGTACTAGAAGGCTGCTCTAAGGTCTCCCTGGAGCCTCCTCTTCTCTAGGCTCAACAGCCCCAGCTCCCTCAGCCTGTCCTCATAGCAGAGGTGCTCCATCCCTCTGATCATCTTTGTGGCCCCCCACTGGACCTGTTACAAAAGGTCCATGTCTTTTCTATATTGAGGACTCCAGAGCTGGACACAGGCCTCCGGGTGGGGTGCGTATCTTTAAAGTCAAACGTTTTGCTTTTCTTGCATTTGTCTTCACAGAAATTAGCCCTTACAAAAATTAAGATCTTAGAGGAAAGTTCTTCCAAATATTGCACTGAAAACATGCAGCTAGGCACAGTGGGGCACTCATGAATCCTGCCTTAAAGACAAAAATTAGCAACACAAAACGCATGGAGGAGACTGTGTGCATGTGCATTCACATAATCACCATTCCAGAGAGCACACATAGATGCAAAACTGGGCAGAAAATAATGTTCAGGCACTCACAGTTTTGAAGTTCAGGAATAGGACCCTTACATGGTGTGAACATGCATCAGCATTTATGCCCAGTCATGTACTTGTATCCTATAGTTTATTCATGCAATAGCCTTTTACCAAAATATGTGATAGTAACTCAACCTCTCACATAGCTTCCTTTTCAGTCTCAGACAGATTTCCCAAGTTTCAAGCAAGCCAAGAAGCTAAAAACACCCCACCCGTTTAGTTACAATATCATCGCTGAACTGAGGCACAAAAAGTGTTTTGTGATCAAAATCATGCATTCTACACCGATTTCATTTACAGCTAAATGGAGCACACAATTTTACAAAGAATGCTTTTTATTAAATCAAACTTATTTAGTCACACCTGCACGTTAGATTTCGGTGCGCTACAGCAGTAACTGCTGATGAAACCTTGACATTGATGGCCACTTGCCATTAGTGAGTTAACTCACTAACTGTTATGATCACCCTCAGCAGCTTACATTTAAGCAGGCTTTTTAATGAATGAGATTATCACTTCAACATGCAGATGAGTAATTCTTTAAATGAGGCACACATTAGGCACATGTATGAAGTGTTTTCCTGATTCAGTTCTTATTGTAAACCAAACTAAGCCGCTTCCCTTTCCCATTTCTTTCCTTATCCCAGCTCCTTTGTTAAGGTGAGATTTACAGACGCATTCAAGTGGTAACTGCAGATATCCCTACAGCAGCCAGGGCTACAGAGAAATATGAGGAGCTTCTGGAGCTTCTGAACTGACGAGTAAACTATCAAACCATCACCTACACGGGGCTTGACATACAGACATAGCCAGAAAGTAACTCCTGTAGACCTTTCATACTGTTTTGAACTGCTGTGTTAAAGATGTCCTATCTTGCAGAGATGTAAGTCAGGAATATAAAGGCACCATTTGTTTTTAGTACTAAAAAAAAAGTGTAGAAGTAAATCTATAAAAAGGAAACAGAGAGGAACCAGACAGTAGAAAAAAGCCCATCTTCTCACTCTGAAAAATCAGTCTTCTCATATCATGAGGTCCAATTCCCATCCCAATTCCCTCCCACTACAATACTAGTAAACATCATTTTTCCATAAGCCTCACTGACAGTTATTTTACAAACCCAAGAGAAAACATACTCTTACCTAGAAATATCCATGTAAGCCAGGCAATTAGGAACTGGATACACATCAAGGTGAACAAGTTCTAGGGGGTAAAAATACATAAAACAAGAAGTGGTGATAAAGATTTACACCTAAATGGCTGTTCCCTAAGAGTTACTTTACTTTAAGCAGCTAACATCAACAGATTCCAGAACAAGTCAGTAACCTAAAAAATTTGTGAGGATCTGGACCTTTGTGAACTGAGTTTTGTTTCTTTGTTAGGTGTGAGTACATTTACCGTATTACGTTGTACTTGCTACGACAGACACTGTGGAACTGATCAGAGAGACTGGAGAGTTGTAACAGTTTCATGAAAAATTCTCATTTTTCCGTTTTTGTCCCTGAGTTGTAATTTCACCTCAACCACCCTCTGTCCAGAATAGTCAGTCATAAGCCTATTCTCCTTTTCTTTTTTTCAGTGGTCACTAATGGTGCAGGCACAGGAAGGGAGTCTCCCCACTCTGAAACAGCAAGCTACCGAATAGCCCAGACTCCTCCAGATCATGGCAAGATCCAGAGAATTTTTCAACACCATACATGAGCCTTTGCATCCCTGTAGAGCTTCTGGTTGCCAAGCAGCCTCAAAGACCTTTCATAACATCTCAACTATTGCTAGTAATGTTGTATTCTTATTGCCCCAATAGCATTTCAAATCTTAAGGTTTTTAGGTAGCTAATGCTTAGCACTAAGGTCGAAGCAAAACCTGCAGATGATTATCTAAGCCTACAGAAAATCCACTAAAGTGAAAGTGAAACAAGCATCACGGTTCCTTTGGAAGGTGAGACTGAAACAAAGTGGCTGAGGGTGCAGAGAGAGGATAGCCAGGAGGAATAGCAGGACCAAATAGGCAGTTGACTGCAAGATACGGGTTGACTTGGGTTCTCAGCTCACATTGCACAGCACATGCTCAGATTATGTTAACTTTTCTCAGCTACAAAGATCCTGGCATGAATACTTAATGAAGGCACAGGCTTGGATATCACTAGGATGACAGCCTTTTAAAGGCAGTTCAGACTGTTCATCAAATTCACAGCTCTCTGAGCTTGCATTTTGTTTATTCCATACCAAACTACTCCAAACAATAAAAACGGTGGTGAAAACTGAATATTTTAAGTCACAGACAGATCAAACAAATTCTATTCATGGAATGCAAGAGCTGTTCAACTGGAGAAGGCCACAATATTTATATTATTGAATACAAATGATGTTGCTCATTATAGATTTTGTAGCTTTCTGGACAGGTTAAACAGCCAGAAGCAGTAGCAAGAACGTGTATTATTTTCATTTGTCTCACAAACGGCCACTTGTTCAAACTTTCTCAACTCTATGGAAATGCAATACATTCCTTATTTGTCTTAGTAAAGCAACACATTAATATAACCCAAAGAACTGGCAGCTTCCAGACCCATCACGTGCTGACACAAAGACAAAAAGATAAATTTCAACCCAAATCCTAAGAGTTTCACAGTTTTGAGACTTCTGAATCAGTAGCCCAGTGGTATCTGAAAGTTATTTCTAAAGGTCAAAAGTGCCAGTGGCACATGGGACAGTGCCAGTGGGACACGTCAGGAGCCTCCCAACTCCTCCTGATTCCATGCACTGCACTCTACAAGCATCCCACAGAACCTGGTATGAAACCACAAGTCAGATGACAACACCTCAGCTGCCCTGAAAACGCACTTACCATTAGAGGAAGCATACAGCGCTTTGAGAAAATATCCACTGATTTTGAGGGTCACCAGTTGATTCCGTTCACAGTGTAACACTTCAACATTGTTAAAAACTGTTGCATCCAGCTCCCCAAGTTTGTTGTCTCTGAGATCCAGCTGGGTCACATGATGGAGAAAATCTATTTCATCGGCCTCCAATCTCCTAATTGAATTCAATCTTGCAGACAAAAAAAGGAGATTAAGTGTAAGTTACACAGCAGACCCGTCAAAAAAACCAGTGCTCACTCTACAATCAATTGCATCTGATTAAACTAGCATGCCTCCACGTTCTAATCAAGGTTGATTTTCAATATTTTCCCCTTGGTTATGGTATTCTAAAAGCAGGATGGATCCACTCTGTTATTTTATCCATCGTGCCAAAGGGATGATGACACCAAGCTCCTTCCAAACTACTTCAAAAACTACTGACAAAAACTCTGCAAGAAGGTAAGTATTACTGTTGTTGTGTCTATAAAAATAAAAGATGATTTGGCTGTTGCTTGTGCCCAACAGTTTGGAAAAGAACATCTACTGGAAAAGCCTGAATGATACGAGTAAGTTGCAGATACTGGAATCTCTTGCCGTACTGAAAGCCCAAATTGAGATTTATGAATTCCCATATATTTGTGTCTCACATCACTATGTTCCACAATCAGCAAATTCAGAGACTTGAAAGCAGGTGTTGAAAGAAAACAAAGCAAAAACCCAAGACAAGTGGGTCTGTCAGATAAAGAGAACAGGTTTTATCACATCTTCACTGCAGTGCATTGATGCTGCTAATACTCAGCAACTTCCCCAAAAGTTACAACTGAATGACACTATCTGTAACCCAGAAATGTCTGAGATTGTAGAGCACTCCAAAGAGTTCAAATTCCCAGCTCTGGACAGAACACGAAAAACAGTACAGCAACTTCTGCTGGCCCATGAAGCCTTCCTAGTGAGGATAAGGGCAAATATCTACCCTTCTGTTGTTTCTCTTGCTTTCAAAGAATTGTTTTCTGTGCAACAGTTGTATTTTCAGAGTAGTTATATTTTCCAGTTAAGACAGAACGGGTAGTATGTCCTCTCCAACACCACAACCTGCTTTTTGTTTCTGATTTACAAGGAGTGCTTCGTTCCCATTTCACCGAAGCAAAGCACTTCACCGTGCAGCACGTAGAGTTTACAAACACGTTTGACATCTGCTGTTCCAGGCCGCATTACAAAGAACCGCTGCTGACCGCTCGCCGCAGAAGGGATGCGGCAGACTATGAGGGGGCTGGAACCCCACCAGCAGACCTCGTGGCCAGCTGAGCCACAGCATCCCTATTCCGAGGCCTGTTTATTTATTTATTTGCTTTAACATGCATACAAACACACAGACATCTCTTAACCCCACCATAAATGCCTCAGAATTAACTTATCTATTTTAACATCTGCTGGCCCTTCCTTGATGGCAAAGTCTGACAGCTACACAGCAGTGTGGCACACCGAGCTTTAGTTGAACGGTTCCAAAATTCATCGTTATTTGGACCTCACAGTCCAGGCTCTGAACTGAGCCTTGCCCAGACAATTGCAGAAGCTGGCTTCCCCAGAGACTGGAAGAATAAAGAACCACCTCATACCAGAGCCATTTTTAATAAGGATTTGGTTAGAGTTTGCCAAGGGCATC
This sequence comes from Thinocorus orbignyianus, assembly GCA_013400375.1. Taxonomy (NCBI): domain Eukaryota; kingdom Metazoa; phylum Chordata; class Aves; order Ciconiiformes; family Thinocoridae; genus Thinocorus; species Thinocorus orbignyianus. The sequence continues at coordinate 196,696 of VXBW01006626.1, read as the reverse complement.
AATAAAATAACATTACTCATGGTGGAGTAGGCTTTTGAACATACCAAGAAATACTAAATTTATTTTTTTTTCTTTCACCTTCATTGCCCTTTTCCTCAACTCACACATCTGTAACAGTTCAGACAGAAGCTTTTTGGGTCAGGGACTATAATTTCTATTGTATTACCACTGCAGCAACAAGAATTGCAGGAATCCCTAGTTTCCCAGGTTGTGCGTGTTTGATCTTTCATTGTAAATGATAATTTCCTACCAAATTTTCCTATCTATTGGTCCCACTAAATGCTGCTTCTTCCTCAAACACGACTGCTAAGTCACTGCAAGTGCTGTGAGTTACACAATTCTGACAAAACCACAGTTCAATAGACAACAGATTCCTCCCCAGGGGCTATTCTGACAGCCAAGGAGAAACCGTTCCAACACCAATAATTTAAACCCACTAATTTTTCCCCTTTTCCAAATACCTACCTTAGATCCACATGTTTAATATGAGGCATCCTTTTTAACACCTGTAGGTCCAGAGTATCCATGCAGTTTCCTGACATACAGAGCTTATCCATGGCAGTTAGCTTCTCCAGCACCCCTGGAATGTTGGTGAACTCATTGAAGGACAGACTCACATAGCTGAGCTGATGCATATGCTCCAATTCATCAGGAAGGGACTGGAGAAAGTTGCCATCAAGCAAAAATGTCTGCAAGCTATTAAAAGCAGGGAAGGGGAAGAGAGTGAAGAGAGTGAGTGATCTGTTAAGTCACATTTCTTTCCTATAAACACAAACCTGCTGTGGTTACAGTGACATAAAACATACAAAAAGGCAAAAGAAAGAAAAGTGTTAAGGAATAACGCTTTAACATCTGCTACAGAAGGTATTGACCAAATAATTAAAAGCCTTGGTAACTACGAAATGTAGACTGTTAGATAGTTGTATCAAATCTTCAAACATCTCCAGAACTGTGACTTCTGTGGTGACTGAAGTGCATAAGCAAAGTGAGGTTTAAAGATTTTCTTAACCATGAAGGTGACCCTTGTGTCAACCACTGGGGACTGGAAGAACGCTGAGACACAAAGTGTGCTTCCCCTCTATCTGCAGCTCACAACTGCTTCCACACAGATCTACAAGCCAGTCTGCTCTGACAAAACCCAGTAAGTTTAAACTGTTCCTCACAGCAAGATTAGATACAGAGTCATGAAACTGTTTGTTGCCTTTATTAACAGGCTGTGTACATTAAGTTTTAAGAAAGTACTTGCTTGTGCATCTCGCCTACAACTGCTGGAACACTTCTGAGGGCGTTGCAGGACATGTTGAGTTCAGTCAGCGTCGGGATACTGCAGACTGCCAGGGGGAATTCTCCTAAATTATTATTGGAAAGGTTAAGGCTCTTCAACTTGGTGAATCTACAATGAGATAAGAAAAAATAAAAATAAAAATAAATAAGGGAGACAAATAAGTGGAGCATAAGCCACACCAAGATGCTTTGCAATATTCAACACAAGGTAAGTTTGGTTATGTAAATGCAAGTCACAGGCATTTTCAGTTGATGTACTCAGAACAACCAGGCAAACTACCAGACACTCAAGTTGAACATCACTTGCAAGAGTTCACTCATGTTAAGCTGGTACAGAGAAACAGGCCCTCCTCAACAACACACGAAATGTATCTTCTTGTGAACGTAACAAGGAACATGTTTATGATATGTGTCATTTCATCCTGTACTAAAGCATTGCTATTTTTCTGAACACATTTCTTGCTAGTAAGACTAATCTAGTGGCACAGGTTACAGGGGGTAGGAAATTCTCAGATTATTTCAACACCCCATTTTTGTGATGCAGCTCAGCTCCATTCGTGTGAGCAGATACTGCCTTTGAAAGAAAAATTCTTGTCAGAATAGTCTGGTTTGAACACAACTGTGCTAAATTAAAGCAGAATTTAGCAACACTTCCACAGTGGCACAGACAAATTTATGCTCTTGATTAAGTATGATATCAAAGCTCACCTAGATTTCAAAATTTTGTCCTTGACAAGTCACAGAACTCTCACATAAGCCAACAGAGCAACTTACATATGCTTGCCTTATTAAAGATGACCAAGATTGTCTGAACAAAAATGCAAGAAGGGGACAATCCAATTAGCCAGCCTGCATGTTCAGCTACATTATTATGGTTGCCTAACAACCACTGGGAGGTATGCCTAAAGGCAAGTAAAAGGATGAATGAAAAGATCTGTGTCAGATGCCGATAGATGGAAGGAAGTTTCTTTTCTGGCACGGTTTGCGCCAGGACATTTTATTTAGACTTCATTTTCCCTTTGTTAAGGCTCCAGTCCTTTATTTGTGCAAGCAGGCTTTTATACAACACAGCAATAGAAGCAAAACTGCACCTATGAACACTGCTATTCCACACAAAAGTAATCTTGGACAGCATATGACAGTGCATCCACAGCATATGCACTGGCCAGCACATCCAGACCTCAGAGCATTTTGTCCTCCCCTGACCAGAAAATAAAGCATTAAAAGGCTAAAAAGTTTTAACAACAAAGACTCTAAGAAAAGTTACCAGCTACTGCAATCAACCGGCACACACATTTAGTACTGCCTCAATAAAACTCATGTCACTGACTAAAACTCAACGTGGAAACTTAAGTAGCACCTTCATACTGTATTTCAGTGGGGGCTGTAAGTGAAGCATGGATTTTACCTGAAAAGACATGCTGTAAACACACAAAAGTTTACACAAACTTTTTCAGCAGCAAGCAAGGGAATGCAGTGCTGTCTATCGGCATTTTGGTGCAATGATGGCAGAAAAAAAAATAATGAAAAAATCACAGCCAGGGTTATCACAAATTTTGAACATCCTGTGCCATGCTGGAGGCAGAAGAAGTTTGGAACATAGATGGAGACTAAATGAAATCTTGCAATCAAATTACTGCTGCAGGGAAAAAATGCTACTGTGCAGAAACAATGACTAATGCATCTCTAGAGGGAGAACTGTAAAATAAAAAGGCGGCTAGGGTAAGCTAGCTGATGCTAATGAGGGTTGCTAGCCAGAAAAGAAATGCACATTTTAAACACTATACCTCCATATTCCTCTGATTCGAGAGAAAGGGCTTAAAAATTTTGCACCTAGAACTGAAATGCACTATCCTGCCTTTATCTTGAAGATAACTGTAGATTTAGGCCATAAATATACTGCTTTGAAATTTGGGGTAATTCTGTGGCAGAACAGCTGTCCCATATTTTCCCCAAAAGTCAACTGCAAATACAAACAAGAGTGCTATAAGAAGCATATTCTGGGGGCTTTAACAGTTACTCCCTTCCCCCCCCCCCAGTATTTAGATAAGTGCAAAAATACTACTGAAGACAGGAAGGTTAAGCCAAAATAACCAAGCTGATAAAGAAATATCACAATGCAACCATTCAAAATTTTCAAGTGAACCATGAAAAAAAGAATTAACTCTTTTAACATCATCAACACCAAGGCTACAGCCTTTACCTGTGCTGCTCTGGAGTGTCAGAAAAACAGTCTCAGGGCTTTCACCCACTAAACAAGTGAAAACTACAACCAACTACAAGACGCCCAGTACAACCTTGAGTCTTGTGAACGTAACAAGGAACATGCACATGGAGGAAGAGGACTAGGGTGGGGGGCAGTGTTGGTGAAGGTAGCTAAAAAATACATTAACTGACTCCAGTGCAGTGTTTGCTTTCTGCACACATTCTTGAGTGTAGTTGTCCAGTATCAAAGAGGAAAAAAATACAAATCACCCACCCCCAAAATGTATCTGGATTACATCTCTACTATCCTAATGTATGTTTTAATGTGTGTTTATTATGAGTCTTCTGTGAGTAATCTAATTACTAAAGGCACAAGCTGAAACAATTAACAGGTCTATAAAGTATGTAAAGGAGGATGAGTAGTACACTCAGTACTGGATATACTCGTACAGAAGCTGAAAATGCACATAGAAGTGTATGTCCAGTAATTCACAATGGAAAGTTTATTGTTAAAACATACTTAAGGAAAAGACGAAAGACAGACATCATAAGCTTAGTTAAGAAGTTAGGAGATTAGTTTAAGACAACTGGCAGGAAAGAAATGTTTTATTCCTCCTTTATAAACATGTTTATTTACCAAATGCTAAAGCTGCATTTCTTCTCATGGAGTACTGTCCAGTACCAAACATTACTGAGCCAAACTAGTGGGCATTTACTCAAAGTTAAGATCTAGATCTACTTCTCAAATTTGGCCACTCACTTCCTACTATCCACATCACAAACGGGTCAGTGGACTTCCATTATGGAGCACTTCCAGGCTGGACATTTGAGATGCTGAATTGTTTATAGCACTTCTTATATCTAGAGAGATTCAGAGCCAACAGCACCAATATCACTTGTAGCATCAATATAAATAAGGTAGGAGAGAAGTATTTTGCAGACCCAAGTCTTCTGCTGCTGCTGAGTTTGCAGTGTTGGTCTTTAAGTAGATTTTACAGAGCAACATCTTTGCTGTTTCTCACATCCAAGGGTTTACTCTTACCAGAAGCAGAAGCACACAGTGATGCTGCTCCATGACATTGCTAGAATGAAAAAAAGGCACAACATTGCCCGTTGAGGCACAAGAGCGTAACAACCTCAAGTCCATACATGCACTTTCCTTCCTTTTCTTCCCCCTTCCCTAGTTCTAGACTTTGTTATCTGCTTAAAAAGTCAACTTCAAGAACAGCATCTCTCAACATGCTATGTTCAGTTAGCTTACTAAGGTTTTACTGTAATGACCAATTACACTCCTCTGACCAAAAATAGCCCTACTAAAGTAGAGCAAAATGTTGACATGTCAACCCTTGGGTTTAAACATGCAATATGACTGAACACTAATTGCCATAATTGAGCCAAAAAATGCCCACTTACTTAATCCTGAAGCTGCCACTTCAGGAGTGGTTTCAGTTTGACATACGCAAAATGAGGAGAGGGACTAACAAGAGAAGTTTGTATCACAGCAAAGCAGTGAACTGACATGCTAATTTCAAATTCAGGTCCACCCAATGTGCACAGCAGAGGAATTTCCATTACACAGTACAGCATTTGTATTCCACTATGTTTGGAAGGGAAGGAATACTATGTTTGAAATGGCCATAAACTGTCACTGAAATGCAGCCATAACAGACTCTTCTGACAAAATGAGTCTTGTCTTGGTCTTACTAAAAGCAATTAAAAACCAGTACTTTGCTACACCCAGAACAGATGACGTGATGTTATAAGGGACTCAAGTTTAAGAAAACCAATCAGTTTCCCTGTAGTATCACCAATCACTTCCTCTAATATTTGGGTTGTTTCATGATCATGCTGTGGTTGCAGCTGAACATCATTTCAAGCAGTAGCACAACTGTCCCTCAGCTTCAGCACCATTTCCAAGAAGACTGATGGCACTTGCCTAGCAGCACTCTGGCAAGTGTTGGGACTGAACTACAACTTGCCACCTTCGTGAATGCCTGCTACTTTGGCCGCTAACTTAATCATGAAGAGAACTTCCATATAAACCTGACACACCAATTTCCTCCTTGGAAATAAAAGGTCCAATTTACTGCCTTTTTGCAGTTGCGTCAGATTCCCCACCCATAGCCTTATTGCCTAAAGGCACAGCCAGCCTAGCGCCAGAAATACTGTCACAGCATTTCCCTTCCCAGAAAGCTGTCATTGTAAAAGCCTTGAATTCATTAAGACAATTCCAATGAACTATTCCAGCCTTCTTGCCCTGCTAAATTTGTCAAGACAGTTGAATTAGACTGTTTCTGCAAGAGATAGTGAGATTCACTTGGATGCTGCAGGTGAAGGCTTTACCTAACTGAGGTGAAGACCAGCCCTCCCCAGCTTGGGCACAGAAGAGTTTTCAACAGATAATACAGAGTAGAGGAAGGAGGAGCTCTGCTGGTTGTTTTCTATTCCTTTTCTCTGGACAAGCCTCCTATTCATCCAGAAGCCAAGTAGTTCATACCACACCACACAAACAGATGGAGAACAGTCACGTCAGGAAACAGTGACATGAGACACGTCACGTCACTCGGTTTGAGGTCAAAGATTGATTCTGGTCAAGTCAGAAGAAACTTGAACAAATTCACCCATTATCAATTTTGAAATCAATTGAATGAACAAATGAAAACATAGTTTTATCTGAATTTTTATTTCTGTTTTTCTTTCTTAAACCCCATGGGAGAAAAACAAAAAAAAAAAAAAGAAAAAAAAATAATAAAGCAAACTGATAGCAGCAATTTTGGTATCTCCACTACCCTTTATGCCAACACACCAGGAAGAGTCATCCTGGTATCTTTCTCCTCTACTCACATTTAAAACTATAAAAGGCACAATGATTCTGGTATACAGACTTGAGGCTCTACGTCAAAATTAATTTTTAGGTTGTATTAAAAAAACCCCAAACCAACCAACCAACCAAAACCAGACTCGTATACTCCACTACACAAAAAGCAATAACCCTAAATATAGCCAGTTCTTTTTCAAAATACACAAATAATCACTGATGTTAAGTCAAATTTAGACTACCTCCAAACTTCAGACAGCAGTAAAGTTTTTATGCTACTACACAGGTGGCAAGAAGTCCATAAAAACAAGCAAAACGAAATGTATGTTTTGTTAGCAGAAATAATCTGAACCTACATTACTGTACTTTGCAGTTCTCGATTTCTGCAGATCCCTAGTGCACACTGCTTCACTGGGGGGGAAAGACTATGCTCAGAGAAAGAACAAAATTCCTAGAAAGGAAGTGAAAATATATTCCCCTTCTGTATTGAAAACTTATACCTGAAATACAAAAGCATTAGCTAGGAATAGGCTTCCAAACTGAAACATGCTTAAATACATGAAAAGAAAATCCTGACTTTGGAAGCTGAATCAGAAAGCAACAGACAAGTAAATTGGAGTAGGCTGATATGCAGTAACTGGAACATAAATGTTTGCTACTTTTTGAAGCATTGTTTGGAAGAGGCTGTACTTAGCCTAATAATTCCACTAAACTATATCAAATTAATAACCGCATTTTCTACTTTCAGACTACACTATTTTTAAAAGTGCTATTTTATAGCATATTTCTTAGTGCCATCTATTTTCCTCCTACCGCTATGCAGGAGTCCACTGTTCCAATTTAAACAATTCAAAGATTCCAATATGTTTCAGGCATTAAACCAATTTTGTCATCTTCCCCACTTAGTCACTTGTAGCGATTTGATTTTGCAATTTATTTTTCTTTAATCAAATGTCACTGGTTTTTGTCAAGTATTCGTATTAAAAAAACCCCAAGAGTTCAGAAAGGTACACAGGAGCTACGTAGAACACAACCAGTCATGGAGATTTGGAAAGAGGCACTAACAATATCAAACTCTTCCTTCAATGCCTTTACAAGCTGAAAAAAACAAAAGCAATGAAGTGACATAAACAACATATTCCAAGTGTCTTTTTCAGTTTTATAAACAGCAAAAAAAGTGTTCCAAGTGTTCTAAAAAAAATGTTTCTCAGCCCAAGCAGAGCTGAGAAAATAAACGTAACACCAGAATATAGCAAATACTGGATGGAGTTTGTAACTAGTCCACCTCTGGTTGTCAATGTCATGCCAACTTCTCCTTCTTCCCCTACTGTTTAGATGGCTATGCTTCAGTCTTTGGCTTCAGATGAACGAGGAGAGATGAGCATAAAAGGAAGGTTCCCTGGTTCTGAGATCATCCCAGTGCGAGAGAAAGCTCCCAGCATCTTCCCACACTGTGGAGCATACAATGGCCCTGCATTCCTCCTGGTAGCACGCTTCCAACATTAATTGCATGCATTTAATTAACTTCAATAAATGTGTGCATTTAAAAGCAAATTCCTTTCCAGAAGAGCAACCTAAAAACAAATAAACAAAACCACAAAAATCCCCACACCTCCCAACAGAAGAATACTCAAATCTTTTCCAGTGCATCTAATGGCAGTGCCCACTGGGGCCTGGCAAGAGTGAAGATGTGTATTTGGCACATCATTAATTCATCCGATTTTCTTCTCTCACCTGTTTCATACACTAAAAACAATAAACAGGAGCACTTCAATGCTCTTTGAGACCAACCAAGTGGCTGGCTGGAGACTTTTTTCCTTGCTCCTCAATCTCCAGGGAGAAGTTAGGATCAAACTACATCTCACCCTGACTTCAAGCTTGTTTGCTGGGTTCACACCAGTTGCATGGCTAAGACCGTTTCCCCTCTTGCTGCCTGGGAACCTAAGAGCAATGACTGCATTTCAAATCAACTGTTTACTAAACAATGGGTTTGTAAGGAGGGTTGAGCTTGAAGACCCCCTAAATTCCAGGTTTTCAGATAAAAACACCTATGCTACAGTTGGAAGTAGCAAGGGATTTCAGAAATGCTTGTATTAGTATTTCAGAATCCTCAAGCCTTTTCATACCCTATAGGTGCTACGTCAAGCTACTGCCAATAGCCCAGAAGAGTGTCAGCTGAGATTCCAGAGAAGACAATAGATGTCAAAAGAGGTTCTGGGAGAAAAAAAAGATACCAACCGATCTTAAGATAAAAATCCATATAATCACTGTTAATTATTAACAAACACAATGAGAATAACAACTTGTTCTTCAGACAAAACTGGCAAGCATCATTTTGTTTTAGTTAAAACAAAATTTGTGGCTTATTACATCCCCCCTTTCTCCTTTCTTTTTTTTTTTTTTTTAAATTTACAACAGGCTTCTATCAAAAATCCACACACTGACAACTTACCTTTCAATATCATCAAGCAAACAGTATTCTCAATGCCAACAGTTTTTTTCCAACAGCACTGACTGAAACAATTACCTATAAAGTGTGCATAGCCCACTGAAGCAGAGCAACAGTAAATAAAGGCTATGGTTTATTCATTTGCTTCAAACCTAGAGCACACTGCTAAACTAGTAAGCCTGAACCCGTTTGTATTTCAGAACAAGAGCTGTGAAGTTGCATCATAGATAAGGGGAAAGTGAAGTCTGGGAACACGGTGTACATAGAAACCTCAACTTTATGGTTTAAATAAAAAACAACTCACCAATAAAAATTACAAGAGTGTAAACAGTAAAATTTGCGATAAGACAACAGAATGTCTTCAGTTGCTCTATTTCCAGTATACAGGAGCTAAATTACCAAAGGCTTTAGGGTGAATTCTGACTCAATGGGGATATCACAGGACATGTCAGCCGCTTCTAATACTGCAACTGGTGGGCAGTATTTCAACTGGGAAATCTCCTCTTTCCCCCAAAAAACCCTAACCCTCCTATAACTTTTAAAAAGCTACTGTGTGGGAGAAGTACCAACATTTGCTGTGGTTTTTTTCAACACAAATAAATCTTCAGGCTGCCTACTTTTTTATGTAGTATGAAATACATATTCCCTGGTAAGCAGGAGAATAATATAAGTAGCTGAATATACCTTTCAACAGAACTTGAAGGCCAAGTGAACAGTAAAGCGAGTGTAAGTGTAGCTACTGGTGAAAAAGTGCATCTACACCTCTGTAAACTTTCACAGAACATCAGCAATTTAGTTCAAGATGGAGATTTTTCACTTATGCCATGTATTGAGCAGGACCTAAATATTTTATTCAGAAATGCAATAAGTTACATTATTTTAACAACTGAAAGAAATAACTGCATAAGTACAAATTATGCTTTTTTTCCTTTAATCTATTCCTGACTGTACCTCCAAGTCAGTGCATGTGTCAGCAGCTCATTACTATGACACAGCAGCTTTTAAGTCTGCTCAATGGGTAGCTGAAAAGTTGGTATTTTCTTCTGTCTTTGACATACCTCTTGTTTTGAAATCCAGCATTCATGAGCATTTGTTAAACTGCCACCTAAAGTGATATTTTAAGAGCAACAGACAGCACCAAGAGCTGCTTGCAGAAAACCAAATTTTCCTAGACTGCCTTGATAAGCAGATTTTAATCAAAAATCATACCAGGAACGTCGACCCATTTTGTTCACAACATCCAAGCACATGGTTCTTTTGGAGCCTTAAATACTTGTGGGCTTGATTCACTGGTGCTGTGCCCTGTGTGCAGCTGCAATTTAGCAAATGAGAATTTGGTATAAAAGACAACAGTATCAAATCAGAACAGCAAAGATTTTGTACTTGCTCTGCAGTAGTTTGAAAATCACAGGCAAACAAAAGAAGGGGTTTGGTTTACCTAGTCAAGTTTTGCCTCGTGTAACCCCCAAAAGATCTCAAAATGGTTTTATGAAATTGGATTAGAAAGAAGGAAGAAAAAAAAGTAAGACAACTAACAACTTCCGTTCCCAGAAATGAGTGAGCTTCCCTTACTTTGCATACTGAGATTTACTAGTAATTTCAGAAAGATACAGTGTTCCCTTCCTGTTAGATATTAGTGTATTTACTCACTACAGAAAAGCAGACTTACAGTAGAGATAGAGCTGGCTCAAAGCTTTTTGCCAATGCAAGTAAAATTTGAATTCTCCCACCCAAATGAGAAGCCAGCACTGTTTCTTAGGGCAGGAAGGAGCATGGTTTGGGAAAGCACTCCCGGGCCAGGCTCCTGCTTTTGCTGCTATCAGGAAGCAAAAGAAACTGTTCTTCCTAACCCTCAGCAAGAGCCCTTTCCACTGGCACAGGAACAGCAGCAGCAGCTTCCAGCTACTCTCTGCCTGGGTGATGCCACTGGTGCTGGATGAAGGCTGGAGGACATCAGCAGTGGAAAAGAGAAGGTCAGTGCGAAAGGGCAGGAGTTCACGAGGCACTGGCTCTGAGCCACTCAAACAGTGACGTGTAACCTTCTTAATCATTCATTTTTTTCTCCAGAAGTTCAGAGACCTCCCCTGTGCCTTCTTGACAAGCTCAAAGCTCAACAAAAGCAGAGTAGACTATTATTTGCTGTCAGAACAGCTCTCAGAAGAACACTTGTTTTGCACCACCTTGGGTACGTGCCACTTCGCATATTTCTGACGCAGAATCTCAGAAAACAGGAGAGCTTTAGTTGGTCACCCGAACTGTTTCACTCCTGCACATCAAGGCTCACATTAACAAGAAAAAATTGAACAGTTTATTAACTTGCAGCAATACTCTTCAACTGTTCCTACAAATGCAGTACCAAGAGAACACTGAACAGACAACTAACATCACCCATCACGCTATTTCTAAGTGCCTTCCAATCCCAAACAGAATTAGTTGGAAGTACATGGACAAAATACAATCGAGTATCTTCTGTACACTTTCTGATATTTAAAAAGGAAGCATGATAAAAATTCATTAAAACAAAGACATTTATTATTTGTTAATGTTTATCACCTAACTTATGCTAAAATTCAACTTGCTATCTGGAGACCTATACAACATTCACAGGACATTTAATCCAGTATTCTTCTCCAGACTGTGTTCGTAAACTCTTGGAATGCCTGTCTGTTTTGTTTGTGAAGCAGACCTGCTGGGTTCATTCATCTTCCATTGTGCCAAATTTTTTGTTTTTTTCCAGAACAAAATTGGAATTATACAAAAATACAACAGCCCGCACAATCCATCTTGTATTTTTCACTTGTTTTTCAAAGAGGAAGAGATTTAGAAATGTGGCCTAAAACACTTCGTTTGAACAAGACCATTCACAAATATAATCCTGCGGCACTCTACAATCCAGTTACCACTGAAATTAAAATCAGAGTTTTATATTCAGTATGGAAACATTCATCTTTCTGAATACAGAAAGCCTGCTGATTCCACAGGACACATACATTAAATCATTCGGATCACAGATCGTGCTGCTGTCTACCCAATTTTATTACATTCTCGGATGAACGGCAATGGAAAGAACAACTGGAAGGTCACAGTTACTAGAAGGGAAGAATTAGGGTTGAGTAGGAAGAGGACAGAAATCAGGCTGAATTTATTAAATCAGAGCTTTCTTTGCTTGGGGCCGGGGCGGGGGAGGTGTTTAAAAAAGTCACACGCAGTACTGTTCCTACCTAGAATGCACCCTTTTGATGGGCAGAACAACAACTCACATTCACTCATGTGAGTCAAAGTCTGAAGAGCTACTGCCTGGCCTCAGTAGGCAGATAAAAAAAAAACCCACATTATGTAAACTGCATTTTGGGTTGAAAATAGCCTTCTATTAGCAAGAAAAACATTACGTTTCTTCTGAAAGCTAACGCAGAGTTAACCAACTTCTGAAGCATTACAGCCAGGCCAATTCTCCACAAGAAGAGGCAGTAATTTTTCAGGAAAACTCCTGCAGACCAAAGTAGTCACAGCTCCAAGAGCAGAGGAAGACCAGTAGAACCATATCACCTTACCTTTGTAATTCACTAAGCGCTCTACTTGTGGATGGGCTAGGGTTTAGTCTCAGGAAGTTCTGCTTTAAATTGAGATGAGTGAGGTCTTGGCTATAAAACAGGTTGGCAGGCAGGTGCTCCAGGCTGCAGCATGAAAGATCCACTGAGCTTATGCGCTGTGATGCAACCTGGAAGTCAAGAGGTACACCAATGTGTTAATACTGTCATAAAACAAGAACATTTCCTTCACCCCTACTAGTACAAGATAAATCACTTTTCAGCACAGCTGAAGTCAGTGCTGGCACATACAGCTGATCCAACATCATTTACATCATTGCTGCAAGTTATGCCATGATCACATGCTTTGCTGGAGTGCTAAAACCAAGTCCACAGACAGCTAGCAGGCGGAAAAGCACAAAGGTCAGACAAACTAGTAAGTGATGTGGATTCATTTTCTTCAATGAACTTATGAGATACTCTATGACCAGAAGAAACACAGGTAAGAGATTTGACATAACACTTCAGTTCAGTCCTCTAATTAGAAAGCAAGAACAGCAAAATCATAGCACAGAATTCTACACCGCTGTATGACTGGCCAGTACACCCAAGCGAGTAGAGATGAGGGGATAACAGTCACTACTTGGTCTTGGTTCCAACAGTCAAAAGCATGTATTAAATGGCAGAAGAGTTATCCCATTTATATCTTACTAGAAAAGAAAAAAATCACAGCAGCAAAGCACCAAGTACTCATCTCTTCTCAGTGAATCAGAAACCTGTCCAAGAGCAATAAAAATGTGACAAAAACAAAACTGAGATTTGGGGGTTTGGCACCATTTTCTAGAAAGGGGAAGGTCAAAACAAACACAGTCTATAGAAGCTAAAGAAAACATACCACCTAGCACTACATACTAGCATCATTCCACTAAGACCTACAGACAACAAATTCAAGTAACAGCAACTCTGCCCCTTTCCAAACCTCTAGGACACAGGTAAGTGAACTACATCCTGCTGCTCTGCTTATTAACTAGACTTTATTTAAAAAATACCAACATAAAACCAACACTGCAGTGCAGAATTATTGTATTTTCTGTCTAATACTATTAAAAATATCCTTTCATAAAGCAGAGTCGTGGAGCAAGCTACATGACAAAGTACCACCACACAGTAGTACAAGGCAGTGCACACCGTGGGCATGGAGGAGGTTGCCAATGCCAGGAGAGACGTATTTGGAGCAGGCATGGCTTAGATCAAAGGAGAAGCAGCCAACAACTTCACCACCATTTCAGACTTCTGGGACCACACAAACATTGCTCAAGTGGTTACATGTTCTGTCAGCTGTTCACTGCAAGAGAAGCAATCATTTTGTTTTGTCACGGGCACTTTTACCAGCCCTACATGCTAGGATTCGGAAAGTACAACCACCACGTCTAAGAGACAAGAAGAGGGAAAACCCAGCAACTCAACCAATGCCCAGTGACTCTCTGTAAGAACTTCTGAACATCAATGAAGATGACACCACCTAACCTTCTGGGCAGAAATACAGCTCTTGCCATAAAGGACCTCGAGATGCGAGGTTTTGCTGGCATTAAGTGAAGTAGCTTCCCACTGGAAGGAAGGCCAAGGAGATTTTTTTCTTCCTGTTTTTCTTCTCCAATGCAAGCCATGCAGACCTCAGGATAAGTGGTCTTTATTATAGACACATAGCCATAAGCTTCAAGAGGAACAGACAGTGTAGTGTTTTTCTCTAATGTGACCATTAATAATCCAGTCCTCCCACAACCATTAAAATGCCCAAATTTTTGTTACTTGTTTGTTACTGTAGCTACTATTTTCTCCCCCTTGTAGTATTAGACAAAAATTATGCATAGGCTATTCTGAGCAGTCATTTCTGAAAGCTAGGTATTCAATCTGTTTATGGTGCCCGGTACAGTTCAGTTATCGCACTGAAAACAGAAGAGATGAAAAGCGCTGACACCCGTTAAATCACATACACTGCTGCTCCAACTACTTGTTTGGAATGCGATAGGAACAGTAATAAGGAACCCAGCAGTGCTTAGCAAGGCATGTTACTCTAAAAATATCCAAAGTACCAGAACTGGTAACTCTGAGTGTGAACCATAACAAAGCAGACAAACAAATCCAAATTCCACTCTTGCCTCAAAAAAGGATGCAAATCCTTGCTCAAAAACATCAAGCCCTGTGAAAAAAAATCTAGTTAAAAGTGATTTTGTTTTTACAAGTTCTATGTTCTTGTTACTTTTTGTTTGATGGTTGCTTTGGTGTTTTTTTTAAAGGAATCACTTCGTTATATGAAGAATTTAATTAAGATTTTTGTGCAAGGGGCATATACTGAATGATACCTCTCTACCAGAGAGATAACTAAAAGTTAACACCACATTTTAAAAGGTGTTAGTTCTGGAATCAGCTGGAATTTTATTGTAGTCTTTTTTGCTAGCAAAACAGTACTCGAAGAATTAACTTCTGCATTGTTACAAGAAATACTCATATAAACAAACACCATTTTTCTCACAGGCAGGGAATAAAGACTTTTCTATTTTCATTGCTCAATATTGTTCTGTAACAAATTCCTAGAAGACAGAAGAACAAGATGAAAAACAAAGAAGAGTGACAAAGAAGAACAATGTCTTAACAATACTTTCTTTGGTTCATCAGAAACTTTCATCAGATGTTTTGAAGTTGACTACTGAAATTCTGATATTATATTGTCCCCAAATCAAACAATAAAAGAGTATTTTGATCTTGCAATCTTCTTCAATTGGCTGAAACGCAGTAAGACTGCGTGTGGGTGTTGTTTGCTATTGTTTATTAGGAGCAAAGCATTTTTCTAGAAGATGATACAGTTTTTAATAACAGTCTGGGTTTTTTCTTGACTCACTGTGGGGAATCACTGCAGAGATAAGCTGATAAAGGGTAAGAAAACGCTGACTAGGATATCCCTCATAGTCAGATAAAAAGCATTTGGAGGAAGATACATTATCGGCAGAAAGTAGAGTTTCCACTGGAACTAAAAAATACAAACCCCAAGACATTCCACTGGAAATAAATACCTCAAAAAGTTATCTAGGCTGGGTTCCACAGACCTGTGCTCCAACAAAAATAGTGAAGAGAATCAGCATGGTAGCAATGCTACAGGGAAAGGCTTTCTAATACAAATGGGACCGGCATCAAGCGCTCACTGTGGCTTCTTTGGTGTTCTCATTCGGAAAACCTAAAACACTTCTACTTTTTATATTCTTTACATACATATATAAAAATAAAAACAGAAGCAGCACAGTTCATGACTCCTCAGGCAGAAGCAGTAGTTGCCCTGACCAAGTCCTCGGCAACATCTTCTCATCATATCCTAAGCTCCATACATCCAGAACACTTGTTTTCACATGAAACCCCTGTTGCACTTCCAATACTAGTAACGTGAGGGAAATGGCTGGGTCAACGACCTTCTTGAAAGATGGTGTATGACACCCTCTCAGTTACGGTAGCTACAGCATAAGCTGTAGAGTCAACATCTGCATTTGCCAGAAAAGCAAGAAATGCAACAGTATGACAGTAGGGTAGCTCAAACCTTTTTGAAGTCCACCTTCCAGGTGGGATTTTTAATCATCACAAATATGAAGAAACAAGATGAAACATGCAGCTTTCTCCATTCCCTGGATATGATCTTAAAACACTTTATGGTCAAACATTGTACTGCAATGTCTCCCACTGTAATACTAGAGGAGTAGGAACAGGGTAAGGTCAAATTCAACCTTGCACACACATCAGACCGCGAAGTCCAGTGGAAGACTTTTCTTCCAGTTTCTGTTGCAACCTCAGTTATGCTGCCCTGGCCTACAGTGTTTTCAGTTTGGTTGTGTGGTTTTTTTTCCAGTCTCCACGTGAGTATGGCATACTGAAGTGCAGTTTCAAAGAAGGGGTATACAACTCTAGCACATGTATTACAGGAAGCCCTAGATCTACCCACTGCAAACACCAAAAAGCTGCTGTACTTTTAATTCCTGCCCCCAGCAGCAGTAAAGTACAGCTTTACTCTGTGAATACCGCCACAAATAATGCTGACTGAGAGCTCTCTTGGGCAGTACAATTTCTACTCCTCACCTAAGGGCTAGAGATGTGACAAAGAACTACGAGTCTCCCAAATATGAAAATTCGCTTTTAAACACGTGTTACTTGTGCCACAACAGTACTTACAAGTATAAACAATGATTTACAAAAGCCAGTGGTACCTTAAATAAAAAAGGTTTCACCACAGTGCTTCAATTTTATTTATTTTTTTTATCATTATTCTTAAAAAGGAAACAGTATTTCAAGATTGGCCAAAGTATGGTATGGGTTCAGTGTAAACCTTTAGCAGCTGGCAATAAAGTACAGATAACCACTTGTATCAACCAATATTCTTGCTTCTTCTTGCTACACGGGGCTAAGAAAACCCACTTTGCTTTGTCCATCAGTATAATGCCACCTCTGTCACCAAGCTATGCCACAAGACTGATTACTGTCTTTGTTTTAAAGCCTTGGCTATACTACAAAAATGATCTGTTGCTGACAATGGATGTCAGCAATGGACACAGCTGAACCCAGCTGTATGGACAAACACAAGCCTTGTTTAGACAAGGACATCTTTTGATGTGACCTGTGGCATGAATTTAAACCAACGTAATTATGTCTTTTTCCTGTTTACCCTCATCCCATTCCCTATAGCTCTATTCAGATAAGAAATTACTATTTAGGACTTCAACAGAAGACAATTAAAATAACTAAACAGCCCACACTGTACAGGCAGCCAAATCCCCAGTCTGTTTGAACTGAGCTGACGATGTTAAATTACACCTGCTGTAGACATGCTAATGCAAAGGCAGCATAATTTTTCTCCTTTAGGATTTGTTTTTAAACAGTTCTATAATTATCACACCCTGCGTAAGGCTTAACTAACCAACTCGAAATATCTAAACTAACTGCTCAGAGAAAACAGGTTCTTCTCACCTCAGAACTAACCTTGCTTCAAATCCTAATCCTCCTTTCTATTTGAACATCAAAGCCCCACTCAGCAGAGAGGCTCCCTCTGCAGAGCCCAGCTCCGCAGCCAGGAATGACATCGGTGTCCTCAGTCACAGCCAAGAGCTGAGGAAATGCTCAGACTGGTAAACAAACTAACACCAAGAAGAAAAAAACATCCCAAAATGGTGTTTTGTTTTGTTTTCTTTTCTTTAAGGCCACATATTTTCATTTTTAAACCACAGCTTTTCAAAGCGTTACAGTCCAAATGGTGAAAGGGTAATGGCTTTTCTGGCCTCTCCTTTTGTTTTCTTTCAAACATTAAATTAGACTCACCCTCACCCAAGCTAACAGCCTCACAAAGGTTAAACTCCATAGAGGCCTGAAAGCATGTCACTCAGATTGACAAACCCAACAGGCAATGCCACAGGTAAGAGCTGTAATTGACTACTAAGACGAAGGGCAGGCTAATTGCCTACTAAGACACGCTTTGGAGTGTGTGACAGCGATCACAGTGCACACACTTCTTAGCCCACCTCTGCAACGCAGGTGATGCAGCCAAAAGCCCCTGGTACAAACACCTCATGCCAGCAAGACCTGGGAGCACAAAGATTATTGGACTTGTCCCTTCTCTCCTCTTCTTAGCTCTAAATGAAGATTTATAAAGCACGCAGAAATAGCTTTCTTCTATTTCTGGTCCTTTGCAACGCTCCAACAACTTAGGTGAAAACAGCAGTGGCAAATGTGTGTGGGGAAGGGGAAATGTGGAGTTAAGAAAGCAGAAGTTGCAGTCCCTGACCTTTCACGATAGGACTCTAGAAGAAATTTCACAGAAATTCAGTTTTCCAGGTTTAGCATCAAGATCTTGAAAGCAAGATCTTGTCAGAAAAACCTGACATTTGTCACATCATTTGGAAATGTCTACCATCTGAAGTCATTACCAGAATATGAGTATTTCTGTTCTTCCAGGAGGAAATGAGCTTTTCTTCCAGAGATCAGGTACTAGTATCAATACTAGACAGGGAGTGATACCAATGCTGTTACCTTGGTGGTAGCCACACTGGGATGTTCATACTGTAAGATCCCTGCAAGGACAAGGCTTAAGATGCAACCTGGAGCTAAGGGACACTAATTAGCTGTAGCATTAAGCTACTTATAATTCAGACATGTGAATCTCCATTTGGCAGAGCAAGGAATATCCTTAAAACAGCTTGACTGAAAATAATTCATCTGTAAACATGGCAAGACAGGTGATAGTCTCACAAAAACTGAGAAATACCCCCTTTTCTTCTTAGAACCATGGTAGACTTAACGTTTTACCAAGACAAGCTGCTGTACTGCCAGCAAGTGGACTTTGCAATGAGCAGCCCTCCAGCAAAGACTTTCTTTCAGTGTTTGCTATAGATTTCAGACTCTTGCTAGCGGGACTTCCAATAGCTGTTCACTTGTCTGAGACTCCCCAGTCTCGCATAGAAAAGGCTGTGGGGTTTTGTTTATTTATTTAAAATAAGAGGCTATACTAGGTCCTCAGTTTCTGATCTAGGTTCTCCTAACACAGCTGCATCATACGGATTAAATTTACAGCAAGACAAACTCTTTTCATGACATTATTAAACATTAAGTCAAAAAGGCCTTCTATGCCAAGTGTTTTACAATACAAACAATTATTAATACAGCTCTAGTGGCCCAGGGGCCTAAAACTGGTCTCCAGCGCTCATTCCCTCTTCTCCCTGGAGACCTTCCTCCTTCTCCACTGACTACAGAAGAAGCCTAAGGAGACCAAATGTCCCTAAAATCAGTTTTTTTTAATAACTCCTCTCCTTTTTTCCTCTCTGCTAGACTTTGCTTAGAAAGGCTCTCAGTCTCACAGCCATTCAGTTTCAAGCCTGACTCTTATCACCTTACCTGTGCTGCAGTACTGTGCAATGTATCAGCCCCTGCAACCCCCTCCAGCCTCATGGGATCTGCTCACTAGACACTCGAGCTCCCCTGAGCTTCATTAAAAGCAAAGTTACATTCCCCCGCTCACTCCCACTCCACTCCCCCCCAGAGATTGCTGAACACACTTTGGGATTCTCCTGGATTGAACACACTGTAAAAGGTAACACCTGCAACACCTCACTGAGCTTCTAGCTGTAAGCCATGGTGATGCCTTCCTATATATATGCAAGAGCTGCACAAATTCAGCTTCAATAATATCAGAACCTGATTTAGAGGCTTCAAAAGACATTACTTGAAAGCTATTCCAGATGTATGGGCGATACCTAGTTTTCCGTTCTTACTCTTGGCTGCAATACCTCAGTAACTACACTATTATTAACTGAAGGCAGCAAGTCCAAAACAATGACCACAAACTCTCTAAATTTCAGTAAGGAAAAAGGAAAAAAAATTAAAATAGTGAAGCCATAGTTTTTCTCTAGAACAGAAATCAAGAAAAAAAGCTTGAAGTCACCAATTACTCTATTTTGGAATCAGCTGAACTATTTTGACATGGAAAACTAACCAGCCTGAGCCAAACCACAAAGCTTCCCTCCTGAACCATTAAGAAGGACTACACTGAAACACACTAAGAAATTCATTTCCACAACACCAACTAATGTCTAACAACCAAAGGTGCAAAAGAATAGGTTTTGCAAGGAAAGAGAAGGGACACTTTCAAGCATTAACATCAAAAGAGACACAAAAAAGGCTTCAAGTTTGTTTTCCCCCATTCTTCTGCCTTCAGATTTGAGACAGCAAGAAGCCGCCCACAGCAAGAACGACCAGATATAACTGCAGAGCAAGTGACCCGAACATTGAAGATTCCACATACACACACACAAAAAAAGGAAGTCAAGCACCGCACTGAAACCAGAGGTTTGTTTATGTTTTAATGCTTACGATCATCACCAAAAGGAAGCCGTGGGCTTATTTATAGGGTTCTATTTTTAGAGAAAGCACTATCTCAATATTGTCACTTTATGTTATTAGAGGAAAAAATGGTTTCCTTGTACTAAACTTAGAGCCATCACGTTTCCTGCAACTAAGGATCAGCTCAAAAAAAGCCCCATGGAAAAATGTGAAAATCTTTCAGGGTCCTTTTTTTTTTTTCCCCCTCACTAGATGTTGAATCAACAGTTGCAAACAGACTAATGGTGCTTCTTTATCTCACAAATATGAAAAAAGCGGGATAGCTGCTATCCTCAAAGAAAATAAGCTTCGGATGTAGTTAAAGGCCATTTTCAAAATAACACTGCTGATGTTGGCATTATACTAAATTCATTTTTACATCATACTAGTATAGAGACTCATTTTCAAGCCTCCAAGCACTACTGGCTCAAGAAATAAACCAACTACTGCATGGTGACCTTCTCAGCAACCAGTGTGCCCCTGACCTCCAGTCTGTCCCCAACGCATACAAAACACAGTAGCCTCCAATCACAATTGTACAAACACACAGACTGAGACTCCAAAATTACAAGAAAATGACAGAAACTCTTAACTACAACACAAATAGTGTTTGTTGCACACAATTCTCAGTAGAATTACCAAAAGTAATAACTGATAGCAACAGGTAAAAGCAAAAATACTCATCTAGCAACTCAGATGTCACAGAAATTAAGGTAAAGCTCTCTATGGTTTTCCTCCAGAAGCAGGATATCCATTGCTTAGGGGACTAAACAAATACTTGAAGAGTAGACATTACATCCAGTGACTTGAAAGGATAAATTGGCTGTATTATAGTGCAGCACTAGAACAAGTAACATCTCAAATAACTTAAATTACTCTCTCCTTGGATATGATTTTTCCCTGCACTTGCCATTGACATTGCTGTGTTGCCAATGCCTTGGAAAAAAAGTATTCTGAGCTGGTCCTGATCGGTAAGCACCAGAAAAGTCTATCATTAATGCCTCTAGAGAAAACTGAGGTTTGGTAATAAAAATCTCTGCAATGATGAACTCTGTGGAGATGTCACAGCTCATTATAGTACCTAGAAAAGACACATGGAACTGGTCAATCAGCTAGCAGACAAGCCAAGGCAAATATAATGTAGTGCTAATTTAACCATGAGACTAGGGGCTTCGAGCCTTCTTTACAGGTCGAAGGCTGTATTTTGTATTAAAAAACTCTACAAAATCTGTGTTCCTCACTGAAGTTGGAATCTGCACTTTAGTCTTTCTCCTGGGTGATCATGCCTGATAACAGAAAGTCTGACACTAGCATCTGACAGTATCTGAAATAAAGATGAAGCTACAGGCTCAAGTGGATACGGCTTATTACCCGTCACTTTAATTGAAGAGCAGAATCTCCGTGCTGATGGAAAAGGCAGTCTTGTGTTTGATAATCTTTTAGTACCTCAAAGGTGGAGGAAGCGCAGCTGAAAAGCAGGGACATCTCTAGCAGTAATGATCAATTGCTGCTCACTGCATTTCCTCAGCACTGTTCCTGTAAAACACTTGCACAAGCTGATCATCCTGGTCTCCTATTTTGAATATATTTGCAGAATTGCAATCAAGTTCAGGAATTGCTTTTTTAACTCTACAGTTTATTTCTGTAAATACAGTCTGCAACACCAAGCTCTGACCTTTTTTCCTCAGTAGAAAGAAAAATCCTATTACTAGAGTCATGGATCAGCTTTGTCCTCTTCACATGGTTCAGATTCGCACTTCACAATGTAGTTTCTGCACAATTGTCAAACCTGTACTGAAAAAATAGCCAAAAGACTGAGGCGGTTGGTCAGAACTAGGTACGGTGAAGAGAGAAAAAAGCTAAGAAGTTAATTTTGCACTGCTGCTTCAGGTAGGTCTCTATACAAGGTGAGGAAAGATGGAGACTGCCGCTGTAGAGGCTCCTGCATCGCTTGCTTATATAGTATAAACTAAATTCAGATCTGTTGTTATTTTCTCTCCGTTTCACAGTGCAAATAAACGTACAAAGAGAGCATTCTGTACTGACGTGAAAGGAATAAGACCGATGTGGCAGCATGCCCTTCTGTGAATTTGCTATTCTTGCTATTTTTAGCTCTTTTTAAACATAATGTACACTGACATCACAATTTAGTCTCTCCTTTTTCACAGCAGGCTAGGGTCATTTGAAACACCACACACATTACCATTGCTGACTTGAAGACGAAGGTGACTGAAGCAGGGAAGGGAAAACACAAAGGCACGCTGGAGAAAATTCAAGTTTGATAGTTTTCAAATGAAGGATCTGGTTTTGGGTATTCCTTGTATTTTAAACAGGAGGGCTCTTACGTGTATAGGTCCATATCCACCCTGGCAGCCCATACAACAGCTTATTTCCCACTAAACACGCTTGTTACTACAGCTGCTGCTCTGCAACTCAGCCTGGGAAGCAGGCGATGGTGTGCACACACGTATGGCCGTGTCCATCTCTACCTCCCTACATGTACAGTGTGGCCACGCAGAGGCAGCTTATATGAGGCAGTCATGCATTATTTATAGCCCCTGCCTCTCATCGCCTCTTTTCCTCTACCTGCCCAGCTGCACCAAGCACTAAGGCAGGAAATAATTGTCGCATAATGCTGTTGACACACTTCCTGCTCTTCTCAAGTCCAGAGGGGAGAAGTTCTGCGGGGTCAGATAACCTGCCCCAGCACGCCCAGTAATGCATGCTATTTCCAAGAAGATAAAATTCTCTAACGCGTTCCTGCCTAAGCTCTGCGATACTGAGTTTCTGAGACAGACCTTTATGTCCCATTTTAATTGTATTCCTTGGAACACGGAGGACTGACGGCCCTTTTTACCCCGGCCAAACCATCCATGTCTTGAGTTGTGTAGCACTAAACAATTACACAGCAATGTCACACACTGAAAAGCATTAAACTAAGTTTGGATGTTCAAAGTGTCAAACAGCAGGAACTCAGCACCACACCCCAAATCCAAGCCTCACCATGGCAAGTTCTACCACTCAGTAATACTTTATACTTAAAGCCTTTCTCTACTGCTACAAAACCTCTCTAGCTATATTAAGGGTGTAGTTTTTTAGCTTTTGGGAGTGGTAAACCAGGAAAGCCCTCGTCACGTCCTCTTCTGTTCCAACTGCACGTTTTTCATCCATCCTTCTGCATTTTGACATTCAAGTAGTACACAGCAGCAGATCTGAATCGCTCTACAAGTTAATTGTGCATGTTCCAGAACCATCACACCAACTTTATGCAGACAAATTTCTTTAAAGCCATGAAGATGTCCCTTTCTTCATCCTCCACCCCCTCCTCCCAGTTGCATAAGCTTATTTTTCAACATTTGGCAACAAAACGAACGTATTGGTTCACAAAGGACCAAATTTTTTGTTGTTGTTTTCTTTTTGAGCTTCTTTAATTAGGAACCCAGTATTTGGAAAGTAAAAGGAAAGAAATGCACTGTGGTACAGAAATATCAATATTAACGAACAAGCCACATTTCCAGCTTTTAAAAATATTCTGTTTGAGGCTAAATCAGCATATCTAAAAGTGACCTATTTGGAGTAAGTATGTCACCAAGTTCGATATTTAGGTCAGTATTTGTGTAATAATTCCTGTCTGTCCTGAAATCGGGAGTTCTGTTCACGTCAGAACACACACATAAAGGAAAACCAACCCTAACACCTATTCACAAATACCTTCCGAAAATTTACTGGGGCAGAGCACGAGAGTTATCTTGGCTAAAACAGATTTCACTGTTAGAACGAATCAGATTATACAGGAGCAATGCTCATCTTTAAGCAAATTGAGCCCAAGTTCCTGCAGAGATGAATTCAAGACTTCTCCGGCATACATATATTTATTGCAGGAGTGACGCATTAAGATTTGTCTCATCCTGGAACATCACTAAAAAGTCAACATTGCCAATATTCTGTGGGGAGGAAGACTGCAGAGCAAGCATTCTTTCCAAAGTCTCAAGATTAAGCCCGTTCTTTAAAAGCTGTTAACAACATTATCTTCTAGCTCTTTTGAAGTATTCAGAAGACAGACAATTTTTTTTTCATAGTTAAAAACTGAATTGAGCAATTTTAATGAAATATTTTACCAGGGATCTCCTCCCGCATTAAAATTTATAATTAAAGTGTTCGTTACACTTGTAAGTATCAGAAGTCTCTGTTTTTAGCAACATGTATCAGGAGCATGAAGGACTGCAGAAAAACTACCACTGAACATTAAGTTAACGCACATCGGCTTCAAAACAAATGCCATTATAAAAACATCTATATTTAAAATACTGTCTTAAATATTATTCACAATAATTCACAAAAGTACAAGTGTTATATACACTGCTGCAACTAAAGAAGAATCTCTAAGCATCCTGTGACCATAACAAGCAACCAGAAGCTCAAAGTTAAAGTGCCATAACTTCTGCCTTGCTAAATTTACTTGCCTTTAAATATACAATGCTTTATACGGTATTTTCTTGGTTAGCAAGAATATTTCAACTTCTTTGAACTTCAGTAGCTTCCAAACACCTGAGGCAGAGTATCTTACATAAACACTGGGCATTTTTCCTGCATGAAAACACTAGCTTGCTCGAACTACAGAGCTAAGATGGAACTTTCTCATTTACTTGTGCATGTAAATCAGGAATGATGCACCCTACAATTAAGCACTCGGACACAAACAGCATCAGCTGGAGGAAATTTGGGTTCCTTTGCAGCATTACTAGTTTCTCTGTTTCTGTTCTTCAGGAACAGCGGTACTGCACAGCACTTCCCACACAACTGCCTTGTATACAATCATGCTTGTCGTCATTTTTCAGTCTAAGAGCAGAAAACCCAAACATTAAAAATTGAAGTGGCAAAGTACTGTTTCAAAATCCATGAATTCAGAATGCTGAGTCTCAGGTTTTGGGGCTGGGGGTTGAAGAGCTGGGGAAAGCAAAGCATCTTTTTTTCCTCAAAGCATGTTTTACCAACAGAAAAAATAGCATAGTTTCTTCAGTTCTGACAGTCTGAAAAGCCACTTTAAACTATGTATTTTCTTTCTTCTCTTACATAAGAAAAATGGGAGGATATCATGAGTGCATGGGGATATGTTCTCATGCTGGCTATCGTCCCAAGGCTGTTAGTCATTTGGGTGAACCAGAGAGAAAGGGAGAAGCACAGCATGGCACAGAACAAGCTTATGCTGCCAGTAATTCAGAGAGGCTTTCTGGCCATTTATCTCCACTTCTGAAGTTCATTGTTTTCCACTGTTTTTCTCACTCATTAGATTTGCCTTTCATTTATCTGATGTCAAAGCCTCTGGAGATGAAAGGGCACTACTCTCCCAGAGAGAGCCACAAAGCGGCAAGAACTCAAAGGCCTGACAGACCATGCCTTACCATCTCATAAAACATGTCTTGGGGATTTTTACCTTGAGGCTTAACAGACCTGAGCAGGGATGCCAGAACAACGTCTTTAAAGAGAATTTTAAAAACTTACTAGAAAAAAAACACCTAAAGGACTTTTTAAATGATGCATGTGTTGAGAGGTAAAACAGTTACTGCTCAAAGTTTGACATCATAATAAAACCTCTTTAAAAAAAATAAATATATACAATGCTGGTTGTACCACTGGCAATACGCTGGATAATACATTATTGCAATCTAAAAAGACAGGACAGATCTAGTGCATCATAAATATCTCTTAAGCACTACTACATAAAACTAAGTTACTTTAACATAGCAAACAGCACGAACAGGCAGCTGTATCAAGTATAAAACTAATGGACAGTTTAGGCCCAACTAGACAACCAAAGAGAGACTGCTGACAGCACAGCAAAAGAACTTGCTTGTTAAAAATAAAGAAATCATTGGTTTGAGATAAATCCTCTCTAAAGTAATTTATGTATCAAAAAACCAGCTAAGATTAAGAGGTAATTGCAAAAATAACCTTTCAACAACACAAAATGGAACTGAAGAGTAAAATGAAATAACATAGGACCTAAATTCCCTATAATAAATCGTGCTCTAAGCACAGTACAAAATTTGGTTTACGACAGCTTTAGTTAGTAATTTATTTTTTTACTGACATAAAATTACTGCTTACTAAGAAAAAACAAAATCAAAGTTATAAAACTAAAGAGAGATCCAACAGTATTTCCAAGCAAGAAAAAAATTTCTTATTTCTAGAAATCTAATCTTTAGGCTCTGTGTAAGGAACAAATGAAAAGAATCCAACAGTATTTTAGGCGTTATTAATACTGAAACAAAGCTTTTTAAACTGAAAATTTGACAGTTGTATTTGTCATCTTTTTTCTTCTAGTCATTTCACTCCATCCCTCCAGGTGGATCAAGATGAGAAAGTCCACTTTGTGTAAGCACTTTGCTTACACAGCCATGGTGGAAAAAGTCTCAGTATAAAAGCAAAAATATTCACTTCCCTATTGCTTCGTACCAAGAGCGCTCAAATTTTTCTGCAACACTGACAGCAGCTGCAGTTCATACCAACAAACCCAGAAGAGGGACTGCAATCACTGCACGGAGAAGGCAGAACTGGGGGGAAAGCTACGACCGTCCCACTCAGGCAGAAATTAGCACTATTCTCACCTTTGATGCTTGTCGAAGCCATCGCAAATATTCAGTGAAGTTATCGAAACAAATGTAGTAGGTCTGGCTCTGAGGTCCAGAGGAGCTAAATGCTAAACAGTGCTGGTGCTTTTTCACTTCTTCCACCTACAGTAGAGACACAAAACTGTTAGTGGACAAAAATCAAAAGCCTCTTGGCAAAACTCCTCAGGGCGAAATTAAAACGTGCCCATGAGGAGCTCTTCAAGTAGAGTTGAACTAACCCTCTCAAGTGCTCAGGCTGTATCTTGGCTGCCAAATATTCATGAAATCTACACAAGCAATGAATAAGAACAGAAGGAGGAAAGAACCAAAGGAGAAAACACCAAGAACGTCAACATCTTAAGAGAGACTGAGCATCATAAAAGGTTTCCCAGTGAAGTACATTTAAGGCTGTCTCTACACAACCTAAATAAGTACAATTTACACTCCTGCTTATTAAAAACAGGCTTAACAAAATGCTTCTCTTACAGCCCAATTAAATTCTTTGGCATTTCTCAATTTGCTGAACAACACCCAGAATACATCATTCTGCTACCGTACACGAGAAGTCCCACACAACTTATGGTCTCAATGTCTCAGCACCACATTCTGGAAAGCCTTTGCAAACCAGGAAGCGCAGATTATTTATGGAGTTCAGGAAGAGTATTTTTTGAGCAATAGTTTAAAAAACACTTAATTCTATGCCAAGCATCCACCTCCCAAGCTTTGTCAGCAGAAGCCCTCAGTACATTTTTCTCAGTTCGGTCCTCATTTTCTTTAAAAATTTGTTGACAACATACTGCTTAACAGTCTGCATGTTTTACATTACATGAGGCATTTCTGTCCAAAAACAACTTAGAAATTCCATGTTAAGCAATTTAAAAAAAAAAAAAAAAAAGGGGGTACACAATCTCTTCCCTTTTCAAATTAAAAAAAAATAAATAAAACCATCTTTTTCATCTCAAAGAGAAGGTCAATGGGGACCTGAATCCTGTCCTCTTCAGTGTGCTACAGCCACAAATACAAGTCCCTGTCAGAGTTCACCCTGCTGCTAAAAGAGGAAAATGTCTGTACTTCAGTACCTCCAGGGAAGAGCTGAAGAATTACGTGAAGAATCATGACAGGAGATAGGAAAAACAGCTCCTAGAAGGGACTATTTTCCACATTGCTAGCATAGAATTTTAATGAGTCAACTGTAGCCTGCACATAGAACATTGTGAAGCTCTTCAGAATCAAACTTATCAATATGCAAAGTAAAAGAACATTATTTCAGGTGTAAAACATCCTCAAGCTAATGATTCTCTTCCCATTATCTTGGCTAAACAAGGCCATTGTAGTGTTTTGAAACACTGTTTAGGCCAAAATAGCAATGCTGTAATCTTATTGTCTTCACTAAAGCATCACAGAATCACAGCATGGTTGAGGTGGGAAGGGACCTCTGAAGGTCATCCGGTCCAACCAAACTACTCAAGCAGGGCCACCTACAGCTGTTTGACCAGGACTGTGTCCAAATGGCTTTTGAGTGTCTCCAAGAAGGAAGGCTCCACAACCTCTCTGGGCAGCCTGTGCCAGTGTTCAGTCACCCTCATAGTGAAAAAATAAATTCTCTTGTCTTCAGACTGGACCTCCTGTGTTTCAGATGTAATCGATCAGAAAAAAGTCCAGTTTCAGCTTTTCAGAAGTAAAAATGTTTGTTGCTATTAGCTTGTGTTAGACCACTACTCGTACAATGCTGAACACTCAAAAAAAAACCCCAATGTTGAAAATAAGCCCGTGCCCTTATTGGTTAATTTTCAGATCTTAGAGTAACTCAGAGGATGAAGAGGCATGGTACAGATCTTACACAATACAGGTGCACGTTATCCTTTGGCTGTGCACTACTGCACCCGTTAAACATTTAACACTGCACAAGAAAAGGAAACCAAATGTGTTTCCCTCACTTTTCCTTAGCATTTTAATTCAAATGTTGTACACTGATAAATATTAATCTGACCATAATGAAAAGTCAGTTACATTCTTTGATAATGCCATCTACAGAAACAAGTTTTTGGAGGGCTAGGAATTACCATAATGGAATGCAATCTTCTCTGCGTAAAGAGATGGAGGTTAAGCAAGCAAATACGTAAAATAAAGTATCTTACTTTTCCACCAATTAAAGGGAGGACATGCATCTTTCCAGTCTGGCTTTCTTTTACTGATGAGACAATTAGGCATGTTCCACAAAGGATAGCTTGGCGTCTTGTCCATCTGTTGACTGGCAAATGTATTTTCCCTTTTCGAACATTGTACATTCCTGAGAGCTGAATCCGTTCGGAGCTGCCAATGCTGTGGGGCTTTCCTGAAATAGACACAAAAGCATCCACTTAATCACAGAAAATCTTTACTTCTCTCACTCAAGTCGCCCTGAGACTTATCAGCAAGTTTTCAAGCCACAGACCCCAGTGCAACAAATGAAACACAGCTTGAAAGCCACGCAAGCAGGTAATGTAGTATCAGCTTCAGCACAGGCTTCTTGCATAGGTACAACTATACAACACGATGGTATCATGGAGATCACAGTCTTGCAGTACATTAAATAACCTGCAATAGTCACAGAAGTGCCAGTTAATGGTACCAGTCTTCTCTATGGCACAAATGATTCACACTGACTGTTTGGTAACTGCAAAAGGGGATGAGGTACTGCATGCTGACCCACACCTCTGCACTTCCACGTCTCTTCTGGGCATCCTTAAGGTCACAGTTCAAATAGCTTCAACAGGTTCCCACAGAATAGGGCTCCTACTCTCATCAGCCCATGCTGTTCAGTCCAAACCTCACTGCAGAGGTAGCACACCCAGCCACAATGTAAACAGATGCAACCTAGATGAAACGCCCCAAAGACCCTGCTTCAGCCTGAGTAGAGCTCTGGAAAAAGAGAAGTTCTTTTGTCTATATTGCAACAAATTTCCTACTTATAATATTGTAATATTTATAATACAGGTTATTGGCAAGACTATCGATTAGACCAAACCTGTTAAATAACTTTAAATGGTTCAGATTCTACTAATCTCATCTATAAATAAGATTCTACTTTACAGAAACCGTCATTAATAATGGCAACACAAAGACAAGCATCTCCTGTCTATGCTCCTACAGGACAACGTTTTTTAAGAGACAAATGGGAAGAAGCACAATTTGCTCATTCTAACCTGAAGCATTTATCCCAGACAAGTCACCCTAGAAACCCTGAACATCCTAGCCCAGATCTGAGTCATCCAAATATACTAAGTTTTCTGCAAATAGAGAAAAGAGGTAAATCACATTCAAGTTGAAATTTCTGGAAGAATACCAGTGTTGTTAAAACTCTGTAAGGGAGATCTCCTGGATAAATGAACCAAAGGCTATGTTAATTCCTAGCAGCTTCCTCATCACAATAAAGGATAAATCACTCATTTTCCTATAATAATCTATACCAAATTTTCTTAAAAAAATATCAAGGAATGAATAACTAGGTAGAACTCCAGAAAAGCAGAGAGTTGATCTTGTCTACTAACCCCAGTATTTCAGACCAGTGACAATTAAACCGCAGCAGTGACAAGCACTGCACACTATTACTTCAACTTGCTATTACTCCTGCTTGTATGACAGCTCATTTGTCTCAATGAGTCTGCTCTTGCCTTCAAATTATCTACGGGAAGAGAGAAGACACCTACCACATGGCCTACTCACTGCCATTCTCTCACCTCCGCCTACCCTGTGCCAATTCTTGCCCTTATCTTCAAAAGCAGCCTTCTTGAATCTTCCTGCCGGTTTAATGAGCCAAGACTTGGCACAGATACCCTCGAGCCTTGCTCTGCTCTAATAAACACTAGCATTTAGGCTACTGATGTCTGCCAGTTTGGATCTGCAGGAACATCACTGTTGCTTGAAGCTAAAAGACTGAAACTTTAATGCCCGCAGGGTATCAGCATCTAATACAAAAATAAGCACCCCAAGAAAGCAGTAATTTCACTGCCAACTAAATTCAAACCCAACAACAGAAGCTGTGGATAAACACTTTGCCCAACAGAATACAGGGGAACAGGGACATCCATTCTACACAAAGCTACAGGAAGACTGACAGGGACTATAAGTGAGTAAAATAGGGCAACTCAGCCTTAAACAAACAAAAGCGGAATCAAACTTTTAATTTGGAATATGAAAAATGTGGTTGCTAAAGTAACTGATAATCCACCTAACTTGTGCAGAATGAGGGACTCCATGCCACAAGGTACAAATTAAAGTATTAACCACACACAGAAACAGCAAAATCTCTGTAATGGAGTAAAAGTGTCTTGTAAGTATTAGTAGTACAGTTGTATAAGGAAGAGTTGTCAGGAGTCTGGGCAGTTTCACCTCAGAAATGATCTTCCAGGGCCTGATTCTGGTTGTGTGCTAACTGCACTGGAAAAGCACAACCCAGTGCTGATGGAAACCCTAAGGATTGCAAAGCACAACCTCAGTCCCTTGGGAAGCAGAGTTCATTTAGCAATGTGCATTTTAATATAGCTGAATGCAACTTCACTCATCCAGGAACAAAGGACATAATTCACACTTAATACAGTCAGGCTTGCATCCTGGAAAACATCAAATCCCAGAAGTTCTTCAGGATTATGGTGGATAAACAAAGAGGATGAGCTCCCACCAGTGTTGCAGCCAAGAGGTTCGGCAGGAAACATGACAGCATTCAGGAAAAATAGAAAAATAACATTATCCTGCCCAGGCTAGTGGGAAAACAACTACCACACTGGGCGCCCACTCTTCACAAAGGGTGCTGAAACATTACTCCTCAGAAGTATACTCCCCTCAGAGAATACTCTCTTATGGGAGAAAAAAGAAAAATAATCAGAAGTCGGCAAAAACCCACTTCCTAAGACCAGACTCTCTTGGACTAGCTACATGAAGTCAGGCACAGCTGGACCTTTAAAACTACCCAGAAGTCTCTAAAAGGTAGCTCTTCAAATTTCATATACGTTCACAGAGGTTGTAAGTCACCAGTCACAGTAACAATTAGTATCATCAGTAAATGTTTACTAGAAAAGCTGGAACAGAGCTATCACTAGAAGTATTCACGCCAGGTATGAACTGTACTTTCTCTCCAACTTCAGATTCAATGGGAAAATTACCAGGGTGAGAAACCTCAGTAATTCCTACGAACATAAAAAAAGTAAAAACTAGCCCCTTCAGACTTTAAGGTGCTTTTCCCCCACAAGTACTACCCCCTCCTATGTGAAAGCTACAAGGTTCTTGATGAGATCATACAGAAATAA
This sequence comes from Thinocorus orbignyianus, assembly GCA_013400375.1. NCBI lineage: Eukaryota > Metazoa > Chordata > Aves > Ciconiiformes > Thinocoridae > Thinocorus > Thinocorus orbignyianus. The sequence continues at coordinate 164,612 of VXBW01006626.1, read as the reverse complement.
AACACTGGGCCTATTTCATTAAAGTAACTGGTTTCTCTCTTCCTATTCTTGTCTATTTCACTACACAACCAACCAGTCAAAAGCCACTGTTTTATTTTGATTTTTAGGAAGAAGTTATTCACGGACATACCAACTAGTCACAGAATTACATCCCCAAATCCACAGAAGTTTTGCAGGTAACTGGGAGCAAAAGCCATTTGACCAGAAGCAGCCTTGCCTACCAAAAGATACGCTTGGATAGACTGCAGCTTTAAAAAGCCCAGACATTTGCTGCCAGGAGAGCATAAAGGCAGGGAAAGTTTAAATGACAGCAAGCTCTGCCACAAGAGAAGAAGGTTAGGACTTGGAAAGAGTGCAAAGCTCCGCACTTCAGGGAGGTCAGCAGCAAGCGACAGTCTCACATCACCCCACAGCGCAGCTCCTGCAAGCAGGTTCATCCCTGACACCCAGGGAGCAGAGGAGAAGGAGAGGGCTCAGAAGTGTACATGCCTTTTCTGTGGCCTGGAAAATAAGGAAACGACCTTTTTCTTTAAAGTTTACAGAAAGGATGGGGCGATTCGGACTTTACCAGAATGTGTTTAGGCTAAGGATCAAAGACCACAAATTATGGCAGAACTGCAGTATCACCAGCAAAATCAAGTCAGTTTTGAGGTAACCTGCCAGTGAAAGCACTGCTTTCAGCAAGAACATCAACAGTTCTGAAATTGCCTTCCTCAATCTGCCTCACAGACCTCCCATTCGAGATTCAGAAGACGGCACAAGATTCATATTCAGATTTTTCTTCAGTTTTAACTATACCCAAGGGGAATGGAGGAGTTTTCACAGGGGCCTCTGATACTATACTGAAGTCGACAGTCACTCAGACAAAATGGTAACGATGATCCTCTGTGACTTGAAACACAAATTTGAATCTTGCCAAAAACTTGTAAGATAATTATCGTTGTCTCAATCAGAGTGGATGCAAATATGCCAGAATATCTACAGAGTCACATACCAGAAAATGTTTTTCAAATGCTAAGCCCAACCAGAGCAGTTTGAGTATTTTAGCAAGAAACCATAAAAAGATTATTTTTCATTCCTGTCAGGACTCCAAGGCTACAGCAACTCCTAAGCACCCCCACAACAGAACTTTTGTTTTGTACAAGGCATTAGAGGAGATGCCTCTAGGAATTATGAGCAGACCACTCATTTGGCTATTTTGACATTCATGGTTGATTTCCTCTCGGTTTTAGCTTGTCCCAAGTCCTGGAGGAAAACCAGTGGTATTTCAAACAAGAACAGAGAAAAGCAGAGAATTTTACTGAAACGGTGGGACTCCTGTTGGAAGCACAAACCCTGCTCTGCTTTGTGGGAAATACGACTGGGACATGAGTGATCTTTCCATGGTATTAAAGAACTAAGACCTCACCATGAGCAGCTCAAGGAAGCTCTGGGTATGCAACATACTGACATCCTGCCTAGTGCAAAGACTTCAAACCTTATTAAATAAATACCCACAGCCACTTGCTTTGGATTTGGGAGTAAAGCTCTTTATCTTAGTGACGGAAGGCATATGGAATACATTACCATCTAAAGTTATAAAATACCAGCTTATTACGGGACATAAAAGTACTCGGGGGGAAAAAAGCCTCTCTGCAGCTATATGGGTGATTAAGTTGCAAGTACTTATTATTCCCCTCTGTTTGAAAAGTACAGTCAGTAAAGTCTGCCTCGAAAGAACAATTTAAGAGATCACCAAAATAAGAGCAGGGAAGAGTGCTGACATAAGAAACACATTCACTTCTGTGCAGTGGGTCTTATTTTTATTACTAATATTGGTCTGACGGAATGAAAACTAAAAATTCTCCAAGACCTGCGTGGTGTAGCCAGCCCAGCCAGCCGGAGAGACTGCCTGCCCAGAGCCATCTTGGGCATTCACCAGCAGTAAAAGCAGCCTAGTTATTCAGTAGGAATAACGTCAAGGTTTGAGGCTTTTCAGAAGTGACTGAATAACTCTCAGTGCCTAATTTAGGGATGTCCTTTTCCTGTTACAGCTGGGCCAGCTACAGAGGTTGTCTTCCTCATCTGCACACTGTTGGACCCATGGCCCGAGGCCAGCATTGCATCAACCCCACTGCATCAGCTGCTTGCTGTAAGCTGTCCCTAAGCCCTTTCAGACAAAACAGGCTGCTTTAATTTCTTGTGCTTCTTTTTTGACTGAGAGGCCTTGGAGAGAGCTCACCGTGAGTCGTTCAGTGTGGAGAGCAGAGGAATGGCATGTAGGGGCCAGAGCTGTAACACGGTGGCTGCTGCTGCTGGAGAGGATATGTAATTAAACCCACCCACGGCTTTCAGCAAGCCATTTCAGAAGTAAGATACTTCACACGCTAACACTCTGTGAACACTGAGTATGCATTGGAAACAAACAAAAAAAAACCCAAACCCCAGCAGTCAGTTTGGAAGACTTTGGTCTGAACTCACTAAGGAAAGCTGGGTTATTTCTCAGTTGACGGAGTGAAGGCAGCAGGGTGGGTAGCAACTTCTCAGTTCCCACCTAGAGCACAGTCCCCACAACCTCTCTGAACTGAAGCATCACTCAGGAACACCTCACAAGTGCTTTGCTGGCAAACCTGCAAATTGAGGCTCAGCACTGGTATTGTCTACGCTTAAGTGCAAAGAGGTCTCAGCTCAAAACACTGAAAGCCCTTGAGTGTCTTTGCCCCCGCTTTGGGAAACTGTGCTGCAATAGCTGTTCCTGAACCCTTATAGCCTGATTATTCTGTACATTTTTCCTCTCACCCAAACATTTTCATCAGACACAGATAAAGCTACTGCCTGCAATGTTTTTGAAGCTTCTCAGTCATTTAAGGCTGCTTCCCCTTGCATTCTTGTCAAGCTAAGGACAGTGGTGATGACTTCAGGCAAGGCCCAGTGCAATGAGATGTATAAAAATACAGCAGCAAGTTGGACTGAAGGGAAAAAAAAAAAAAAAAGAGAGAAAAGAAAGGGGCAGCAAAGGAAACAGAACAGCACAAGTAAAAACTCTAAAACCATTGTATTTTATTTTAAACTTATGAAGAAAGCTGACTTACAGTTACATGTTTATTAGAAGTATTTTCCTTGTGAAGGTTCACACTGCCATAATTAAAGAACAAAGGCAAAAAATTAGCACATTTTATATTTAACTAAGACCATGGATTCACCTCGTAGTCTTGACCAGCAACCAACTGAGGAGGCTTTCACTTACTAAGTACATATATTGCAAAACCTCATCTGGCAAACCATTCCAAAACAACAGCTGAATTTCTGCGTTCATAAAAATTCCTCTAAGATTTAACACAAGAGTGCCGCGAAAAAGGGTCTCAGCGATCATTATGCTGTTCTTATGGGCATGTAACTATTAGCATAGACTTTACTCATTATACTCCTCATTTAGGTGCACTCTATTAACATGGGGGGCTAGAGGAAGCTCTGAAGTGCTTAAGCTTCTTTTAGGAATTAACAGTTCAAGCTCTGCTACTTGAAGGCTGCTGCCTTCTCCCCTGAGAAACAAAAGCAGGCCACAAATGTCAGGTTTTACTGAGCTGTGTTAACTCATCATTTTCTTTAAAGAACCTTTCGTTAGACAAAACTGAGAGAACAGAAGACAGACAAGCCTTTAGTCTCAGTGAAACATATTCCTTCTTTACAGGAAGATCTTCCTTAAAGACAAGCATTATCACTATATGTTTTATACAATAAAACATAGTTATTAGGTTTTATAGCAATAATCCTGCCTTCCACTTACATTAAATCCTCACTGGAGGAAAGGTTTGCATGAATTTCATAATGTAGAAAACATCCCCCTTTTTTCCTCACTGCAACAGAGTTCAATTTTGTCCACTTGATCATGCCCTGTATCTTATTCTCACAAGACTCACCACCTCCACACAGGAGCCCTAAGACCATGGTATCAACATGTAAAAAGATACCATAGACAAAATTTAAGAAAACCGACTTTTTTTGAAAAGCATTTCGACCAAGTATTACATATTTATCAGTGGAAAATGGCTGCAATAGCTTTACTGTCAAAAGTTAAATATCACCCTGAGTAAGCCAAAAGTTTCTGAAGAAAGACCTGCCAGTGATTCAGCAGAAGTCATTGAAGAGTCATTGTTAACCAACATGACTTAACACACTAGGATGACGTAATAAAGGAAATAGGCTAAAGTAGAGTACGTTGTGGTGAAGAGGATGCTGCTTGCAATTAAAAGCAGCAAGTACAGTGGGAGTTCATCTGCATTACTGTGTAGAGGCAGCAAACCCAAAGCCTTGGAATCCAATTGTTCTCATTACAAGTGAATTTCAGATCTAGCCGCTTCAATGTGTTTTGACAGGGTTTTACAGATGGAGTACAGCATGTATAAGCAAACACCCTCTCTTCCCAACAAATTGAAAATTCACCTGTTCTTAAACCCTTCACCCTCTATCCCTGCACACGAAACACAGGTCCTTCACATTCAAACCCTCAGCTCTATGCATTCCTATCCACCTCACTTGTCTGCAGGAAATTCAAGCAAGTTACAGGCAGGCAGGTTTGTTTCTTCGGCTAAACCAAGAGGGTCTCAAGGCACCCTTGGCATCCTGACTTCTGCTTGCATTAGAAATACAGCAGGTTGCAGGCTGAATTCTGTTGTTACTGCCACATACTTCATTTTGAAGAAAGCTCATAAAGGAGAGAGAGTTGCCTGCTCTTCAGTAACAAAACTCAATACCAACACTCCCTTGGGAAAGCACCATATGCCACCTCTGCAAGGAAAAATAACTGAAATATCCTGAGAAGGAACTATCAAGAAAAAAATGTCATCTTCCTCCTGTACTTTAACAAAGTTGTAAAAAACTGCAATATTGTCTAGAGGCTTCCAGGAAGTACTACCTAAACCAGCCTTCTTATATTGAACATAGAATTCATTTAAGGAAGCTACTGAAAAAGCTCAGCAATGAGATCTTCTACGAAGTACTTTTGCCCAAAGTATATTTAAAAAAGAATTTGTGCCAGTGTCTGATTACATGTCTTATGTATATTTCTTAAAAAGAATACTTTAACAACACATTGCAAATTATGCCCTATGAAGATGGATTCAGGAAACTCAACTTTCTGAACAGTTTTACAATTGTATGCACTGATATTAGAGGTGAAAACTGAACAGATAGGGGCAAAAAGCTAAGCCTTACAAACTTGCCAGTAGTACCATGACTTTCGTAAGAGCATGTAAGTTGTAGGATGGGACTCAATGATGGTTCAACTGATCTTTCCCCTTTCTCCCCAACTCAGTCCCCATAAAGCACAGCTGATCAGAATGCTGGAAATACACATTTGTTTTTGTGAAGTCATGCAAGATTGAATTCTAGGGGTTATACTCCCACTGCACAATGAAGCCACAAGCACAGTAAAATCCCTGGCATCCCAAAGGATACTTACCCTGTCTAAAGCAATTGCTGTAGTGGCAAAAGCTCTGAGCTAACCAACTGTTTCAGGCAAAACCGGAGTCTTGATGGAATTCAAGAACAAAACTGAACTGATGACTCCACTGAAGTTAACAGCAGCTTTCAGGTTTTATCAGTGTTAGATGCTCACCATGAAGCACAGCGATGTAAGCTCAAAATAACTGCTGGAACACACATTCCTCTGAGAAGGAACAATGACAGCCCCTGGCAGAAGTTCATCTGTATGTCTTAGTACTACAACAGTAAAACAGAAACCCATGCTCCTTACCAGCAGAAGTCGAGCAAACCCCACCACCACCGCACCAACCTGCCTGGCCCTGAGGATGGAAGTTATGACTAGTCAATCATTTAAGAAAAGCTACAGAGGAAGAAATATGCACACTAGGTCCTGGATTGTTTCATATGAACTTCATAAATGCCATCTTTCAATGTATTCTAGACTAAAATTCCACTAACCACGAGTTGGCTAAACTATTTTGTGCATTAAATGTATTCAGGTTCCAAGTATAATGATTTTCTCATTGCTCTTTCATCAGAAGGAGGAACATATCTAAAAGCCTGTGGTAATCTAAGGTAAAGTATTTTCAGTACAACACTTCCTGTAATAGACTACTGTACCAGAATTATTGTACAATTAACGTCAAAATCTAAACTTAAATTTTATCATAGGACCCAACTGATAAACAACATACGTCAAAACAGTTCTGTAGAGTACTGCAAGGCTATTATTAGTACCTATCAATTCAGTCCAGTTTAAAAAAAAAAAATCCTAAATAATTTTGATATGGAACAAGACTTAAATGTATACAGTGTCTGGTCAAGGCCCTCCAAAGTTTAGCACTGAAAAAGAAGACAAGAATGATGGATTTGGAATTACCAAAACTTACAATCAAAAGCTTCATTACCTAATAAATTATTTTTTAAAAAGGGGCTAGTAGGTAAAAATAGAGTGATTGCTTTAAGTTGCACAAAGACAGAAAAATGCAAAACCCAGAAGAAATAGCATGAGCATATTAGTCAGAGAGAATTATCTGTCAGTCTTAAGCACCAAACATTTCAAACTCAGCTTCACGAACCCAAGATTTCTATGCTATGACCAGAAGGAATTCTGGCTGGGCAACGTCCCTAAAAAGCCAATTGTACTCCATCGTACCAGAACCAGTCTGCTCACAACTTGCTAGGTAAGCTTAGTTCATACATTTTGTGTCTATACTTTGGCTGCTTTCCCCACATAGCCAATACTGGCGCATGCATGTGATTTTATGTAGTATGTTTACACAAACCTTTCTTTCAAATAGCTTGTCAAAGCAAGTGCTGTTTTGGTTTGCAGCTTTGAGTTCAGTGAGTGGCACAGAGTACGTCTTCAGGTGAACTTGAGAGCTGCAATAAGCCATGAGGACTCTCTTCGGCTGCCTCTTTCCCCTTCTCTCCTACAACTCCGTAGCTAGAGACTGTTCCTAACAACACCCGTAGCAGTGTTCTTTTTCACTCCTCTTTTATCAGCAAACAGCTTCAAAGAATCACACAGAAGCCTGGATGATGCAAAAGGAGAGACAGCACCAGCAGCTACCCTTGGAAAGCTTCAGTACCCCGATTTCTGCCTGTTTATAGCTGACAACCTTGTTTTGTTGCTAAAGAACATGTACCCTTTGATTTGCTCTAAATTGCCTTCTGTCAGTCAAGTGTTTGCTCTTTTGAAATTTACATGACAAAGGTTGGATTATGTTGACATTAAACTTGTATGTCAATGCATGAAAATACGCAATAAAAGGCAACTTGTATCAGAACTCTGCACTTCAGACTGCATTTCTGAGAAAAAACAAAGACAAGGGAAGGAAAACCAATTTTATAAAGTGAGAAGAAGGAAACAGTAGGGAGCGAGAGATAGGTATCATGAAGAAACATGAAAGGCAGCATTTTCCCAATGCCTTTCTACCCTTGGAAACAGAGGCAGGAAAGATTTATTGTATGCCCAGAGATATCAGGTTTGACACCAGTTCTTCTCTTTTCTACTGCAGAGAGCAGAAGTAACTGGATAGCATATGGGAATTGTCTAGGAGTGCACGTCATACAGTTTTATTACAAAGGAGAGGAAAAACACAAAAGAGATTGGCTTTTTCCATTCCCTTTTTAAATTAAACCAACTATCACACATCTGAGTCATCCTCAAACCCATCAGTTTTCTGTCCAAAGCACTCCAAGGGTCTGTGAAAGGACAACCACAAGTGCTAGCTCATAAGGCCGACTACAGTCTAGCATTTCTTGTTTCATGCTACACATTCCTCTAATAAAAATGTAGAAAATTTCCCCACCCATAACAAAAGGAGAAAAAGCCTGTACAAAGGTCCAGTTTTATAAGTACACAGTCTGCTTTAGAGCTCCTGAAGCCTCTTTCAAGTCAGGAAGTTATCTAGGAGAAACCAAAACAACTCTGTAAATTCAGCTTTGACAGGAAAGTGAGCGTGCTAAAAAAACAACCCCAGGAACTTGAAAATTCATCAGAGAATCACTTTAACTCTGGTTCACGATAATTTTAGAAAGGGATCCATAAATACTCACCATGAGTGCTTTGTACAGCATTGGTAGGATCAACTTCAAGCTGGGGCTACTTGTCAAAGCTTTCTGCTCTCAGTGGAAATACCCAGAAGAATCTGAAGTGCCTACGTGTATCTGAGGACCCCATCCTTGAAAGCTGAGCACCTTCTTTACCAGCATTTTGANCCACCCAGATGCACCCGGCACCGCCCATCCACATATACGCCTACGTCGTGACATCACCACGCCCACTTCCAGTTGTGGCCCCTCCCCTCCCCGGCTAGCTCCCTGCTGCCCCTGGGCCTGGCACACATGGGGTGGAATAGCTGTGCCGGATAGAGACGGGAGAATCAACCCCGTCCCTGCTGGAAACCAGGACAATACCAAGAGAGAAGAGCAGTCCAATTGGATAATGTTCAGTATAATACACAGCAAAAAAGAGTGTGCTTAAGTATATTGATTGTGGTCAGACCATAATAGTATTTCATTTCCCTGCCATAGAAATGAATGATTTCGTGGCTATAGAGACATTGTATTTCAACTGTTTACTTTGGAAAAAAAAAAGCAGAGCAACTCAAACTGTTCCACTGTCCATTACTTTCACCTAAGAACAAACAAAAAATCCCAACGGAACCAAATCCACTCCTCTCCAATGCACAACATTTTAAAGTTCAACACATGTTAATATTATTAAAACGGTATTGAACCTTCCACTCTGTAATAGGGGGAAAAACCTAAGATATGCAAGATCTTATCTAAGCAGGCTCTCTATTTTGATCTACCCACTCTAAACTGACCAACTGTCTGAAGTGCCTGTGTCCTCACAAAGGAACAGATCACACCACATTTGTTTTTCTGAAAGCCATTTCACAAATCACCTCCGTGCAGAGGAATTCAATGGCCCACACTGTACAACCACATACCCTAATGACAGGAATCCTCCCCTGTGCTACCTCAGACTGCTTTACTGTACCAAACACAGAGAAAGTAGGTCAGAATCCCCTCTTCTGCCTCCCCTTTTCAGAGACCTACTGCATGTCTGGAAACAGCAATATGTCCACAACGCAAAGGCACTCCTGGAGCTGATCTCTCTAAAACACGTATGAAGCTTCATTATCAGAAAAACAAGAAAGGCCTGTGATACTCCCTCATTCACAAATATTTGCAGGATTAGGTTTTAAATGCACTTGCATGGATTTTTAAAAGAATCCTTCCCAAAATACAATCTTTTTGATTCTTCTGCCCACTCACCCTCCTTTGAAGGATAAGTGAGACTCCTGAAGATTTATTATTTTTTTTTGACACTGTCTATTTGTGTTCCAAGTATCTTCATCTCCACCCCAGCAAGAAAGGGAAGGAAGAGGTCAAGGACATATTATACTTGCAAGCTGGTTTTTAATCCTCTGTGAATTGTCAGCACTTTAATTTCACTTATAGCAGAAAAAAAAAAAATTGTTCAGTGAAATTTACTATTTGGAAGAAAACAATCATTAATTTTAATTACAATCACAGAATTGTCAGAGTTGGAAGGGACCTCTAAAGATAATCTACTCCAACTCCCCTGCTAAAGCAGGACTGCCCAGAGCATATTACTCAGGACAGCATCCAGGCGGGGCTTGAAGGTCTCCCACAACCGCCCTGGGCAGCCTGTTCCAGGGCTCTGTCACCCTTACTGTAAAGAAGTTTTCCCCTCATATTTGAATGGAGCTTTCTACGTTCCAGCTAGTGCCTGCTGCCCCTCGTTCTGTCACTGGGAACCACTGGAAAGAGTCGGGTTCCATTCTCCTTCAACCCATCCTTCAGATACTTGTAAGCATTAATAGGGTCTCCCCTCAGGTTGAAGACTCCTACTTACTATTTAATCCAATTGAACTATTTAATTTGCACAAGGGAAGAATGTTGTGTACAAATGCCAAAATTGCCAACCTCCAAACTGATATTAATTATAGTTCAGACCAGCAGTTTTAATACTGATTATATTTTTTAAAATGGAAGTTTCATACACCGTACTGCCAAGTTAACTGATTTAATAGATACTCTAATTTCTAGGCATTTTAAGTATAAGGAAACTTCCAGATAGCTAGACAGGCCACATCCAGCCATGTATAGGACAATGATACTTAAGGTGAAACACCATAAAATCATCCAATGGCATGTTTTTACCAAAAATAGTCAAAGATGAAAAGAGTAGTCAGATTTATTTTCTCCTATATTTCATTCGTGTTCTGAATATGCACTGTCCTGGTTTGAGGTGAAAGGAACCAATTTTCTCTTTCACAATTTTACTTTTTTAGCTGGGCCTCTTCTAACTAACTAAACTCTGAAATTAATAGCATATTGTTCAGAAACTGCTGGCTCTCACAGTGATAAGATGTGATTATCCCAAGGAATGGTGCAGAAAGGCCCCTGCTTATACTTATTGCTAGTACAACTAAGGTCAGGGAATTTCATTATTTGCCCCACTGGAGAGTTGGAAGCGGAAAAGCATCAAGGGGTCACACCTGCAGGGAGGAGCGGACAGGACAGGTGACCCAAAACTGACCAACTGGGGTATTCCATCCCATCTGTATCATGCTCAGTATAAAAGCTGAAGGATTAAAGGGTCAACTTACTTCCTTCAATAGCCCACGTCCAAGGAGGACCCTGACTGTTCATCTGCCTTTGGTCCTGATCCAAGCATTCCTGACTCCAGATCTAGATTCCAGCTCCTGTCAATCACCGAGTCCAGTCTGAGACTTCTCCCACTGGCTCCTGGGAGCTTGATACAGTTTTACATATACTGTATAGTTTTTTCATTTTTTAATATTTATTATTTTATTATTACTTGCATTTTCACTAAAGCAGCTTAGGTTTTTTTTACTCCTAAATCTCTTCCTCTCCTCTCTTTTTCTTAGAGGGGAGGGAGGGGCCATCATCTGTCTTTCTGATTAACCAAAACCTAAAAATGAAAGGTTGAAAAGAGCTTCCCTTAAGCAAAAACAAGGAGGAGAAGAACACATCTCAGGGCATTAGGCAACAGGCCAAGTTGCCAAATCTCTAGCCCCCACCAATGCCAAAGAAAATGGGGAGCAGCTGCTAAGTCAGCTATTGCTGCTCAAACAACTGAATCTGTGCTCTGTTAGAGCCGGGAACTGCTACTGCCGTTGTCATATGAGGCTGCATGTCTGCCTGTGCACACACTTGTGCACAGAGAGAAGGACAAAGCCCTGAAAGTAGGTTTTCTCTGGCTACAGCACTGAGCAGGAAACTCACGGTACTACCAGCAGCAGAAGCCTCTCCAAGAACTTGGGGAACCAACTGCTTGGCAACACGGGGAAGAAGGCGACCATGGTCATCAGCAGCTGCTTTCAGCTTTGAGGGACACTAGCATCAGTATTTTGGTTTCACTATCAAACCCTTATGATGAGAGGAAGGTTTATGAACAGTCATACACCAGGGGATCTGCAAAGGTCTAACCCAAAGTAGGAATGAGAGGGAGAACCATCCCCTCTATGGAAGGAAAGTTAAACACTTCCTCCCATTGCCCCAGTTTGTCTTGCTCAAAGTCCTGCTCACAGATTTGAGTTTTTGTAGTGGCCTCCTGCCGTTTTTTGAAGCAAAGTAAGCCAGTGACCTGGAATGTAATTAAGGGAAAGGAACTGTGCAGTTTACCTCATCCAATTTGCATTTTGCATACTAACTCGTCATATAAAAAGCTGTTGAGACATACTTTCTTTTGCTGCTCCACTGAACTATTTGTCATCAGAATTGTTAGTATAATGCCAGAACTCACGAGGTGAGTTTAAAACCATTTTGGTTCCAGTTTACTTCAATTATTTGTCTTTTTCCTACAGATGCTTTGAGTTGTCTTGACTGTTCATAAACAGAGAAGCTTAGAGGAAGCATAGTAGCTGCAATCTAACATTTATACAGTATTTCAACAAAAATCATTCCCACAAGTTTCTTGGCCTCTGCTCTTGGCGAGAATGACATTTTTCCTATAGTCACTGTTAATTAATACCTCTTTTCCCGCTCTTTGAAATGCTTTTGCTATTCCTTTGCCTCAAGTTTTGTTACTTCCAGGGCAGAACCCACCACTGTCTCCACAAGTTGACTTCGGCAGTGGTTCATGTGTTTTCCAAGGAGGAAATGAACAACCAAATTCCTGTTAGGAAGGTTTATCACCTAAACCAAGATCACAGTTACTTAAGATGGTAGAGATAATTTTCCTTAAACTACTTTAAAGAGTACAAATGCACAAGACATATTATTAGACCAATGCTCAACCAGGAACCAAGAGTGCCATATCAACAGTCACAGAGGATTGACAGATTTCTAAATTTGAAATAATCAATTGAAGGCTTGTCATCATAAGCTTTAAAAAAAAAAAAAAAAGCAGCACTCAAATTTATAAAGTTCCTCTGAGGAAAACTGACTAGCATATTCTAATACTCTGAAAGACACGCACCAAGCCAACCAGAACTTGCTGAGTCAAAACCAACCACTCTTCCCCCCTTCCCCACCACCCCCCTAAAATGGGCTTTATCTGAATTTTTGACTTGGAGATTTCAGCTCCAAGGAGCTGATAAGTTAGCAGCTTTCCCTGAGGTTTGGTTTTCGTGAATCATGAAGCAGAGTCCAAGTACTTAACTGCGGTTTCAAAATCTTTTGACTATCCTTGGAAAATAAATTCAGCCCACCAGAACCTGATCATTACAGGAAACATAGCTGGTTTGGACTACCTTAATTGCTTTTTAATTGAGAAATCTTCTTCTTCCGAAGAGTCTCTAAGCTGAAAGCGATATTGGTCTCACCAGTTCAAATCTACATAATTTTGTAATTTTAGAAGAAGAATGTAGATTGCCTCTGAAAAAATTGTACAGGGATTAATATCTTAAGAATCAATTACTTAGCAACAAGCACAAAGGTGCTTTTTTCCAAGACTTTTTAAGCTAATGCAAAAAGACATTCTGAATCCACACGTGGTATTAAGTTTTCACCACATAGGATTCAATGCATGGAAAGGAAATTCTTAGGTTCCCCCAGTAAAGCTTGCGGAGAACATGGAAACAGTCTGACATCACTGTGCCAGGCGTCAGGATACTGGGTTGAAATGCAAACTTCTATTCCCAGCTTTTCTTGCCTTCTAAAGTTTATGCTGTGTTTACCATCTCAAGAAGGGGGGCGGAGGGGGGAGTGAAAGAAAAAAAAAAGAAAGAAAAAAGCATACAGACAAAATTACTTTTAAAGCTTTCCATGCAAGCTGCAAGCAGAGCAGCTGTGTTCATTCAGCTTTCATTAAGAGAAAAATCTGTTTGGGAGCAAAGTAAATAAAACTCAATACACCAAGTCAGACTTTATTCAAAGATCTGTTTGCAAACTTCATCGTCCCATGTAGGAAGGTAGTATCACGATGATAACCTCAGTACAGTAGCTCAGGACTGCCCTTACACTTTGTGGAAAGAGTTGCAACAGATAGCTTACCTATGACTAAATATAATCTTCCCAAAGATACATCAAACAGGCTCATAACTCTTCTGTAAAGGAAGTCTGTTGACAGGTAAAAATGTGACAGCAGCAGTTTCAGAGAGAGATCCAGCCAAAAGACCATAATGATGAAAAAAAGCACATTCAGGAAACCTGCCTTTTCAAGGAACAGGACTCCTTATCAAGTCACCTTCAGCTTTATCTACACAACTTTTAAGCAAATAGTAAGATTCCCATTGAATAAGGCCGTGATTTGGTGTGCTCATCTAACTTCCTCCTTACACTAAAGGACAGCAATGCTCCACGGGCATTATTAAATTTATTATGTAATGAAAATAAAAGAGGAACAAAACACATTTAAAACACATTTCTCTGAGGTATATTACTGAATGATAAAATACGCTATCAAATATAAGCCTTATCCAGCATGGCATACACAGCTTCTTGCTGCAGATATACCTCTGACAAAAAACAAAGCCCGTACCAGTCTGGAAAAACAGGGAATGCCACATCGCTGCACGCTTCCCACCCAAGCAGGATGTCTGCCTCTGGTATACTGTCCTGTTATGAGGTTTTAAAAAACCTACACAGCTTCAGCAGAAGTAGTATAAAGCAACAGTACCACACTTACTGAAAAAAAGGCACATCAGTTTATTAAAATTATATATATATGGCCAATTCCCATACTTTATATGTTAGCTATTTGATTTATTGTCTCTTCTCCTTGAGAGCTAGCCAGCACTGCAGGACAGCACATCAGGAGTAACATGTTAAAGCCAACAGCGTTACACCAATTTGTGGACAAAATGGGCATTCAGTCTAAGGATCATTAGAGATTCTCCTTTTCACGTTATGTGCTGTGCTAGAAGAATAGTACCAGAAGTACACACTCAGAAAGGTAAAAAAGAGCCTATGAATCTATGAAATACAAAAAATACTCAGCCACTAGACCCCTCAACCTGGAACTAACACGGGTTTGTCTGAATTCTGAAAAATACTCAAGTACACTGAAATTTAGGCGTTTGTTTCTTCATTAACTCCTTCAGTTTATGTGGCCATTAGCAGTTTTCTCTGTCCTCCAACGTATGTCCTGCATCACTAGGCATCTCCAGTTCCATTTGCCCCTCTCTTCTGTATCCACAGATGATGATCCAAATAATGTTTTCCAGCATGCAATTATAATGAAGTTCCTTTCATTTTTTCCTTTTTTTTAATTAATGCATTGCCTGAAGACTTGTCATCCAACTGCTCTGAAACAAAAATAGTAAAACTTCAGAAGAGAGCCTAGCCACTTGTTCATATAAAAAGATTATCGTGCCAGTACAAAGGTTGTTGTTTCTAACCGAGTTACTCAAGCATCCTGCAATAAGCCATTCAGAAGTTCATCGTTACTTGTCCAAACAGATTAGTCACATTAGTGCTGAAGCAACGGCATTATGTAAAAGGCTGCTTCTTTCTGATCTGCTCCATTAGCTCCAAATCATATTTACAAAATGCAACACGCTACTTCGGCATGTCTGCAGCAATCAGCAGTTACAACAATTTCTTTTACCATCATCCATGATATATGAACACATGGGTGGCCAAAGTATAGCCCACGGGTGCTGGGCTCACACAGCCCCCTGCTCCCTGAGAGCACAAAAGGTAGAACCCGTGGAGAAGAGGAGCTGTGCTTCTCATCACTTCATCTTGGTTTTAGCAGGCTTGCACAGACAGACAAAGCCCACAGACAGACAAAGGCAGCAACAATGTGCTGCTCCATTTTCTAGAAATTGTGGGTCATTTATATCTGCTGATTAAACCGAGCTGTTCTCCAGCAGACAGAATTTAGATATTTATTCAACCTGACAGAATCAAGCTATTTAACAATGGGAGGAGAGCAGAGATGAAAATAATGGGACTAGAATGTTATGAAGTGGAGAAGAGGTAGAATAAATACTGACATATCCTATTGTTAGTCTGAAGCTGACATTATTGAGTTGGCCTTTGGAAACTAGGACAAGTGATCTGAATCATGACAAAAAGGCTTTCAAATATACACTGTCTGCTCTTTGTTTGGATTTGAAGAAAGCAACCAGCTTCCCTGAGCTGGTGAGTACATTCTGAGAGACTCATTTTCAATTTACCTATTTAAGATGGAAAGTTTTCCACAGAAAACAAGCAACAAGTTAGTCTCTGGACTTGTTTACTGTGAGAAACCACACAGATTATGGATGTGCAGTTAGCAAAGTGCCGTATGTAGGCCAGACAATTTAAAGGACTCTTACTTGGGGAAAAATAATGCATTATTGTTTGTAAGGTCATAGTATCGTATCTGGGAACCTAAATCTGGTTCCCATAGCTCACCACCCATATATCACAATAACTAAATAGCAAAGTAGCTTTGTAGTTCTTTCACTACATGATACCGTGAAGACAAAAAACGTTCCTGCAACTGGTTAAGAAAATGTGTGGCTCTGGGCCACACTACGCTTCCAGATTTAGCCAAGTCAGTCCCATCCTTGCCCATTAGTGAAGCAATCAGTATTTTCAAAGTCACTGAAATTTCTGATTCGAAATACCAGCAGGAGCCCCACGACAGCAGTGGAGCCCCAGCACCTGTCCATGCTGTTCTGCATCCCCCCTACACAGGCTCACTCACACTCTTTCCTCAATGAGACTCTGCAAGATGACTGGAACCCCAAATCTGGCCCTAGCCTATTTACCTGCTGATTTATTTACCTACTTCCTCTCTTGTTCCAGAAATCAAAGAAGTAATTCCTCCCGCTTCAGTTTTTATTGGAGAAAGAAAATGCTGTTCAAGAGACAAGCTATTGAATAGCCAAAGGTAAATCACATTTTGGAACAAAGCAATGCTCTTATATGAGGTACCCATCCCTTGAAGCACGAAGTGCTACTCCCACCATCATCTACACATAACGCACAACAGGGATAGAGATGCCTAAATGTGGGAGTCATTGGTCCTCAAAAATCTTTGCAAGTAAGTTTCTACTCCCAATTCTGTGTCTCCATTTAGCATCCCTGGGTTTTTGCTTTTGGTTTTGTCTTTTTGTTTTGTTTTTTAAAAGGACCAAATCCGTAAGAGGTCACTCACAAAAACCCACGCAGTTTCAGGAACTTCCTACCTGCGATATCAAAATCCAAAATGGGACTCCATACTTATTGCTTGTTCTCTTCATTTAGGATTAAGAAGATGGGGAGTGAAGAAATAGCATCAGATTTTGCTGGATAGTGATTCAGGACTACAGTGGTGAGTACTATTTTATTTCACAACTTGCACAAATTCTCCATCCTTCCATTAAAGCATAAGATTCCCCAGCTTAAATTCACTCACACACAGACCTGGTCAAGTCAGTAACTTCAGCCAGGTTGCTCTACAGGGCAATAAGAGAAGTAAAAACAAACTCAAAAAAAACCCACTCCAAATCCCCAAACACACAAAAACCCCAAACACCCCACACCTTTGTTGTTTTTAATAAAAGCAGAAGACTTACACCAGACAGGCATATTAAATACCAATTCTCTGAGCAGCCTAGTTATTTCTGGATCACTCCTTTTTGGTATGTTCTATTCTCGCAGCCACATGAAACTATTAAATTATTTTCCACATGCTACAGGACAGAACCTGGCACCTGGAATACAAATGCTATGTGAGGACACGTGACAGCAAGACACCAAGACTAACCACAGTGCCACAGACCCTTCTCCATTTCCTTTTTTTCGTTTTCCTAGCACTAACATCAATTTCCAAGGTCAGTCACCTCAGTGCAAAGTACCATGTGGCTGCAAGGACTTCAGGATCTCAAGGTAGATCTATACTAATGCTTTTGCTCCAAATTTGAAAGGGTTCATCAAGTTGATATATGGTTTACACAAATCTTTCTTTTTTCTTCTTCTTCTTACCCCATCTCCTGTCCAAGATTATACAGTCACTGTCCTCCAGAGACCACCAGGAAGGCACAAAGCTCCTTTATAGGGAGTGAAGGAAACAGCAACACTCCACCATGCACAATGGGAGATGCACAGTGTGATGAGCCAAGTGGCACTCAGACAACAGGTAATGACACCCCATGATTTCAGCTGTTGGAAGAGCATACAGATGAAGACCTACTTGCAGACTGTTCTTTGTAGCATACTAATGTGTTACTTCATTCTGCAAGCATATGGAAATAGGTACAGCAAGGCGAGAAAATTGAGGAGTCACCTGCTCCAATATAAAGTTCTCCTTGAGACGGATTGCCTAAATATCTTGCGAATTCTACATAAAAAGAACTATGACTGCAAGCTTTCTAGCTTTGCAGTTTGCCCATGTTCATTTCTTGAGCAAAAAACGCAAGGAAACAGCTCCTACATCTTACTTGCACATTTACTTTTCTTCTTGCTCTAGAAATGCCAGCACAAGACAGAAGCATTACAAAAAACAGCTCCACGCTCAGATGAAAGACATCTTTACTTCAGACAACGCGGATGAGATTCCACAGCACATCCTGAGGTTTTGAGGAACAGAAAACAAATCTGTCTCTTGGAGACAGATAAGC
This sequence comes from Thinocorus orbignyianus, assembly GCA_013400375.1. Taxonomy (NCBI): domain Eukaryota; kingdom Metazoa; phylum Chordata; class Aves; order Ciconiiformes; family Thinocoridae; genus Thinocorus; species Thinocorus orbignyianus. Next base: position 146,607 of record VXBW01006626.1, on the reverse strand, counting down.
CCGTCTTCTGAAAGGCCTTGATGCTTACAAACTTCTGGAGCTAAAAATCCAGCTGAGATAGTGTTTCTTTTCTTAAGTAAGCTACCTCAAAATTTAGGATGAAGTAGGCTTGTAACAGAACTTCAAAGCAGCTGTATAAAAAATAAAAATAAATCATATTACCTTAGCAAAAACAGCCTACGTGTAATGCTTACAGTTTGATGAAAAGTGGAGATGGCCTAACTCATCCCCAAGTTTAGGAATTATATAAGCACACAGTCTTAAAGTTTGCAGCACAGTATTTTATTAAGATCTAGATAAATAAAGCTATTTTAGTTCCGACATAAAACTAAACTTATTCAGTAAAGCACAAGAAAAAGGAACCACCTGCAAATTTGAAGTGTTCCAAATAAAAATCTCCGTCTATGGTCTCCTAGAGACAGCGTTCCCCGTAACATTCATAAACCATCATTTTGTCCCCAAATCCCTGTATATTCTTAAGCCAGAAAAACAGTAATGAGTCATAGCCGTAACTTTAAGCAAAATTATGTGCTGGCAACTTTAAAATGGTGATCATCTTCACCACCTCAAGAGGAGAAAAAAACCAAATCACCCAAAATCTGAAGGCTGCTAATGTTCAGTATTTTCAGAGCCACCTTAGAAGGCATCAGCAAGGCATTTACATGGCATCAGCAAACACTGCCCACGCAGAAATAGCTGATCCACTCAGCAGAATAAGCAGAGTTCTCAACTGAGCAGACAGAACAATATTGCTCCTCAACAATCTCACTTAAATTAACACCTACTGCAGTCAGACATTACGAGTTGGAATACTTACAATCCTTACTCGTCTCCCAACTGAATGCTACACATTGGGAAACAAGCTACTCTGAAGCAAACAACTAAAATTTTGTTGGATTTGAGTTGCTATTGCCCATTTATCTTCTCTTTGGCATCCTTACTCGACAACTCAGGCATTTCACGTCAACTTCAGTTTAATATTATATTTGATTGCAAAGAAAATATAGCTTCCATGGACTCAAAAGACTCAATGCTCTTTTCAGATGACATGAAATCACACTCAAGTTCCATAGCCTGCTTCCTTTTTACAGCCCAAATCCAACAGTGCAACTCCATGATCAGAGGACAGCTTGAAGATGTTTAATTGCCTAGATCTCTCAGACTTTGTTATTTAAGCAACAAAAGGACTAACACATGCAAGGACACAAAGGATCGTATTCATACCACGTAACGGGTATAGGACAGCAGGACCAACCTACCAGCAAAGACAAAATCCCTCAACTGCATATCTGTTGCAATTCACTATTTGGCTAAAATGAAAGCAGAACTTAAAAATGCAAGTCTTCTCTCCTCTCTCAGCCCTTCTACCCAAGACCTGCCACATGAAAGACTCTAGATGTCTTTTCTTCACTTGTCTTCCACACCTCCCATTGAGGAATGCAGCCAGAAGTAGCTCTACAGAAGTGATACCAATGTACGCCAAATCAACACCATTACACAAAGGCAAAGATCAGAAACAACAGCACCAGTGAGAGGCCCTTCATGTCAAAGCTGAGAATGTCAGGTATGCTCTGTGAACAAGTATCAAGGTCCCAGTAGATTTAGCAACGGTTAGCCAAATTACAGAGGAAGAGAAAAAAAAAAAAACAACCTCCCCCTGAAATATATTTTATCAGCAGTTTCAGAACAACAGAAAGAGAACTGCAATACTGCATTCCTTGTTTAAAGGAAAAAGTTCATTCTGCTTTGTCATATAAATTGCAAACTTACAGGAAATACAGTAAGTGGCTACAGGAGAAAACAGAAAAGTGTAAGGTGTAAGTTAAATATTTATTATTCCAACTACCAAAACCCTCCAAAAATCTGCTCAACAGCTAGGCTTAAACAGTTGCCCTCCTTTGATACTTATAGCTGCTAAACTTTGCAAGTCTTTAAAAATAAAATGTATATATATATAAATAAAAGTACAAGTTTCCTGCTTTTTGCACTCTGCAGATTGAGTTTGTCCATTTAATTCCCAAGGGCTGTCAACCTTCCTAAGTCTTATTCCTTTTAATTAAGACAGCAACAGACCACCCATGCTTAGAATTATACCAGCATTTCTCCACATCTATACAATAGCTTGCAGCATGAACCACAATACCATCTCCCTTAAGCTGAAAGTCACTTTCACTAAGTAAGGGTGGGAGGGAAGAAAGAAAAATCTGTTTCTGATAGTGAATTATCAGTGTAGCAACCTCAGAAACTTTTACAGTACAATCTAATTTATCTTCCTATACAAGGGGAGATATTATTTTAGAACTGGCATGCTCTTTAACACTTTCGAAGTGGGCAACTAATATTTTAAGTAGCTTCACCTTAATGCAATATACAGGGAAGCCAATCTTATATCTCTTAAGCAGGTATAAGCATTTGATATGTTCAAAATCAATTAGCCCAGACAGAACAGAAGTATGCTAGCTAATCAGTACAACACACTTTTCATATTCTAGGAAGAAACAGTGTATGCTTACGCTGTTGCATGCGTTAGGCAGCCTAGGTTGCTCTGTCACTGCTACAGGGCTATTTTGTCAACAACAATGAAACATCATATTAATCTTTTAATACTCCTTCAACAATGAAACACTTCAATTAGGTCTCAGTAAAGCGGTATCAACAACATTAACACGAGTCTTTGAAATTCCTGCAGCCGCTTCACGTCCAGGTGAGCAGTCACCTGGGCTCTGCAAAGAGGTGACTTACATCTTTCATACAAGTCCTCTAAATTATTTCATCACAGAGTTCCTAGTTCCCAAACTCACCTTCGAGACACTTTCCCTCTCCCTCCCTCCTGGCACAAAGGATTGCTGAGAAGTTGCTTCTTACTTGTATCTGGTCCCTCCATGAAACGCCCAGCCCATCACTTACCAACAATCAAAAACGTGAAAGGAATCATTAACTTGAGCAATACTTAAACAGAACAAGCACTAACATAAAAAAAATAACCATACACCCAAAAAATCAACCAACCAACCAAAAACAAAAAAACATTCTGTCAATTCATTCTCTATACAGCCATTTTATATACCACCTCTCCACTGTGAATACAAAAGAGCAAGCATTCCCTTTAAGGTTTCTTCTCAGAGCACGGCTTCATGACATTATGGGTTTAGTTCAGAGCAGGATCATCTTTAGGTATTCTCACCCCTTCCACTCCTCTTTCTGCAGTTCATTTCCAGTGTTCCTTTCCTTCACTACCCACAGCCATGACAATGCACTTGTTTGTGGGAACATGCAGTTGATCAGACCATGAAATTATCCAGACACAGAAGTTCTTTTGAATTTTCCTAAGCTACTATCACTTGTTGACTCCTTTTACAATCCAGCACTTAGCCTGTCTCCTTCCAACACTGTAATTCCCAGGTCTGCTGTTTGCAAGTGATTTTCCCCCACAGGTGAAAATTCAGATGCATAACAACAGGTCAGGTGGTAGTCTCATGAATCACATACCTTGGATATAAATCTCCCAATAACCATAATCACTACATGAAGTTTCATCCTATCCCCTCCCACTACACAAAGTTATAACACTACAATCAGTCTGCAGAAGCAATATGCGTGGGTTTGAGCTACAACACTAGGAGAAGACAGAGGAAAAGCTTCCTTTAACTGGGCATGTAGCAGGAAAACACTCAGGCAGAAAATGTTCTGGAGCTACATGTGATTAATATATGTTCATTTGCATATCAACATCCAAATCGCAGTCTTCTACAGTTGAAGTAACCTTTCAGATCTGGGAACAAACTCAAAAAAGGTAACGAGTAACAACTAGTTGCATATAACATACCATGTTGACTAAATGTGAATCTTTCCCGTGCCAAAACACAGCTTAGGGCATGTACAACGCACACACTGGTCTCCAGACTCCAGCTGGGGAAACTCCCAGGCACTTGCACAAAATACAACCGAGATTAAAATGGCCTATCTATTAAAGAGGATCACAAAACCTACATGAGATAGTGTTCCCAAAAGGAAGAAATCAACCGCAAGTCTTCATTACAGTATAGGCTGTATTTATTTGAGAAAACTTGTTCAACAAGATGTTTGCCTATGAAACAAGGCATCACTGAATGTAGCAGCAGTAAAGCTAGCACATTCCAGACCTCGATTCCAACACAGGTCTCTATTCCTTAGCAACAAAAGTCTCCCTATTACTCTTTTCAAACAAACAACCCTCCCAGCTGATACACCACACCGCAGCTTGCTGATTAAACGTGTCAAACCATTCTCTGAAGTAGAAAGGCTGCTGAGCCGAGAGGCCACTCTGATGAAGTAAAGAGCAATGCAGAAAGCTACATTACAGGAATGTGCTAAAGGAGCTCATGCCCTGCTTTTTGAATACTTTACGGGCTCTCTGCCCATAGGTTTAGTGCCCTGACAAATTCTGTGCCAGAAAAGTCTGCTATTGTATTAATTGACTAGGAGAAAAACCAACAGCTATGAAAGTCAACGAAAAGTGAGGTTAAGGAAGTTACAACAAGTAAGCAGCAGCTTAGCATCTCCATCAGATAGCTCACAGCAGCCTGACACCCTTTGGCTCTTTTAGGTAACTATCGGATATTTAAACTTCAGTTTGTACTAAAGTTTGTATTGTCCATACAAGCATGATATAAAGTAAGAGGAGAGAGTCGCATGGATATTCCTGCCTAGGCAGCGTGTGTCCTGGCAGGGTTATTTTTATGCTCCTGTAAACAGACACATTCCATTCCACCTGCAGGGTCAGCACCGGCACCTCTGCACTCCCCGGTCCATTTGTTTCCCTTCTAAATTTGCTCCTAGTTGGCTTTCATTTTAAATACCTTGCAAAGAGGTTAGAGCTTAGTGGTCTCAACACAAATTGATGCAAGAAAAAAAACAAACCAGCAGTCAGATTTCACTGGGTAGCAGTCTCCAACAAACACCTTGAACTGTAGGTTTGGCAGGGTTTTTTTGGTTGGTTTTGTTGTGTTGTTCGGTTTTTAGAATGTACTTAATGAAGTCATCTAGGGGCAAACTAAACAGTCTGCAACTCTGTTTAGCAAACTAACACTGGATTTAGCTCCAGGCTCAGAAGAAGAGACAGTGGGAAGTTGGCTACATGTGTTCGAGAGGAGTTTCCACAATCTGGAGACACATTATACTAGGTGTGTGTCTGTGTGTGAAATTGCGTGATCCTCTCTCAGGGGAAAAAGAAAGACTAACAAAGAACAAAAGAAGAACAGCAAAAATATTAAATTTCCTTCTTTTTCCTGTAACCCCAAAGTGGTTTTCCTTATTCTCATCTGAACAGCTAGGTGATAAGTGTTGTTACAGAAATCTTAATTACAGATAAAGCCTTGAGGACTTCTTTGGTTGGTATACTTGCCTGTCTTTGTGTTCAGGATTCAGTGTCAATTAGTTTACAGAACCTTTTAAAAGTCTCAAGTAAGTCTCCAAAAAGTCTCAAGAGTTTTGAATGCTGCACACAAAGAAATGAATGCAAGCATGTTTACTGCTTTTTTTTTAAAAAAATTTCTTTTAAATCTTCTAACACCTGAAGCAAGTGCTCCCTCTCTTTCATAGAGGCTGCAAAACCATACCTGACAAGGTGCCCTTGAAAAGCCAAATGAAGTCTTACTCTTTCACTTAACTCCTCTGTCAAATTCCTGGAATTATGGGAAAAATTCACTGAACACCAATAAAACTTTAAAATTGTCCCCCAACCCAATGACAAAGCATAAAAAAAATTAAATAGAGGTAAGAAGGATGAAAACCACTATTCACAGAAAATCTAGGCTTCCATCCATACTAGCATGCCTCAAGCATGTATCTCCCTCACCTTACCACTCACAAAATTCTTAAAATATCACTTCTCAATTTGCAATTTATTGTTTGAGCCCCCAGGCTGCTCACTCTCAAGCTTCTTCAAACTCTAGAATTAATTTGAAGAGAGAGATGGAACAGTCACAGCTCCCTAGTGGTATATCCCATTCTTGGTTGAGCTCGCTTTTTAATATTTAGGCTGGTGCCAACAGCACAACACACCAGAGATTGCCTTACAGTCACAGTTAATCATGGGCCAATTCTACTCCTGTAACCTCTTCCAACAGGCACAGTCTTATCTACAGAGAAGAGAGTGAAGAGTAAAAATACTGTACCAGGTTTAGAAGCGTTTTCCCTGCCAAAGACTCGGGTATCCTTCATGTACTGAAGGCCTACAGCATTGCCCACATCGCCCTTTCTGCCCTGCAGCAATCCTGCTTTAGTAGAGGCACAGCACACTCCTGTGCTGCAAGATGGAGATGAACCCAATGTGGTACTTCCCCTAAAGACAATGCCTCACCAAAAAACCCTCACACCCAACCACATATTGGTTCACTGTTCATATCCCCTGCCTTCCCTAAGGTACAAGTGTGAGAAATAAGAACAGTCAAGGCTCTGAGATTCACAGCTAAGACCCTTCTTCTCGGTGCTAAGCTGTTACCTATAGTATTCGTAGCATATTTTGGACAACTACAAAGAGAGTGCTTGAAATGGACTTCTCTCCACCATCACTGATCAAGGAGAGATAATGCAACTAAAACACAGAATACAGGACAGAAGTTACAGGGCTGTGAAGTTGCACATAGCAGCCTGCTCCATTCGCAACACAGCGGAACAAGAGAACCTGGTCTAGTTGGGGGTTTCTCTGTGACTGCAGGGAGGTCGGATGAGATAACCTTTGGAGGTCCCTTCTGGCCTGGAGGATTCTATGATTATTCAAGAAAAGGTATTTCTCCCAGAAATAATTAAACATGGACCACATACTTCTCACTCATTTCAGAGCAAGAAATACTTAACCACTGGCAGTGGAACTTCACCCATTCCCACAAATTCTGGAATGAGAGTAAGCCTAGGACATGGAAAAATTATGCCAAACCAAGAGGAGAAGCTGACAGAACTTAGAAAAAGCTCCCCATGTATTCTTTGTCTCATTTCTCGAGAATCAAATCCAAACAAGGAATGGCAGGCACATTTAGGGCAGCTTGTACAAACAAATTTCAGACATTACTTTTAATGCAACCAGTAGCATAATACCCATGATCCCCCATTTTGGGAGAAAAAAAATATAGGTCACAAGGATATATGGCAAGAAGTCTGTCGTCTTTAAGATATTGACAGATGCTACTACTGCAGGCAGACCTTCAATTCATTACTTTGAGACATCCTTAATTTTCAATCATATTCTTGCCCCTGAGAATTATAAAGGCTCCAACTCTACCTCCAATCAGAAGCACGTCCATACCAAAGTCACGTAAGGAGAGAGAAGCACCATGCTTGCCCTACAGAAAACCAAGTGACGCTAGTTATTCTGGCTGCCTTTCTTAGTTAACAGAAAATGCACTTTGGCTGTTAGAGCTCAACGCAATCAGGCTTTGCTCCTCTGAAGTTAACAGCATCTGCACCTACAGCAAACAATTCCGTAGAAATAAACATATTGTAAGTTACAGATGACAAATATTAGTATCACTTTGAGAATAAACAAGTTAAATAAGAAAATTACCTTAAGATATTTCACCAGCATTTAGATAACCTTTCAGTGACTCATCTTATTAGAGTAAACCACAGGAGACCAGTGTTCCATCATTAGGAAGGCAATAATGATTCACAGCCACCACAAGAGGGACAACTGTGATTCAGATGTATGCCCCTTAAAAGAGCCGAGGCTCCAGGGGAATCTCCACATCCTACAGAGCACTGGAGGTGGCATTTCCAGGTTCACTGCTGGTAACGTGGGAGCTACGTGATGAACCAGCAGGGAGGGAAAACTCAGTTTCTCATCCTTCCGCATATCAGATTGATCAACCTCTCTCAGTTAAAGCAAGTTCTTCAAAAACATCCCCACCACTAAGAAGCATTTTCTAAAATAGGCAAGGAATAAGGTATTTATTTTTCACATATCAAAGAACAAGGGAATGGAGAAAGGGTTGAGGGAGAACCACACGAATAAACAATTGCTTTTCATCACACCAGGAAGTGCATAAGGACAACTTGTAAGTGGTATAATCACTGCCTCTGCTTCTAATAAAGGATTAGTTTTTCTAATTACTGCAAATATTTTTATTGCCACAGCTCACACTGAAGAGTAAACAAAGCTGGGGAAACAGCTCTCGCAGTCCAAAGGACAGAAGGAACGTATCTCATAGTGCAGTCATTTCAGACTGCGAGAAAGTCACCAGCCTCACAAGTTAGCTGGCCCTCACTCCCCTTCCTCTAACAGACTGAAAGGCTATGGCTTGGTGTTTAATGCCAGACACGATTTCTCTCCCACTCTTTCCAAATCGAGCTCCTCCATAACAGATTGCACTTCTACTCTTGCCCTTCCCGACTGCTCCCCTAGAACTTGCCTTCACCTCTTTCCACTAAGTTAATCCATGCTGAATCAAGGCCAAAGAGCAAAGCAGATGCCTAACAAACACGCCTGCCCCACTACGTTTACCACTCTGCTTGTTTATGCTCGCTTGAACTACCTTGATTCTGTCTTGCCTATAATACAGATCTCAAGGGCAGGAATTAATATTTTGTACAATGCCTAATGTTGCGGGAACCCAGCTCCAATTATTCACAAGCACTTCTGTAGCATATGTTACTAAATGTCAGCTTGCCTATGTACCAATTTTATTGCTATTAACAGTTCAGCAGAAGTAACATTTCTGATTCCAGTTATTGCAGAGCCAGCTTACCACTGTGAGGCTTAAAAAAAAGAAAGAGAAGAAAGAAGAAAGAAGAAAGAATTTAAAAGGAAGAAAAACTGCCCAACAACCCCCAATCACAAAAAAACCCCACACCTTTTCTCCTTAAAAAAATAAACACTCTTGCTCCGAAGGTTCTTCCACCTCACTCCCATCTTACAAATACTGTTTATTTCAATGCTACTGAATTAGAAGAAATGAAAGAAAACACATAATCAGGAAAGCTCTGAAGCACTGGAAGAAAGCCACGCTTTTACTCAATTGAATGGGGTATTTAAGGTCATCTAGGCTGAAATAAAGAGTCTCCAAACATACTGTTTTAGGAAATAGAAAAATAAGGCCATTTATCCATTTATACCAAATTAACACATTTTAAACCAAAATTGATGTAAACTTATCTCTCCAGAAACACTGATCTTCTGCAAGTACAGTTGAAAATAGTAATTCTGCTAAAGTAAGGCTTCCAGCGGGCTTTTGATAGATAGTTTGTCCACAATGTGCAGTAAGACAGTACCAACTAAACTGCTCAGGAGGTCATAAAAGATGCAGAAGACTCAAGAACAGAACCTGGCTTCCAGAAAACTACTTACAGACCTACATGAAATTCACATCTTTTTGACTAAGGAAGGCTGGCCAGTCATCAGCTAATACGTGAAATATCTTGATGCTTTCAAATTCAGAAACACCTTGGCTTACTTCCAGACAGCTGGGGAAAAAGCACCCACACAGAATGTACTTCCAGTAGCTAACCCAAGACACAGCATGGTGGTCTGGACATGTCTGTATAACAATTCTAGGCACATGAGTTTGGTCTGGTTTTCCACCTGAATCAGAAAAGCTACATGCTGCTAGGTCAAAGGGACTGACTTTATCCTTAATAATATAAATAGACAACAGCAAATAAATAGACAATAGCAAATTGTACTGCTGGTGCAACTGCTAATGAAATACTATGGCCAGGTCAGAAATCCACAAAGACTGAAACAAGATCTGATTCAAGAAAAAAATACAAATACAAAAAGCAAAAATCATGAATAGTTTAATTTATTTAGCTCATTAAAAAGCAAAAGGAGTAACTCAGTCTTTAAGTCTCCTCTATTTTAGATGAGAAAGTCAAGAACTATCTTCCATCTGGGAAATATGTAACAACATGTAGTGATGGAAGTTTAAATTATGCATATTTAGACTATACAAAGCAAAATATGTTCTTTCTTAATGATGAAATTACTTAAAATCCCCTTAAGAATCCCAGGGAAGACAAAAGTTCATTTTACACACACACTGCAATTTTGTTTGGATACTAGGAGCTTTTTGAGAAGAGAAAGTCTTTCCAAAGTGTCACAGTTCAGGCCAGGTTGGCCAATGACAACACAACAGATGCTTTCCACCACCTCTCACTCCAAGGAGAGGAAAAAGAGAGAAAAAACAGTATGAGTTTAGGAAAAAGCTCAACTACTTTAATGAAATATTAATAATAAAAAGGAACTAGTGAAATAGATAGAATATAAATATGTATATACACAAAACTGTATCAAGCTCCCAGGGAGATGTCACCAGCAGGCACTGGGAAAGTTCCAGACTGGTCTTAGTGATGAGCTGGATTCTGGAACACCCTGATGGGGATCAGACAAACTCACAGGGTCCTCCTCCTTGAGAGGAGCCAAACTGAACCCTTTGGTCCCTCAGTTTCTATACTGTTTATGGCAGGTGGACAGAAGACCTGATCAGTCACTTTGGGTCACCTGACCTGCCCACCCCTCCCAGTCCGCTAATCCCAGTTGCCATAGCAACAAGCATCACCAAAAGCCTCCCTCACTAAACAAAGTTGTCTCTGCTTCACCCCAAACCAGGGCACAAACAAAACGTCAGGCGAAGTAGCAGCACAGGTTAAAGATGATGCTGGGCCAGCTCACAGTAAGTTCCTTCCTCCACGCAACCAATCATTTGTTCTTGCAGTCTCGTCGTAGAAATCCTTGCTCATCAGCCAGGAGCTGAAAGTATGTGAAATCTGCTTAAAGAAAATATGGTGTTCAAGTCCAGATACTCTGCAAGTCTTCAAACACTTGAGTCTCAAAAAAAAAACCCTATGTCAACCTAAACATCATTTCCAACCAAAACAATAGCTTAAGCTGTTACAATGACTTCTAGCACAGATGCTAGAAAGATGCACTCTATAGAGGGATATGCATTCTCCCAGGTGCATAATGTCTTAACACCAAAGCATCCAGTTGTTCTAGCAACTGTAAGAAGTACAAGAATCCAGATATGCTTTGCTAACAAAAATTTCCTTCCAGGAATCTACACCATTAGGAACTGTAATGACAAAAGTAGCCAGATACGACTTAAATCAACTGAAAAGAACCAATCTAGGAAGCTACTCTGAAATTTGGAAACAGTTTATGGTATCTTTCCTACCTGCATAGCTGATTCTGATTTTCCACTTCAGAATTTCCCACCCCAACACACACTCAGATTTGAACTTTATTAATACTCTGCCCAAATCATAGAATGATTAGAGTTGGAAGGGACCTTAAAGATCATCAAGTTCCAGCCTCCCTGCCATGGGCAGGGACACCTCCCACCAGACCAGGTTGCTCAAAGCCCCATCCAGACTGGCTTTGAACCCCTCCAGGGATGGGGCATCCACAGCTTCTCTGGGCAACCTGTTCCAGTGCCTCACCACCCTCACAGCAAAGAATGTCTTCCTAATACCTAATCTAAATCTCCTCTCCTTCAATTTAAAATCATTACCCCTTGTCCTATTGCTACACTCCTTGATAAAGGGTTCTTCTCCATCTCTCCTGCAGGCACCTTCTATGTACTGAAAGGCCACTAGAAGGTCTCTCCAAAGCCTTCTCTTCCCCAGGCTGAAGAACCCCAACTCTCTCAGCCTGTCCTCACAGGAGAGGTGCTCCAGCCCTCTGATCATCTTCGTGGCCCTCCTCTGGACCTACTGCAACATGTCCATGTCCTTCCTGTGCTGAGGACTGCAGAGCTGGACGTGGTACTCCATGGGGTGTTTCATGAGAGCAGAGTAAAGCTCTGGTGAGAGCTTAAATAAAAAGCTGATAGCAATTTCGACTCTTTCCCTCTTTCATTTTTTTTAATTTACAAATTAAAATCTTTATGGACAAGATAACACACACAGGTTCATTGTTAGCATTTAAGAGACTTCATCTCCTTATCAATCTTATCTAAGCAGCATACAGTGCTCTTTCTGTTCTTGCTCCACCAAGCAAAAAAAAAAAAAAAGCATTATCTCATTTGCTTTTGTACCAAACTGGGCTGTTGCAAGAACACACAGAGTCCATTCCAGATATCAACAAAGCAATGTTTTCCTCTTTTTTTTTTTTAAGGGAAGGACATTGTGTGGGAATCCCATGCACACTGCTTTTTATTTTTTGAGAAACCAAATTAGAAAGGAAAAAACAGCTTTAGCAAGTAGAAAAAAACAGAGCAGAAAAGCCAGGTAACCCAGACAAAGCACAATTAGTGCTGAAGCTGCCATCAGCCATCACAAAACATTCAAGGTAAGACTTCATTCAAAATCAGTGTATTACCTTCCCTTACCACCATGGAACTTATGTTCAGTCTCCCCTCCTTATATCAAGTAGGTTGAAAGTTAAGAACATGAAAAAATGCCAGGAACCTATAAGAAACCCAAAGTTGCTCAAGGGAAGGTTTACACCTTTACATTTGGTTTTGTGAAGCTAAGAAACAACTCTTTTTGCCACAGGGACTAAACTCCATTGGTTTTCTTTACATGCATGTGCCATTCTTGAAAACTTCTGTGATTGGGAAAGGAAGATCAACAGGGTTTAGAAGGATGTACTTTCTACACACAGAATCTCAGAGAATTAAGTGACATCAAATGAGCCATTGCAGACCAGCTCAGAACCCTTCTGATCTCTTTAGAGAAGCAAAAGAGGAAAAAACCCACATGTTAGCAAGATACGACAAAGGATATTTCACTAGCCTTATCCCCCATGCTCTCACCACATTGCTGATGCCTCCTCTGTTCCCAGCAGATATCATCAAAGCCATCTGCTTCAACTGTTTCTATGTACTCATTTTACTTTCTAACACCTAGGAATCCTCATCATAGCACAGGAACCCACTATGCTTGGTGACATCTAAATACAGGCAGCAAACTTATACCTACAAAAACAAAAAAATCACCCAAGACATGCATGCACACGCAAAACACACACCTGTCCCAAACAGTTTACTTTTACCAAGGCTACCTCTTCCCCAAATGCCTCCATGTTCTTGTGAAGAACATGACAAACTTGGATCTTGGTGCATAACACAAGTAACAAATTAATTGTCAGCCAAAACGCATCTAGTGTGTAGTTACTACTTTTATACTCTCTGACCTCAACACAGTCAAAATGCACCCGGGAGAGACGAGGGGCACAAGAGAAGCACACATCCCGTCTCACAGTTTCCACTACATCACATACAACTGTTGTCCACCTTTTCATATGTTCTCAGAAAAAAATACATTTTCCCACCAACTACAACTTTCTAAGTTTGCTAAGGGAGGTATCTTTGAACAAATGAGTTGCCTTTTTAAGGATCTGGAAGCTGAATTCATTAGGAATATATTATGAAGTCTGTGTGGTCTACTGTCTGTCATCAGTTACTTGTTTCCCTGAAAACATTAATTTTAATTTCTAGTTAGAACATTATAATAATGAGAACAGACAAAGAAGCAGCCACTCAAAAGTTCTAGACCAACTCTGGCAATGCTGAGATCAACTGCAAGGAAAAAGTTTCCTACTACCTAGATGTCAGGGATGACTTATATGAAGAAATAGTAAGGCTCTTCTCACCATGCTTTGCGTGTGGTATGCAGTTCCTGCCTTTCACAGGCTTTATAGCTGTCATCTCCCATTATTTAACCATCTTACTGCATGCTGTATGCTCCGTAAGAGCTCACAAGCTCAAGCTTGCTCACAAGCTTGCTAAGTATCAACAGAAGTCACTGACCTTGCCAATATTGCCACAAACTCTGAAATCAGAAGAAGTCACATGCTATATTAAGCAGTATTTAACATCAGGCATTCAAAGTTCTTAAAATTATCAGCTAAAGCTTTACACAAGTACAAAAGGGAGACATTATAAAAGCAAGGCTGCAAGAGTCTTTCACTCTGTAAAAAAGCCTTCACACCTCTGAAAGAGGGAGTTTACCTGTGTAAAGCACTAACCTCAGAAAAGGGGGATGTTGCTCCAGAAATGAGTCAAAATTATTTTATCTCTGCCTTATTTATTCCTCAGATGCACTGAACACTTCATTTCTCCACCACCACAGTAAGCGTCTCATATGCTACCAATTACCACCATGAGAAAAGTATCATCTTCATCATTCTGCAGATGGTTAAGATGAGAGACAGCCTTGCCTCAGGCCACTATGAGTCAGTGGTAGAGGCAGGATCTCTACTCTCATTCCTCAGCTCGCTCTCCTTGAGATGTTTTACTACTCCCACTGTCTTAAGAATTGAAATCCTGACTTGCTAAAGTGCATCTAATTAGAAAGAAAGATCTAGAAAGCAAGAAACAAACAACTGCCAAAAAAATGTGGTTTAAGTAACTCAGTACCTTGATAGAAAACGAAGGTAAAAGAATTTGTTCCTATGAAGCTAACTACAGTCACTCTCTTGCCTGCAATCCCATTTTTAACTGTCACTGCATCTCTTAATTTTTATCACAAAGAAAGCATCAACTTAAACCGTCCCCTTGACATTGCAACCCTGATTTGTGCACAAAATCTTCTGCACTGCTGCAAAAGGTGGAGAATCGCAATGCACACACTTTCCACAAAAAAATTTATATTAGCTTCTCTTTCTTTTTCCAAGTACTGACTGCAACAGTACTATTTTTAATATAACTTATGTAATAATTGGATGAAACTTGGGCATTTCAGGACTTGGTGACAGCAATGGTTTCTTTTTGGTGACAATTTACATAGAAGTCTGTTTCTGCAGTTTTGTACCTCCATAATTCATTTGCAGTGGAGAAACAGGAGACTAGAAAACAAAGCAGCAAAGCGTAGCGCAAGACAACACTTCACAAAGTTAAGTTTTCTTTTTAAAAGTGTAAAATATGCTATTACACAAAAAATGCCCCACCCAGCCTGGCCCTAAACACTTCCAGGGATGGTGCATCCACAGCTTCTCCGGGCAACCTGTTCCAGTGTCTCACCACCCTCACAGTAAAGAATTTCTTCCTGACATTCAATATAAATCTCCACTCTTTCAGTTTAAAACAGTTCCCTCTTGTCTTACCACTCCATCCCTCCTGTAGGCCCTCTTTAGGTACTGAAAGGCTGCTATAAGGTCTCCCGAGAGTCTTCTCCAGGCTGAACAACACCAACTCTCTCAGACTGTCTTCATAGTAGAGGTGCTCCAGCCCTCTGATCATCTTTGTGGACCTCCTCTGGACCCATTCCAATGGGTCCATGTCTTCTCTGTGCTGAGGACTCCAGAGCTGGACATGGTACTCCAGGTGGATCAAGAGCAGAGGGGCAGAATCATCTCCATAGACCTGCTGGCCACACTTTTCATTCAGTCCAGGATGTCTTTGGCTTCCAGGGCTGCCAGCACACATTGCTGTAGCTCATGTTGAGCTTCTCTTCCACTAACACCCCCTAGTCCCTCTCCTCAGGGCTGTTCTCAATCCATCCTCTGCCCAGCCTGTATTTGTGCATGGGATTGCCCCAACCCAGGTGCAGGACCTTGCACATTGGCCTTGTTGAACTTCATGAGGTTGAAGTACTTAAAGCGGGGTATCAGAAATAATACTTAAAGGAGTGCACACTGGACTACTTCCCTCTTGAAATGACAGAGTTGAAAATAAGTAACAATTGCTCTCACTGTCTTCAACATATGAGGAGAAAGACTTTATTTTCCTCAGCTAGCAAAATATTGCAACCAAGATGGGACAAGTAACAAGCTAAATTAAAACGGTATTAATAAATATTGCCTAGAAATAGTAAGTTACTTTCGTAGTCTGTGTGGATCCTGTACTGTGGGAATTGTGTACATTCAGTGCCACTAGAGGAAAAGAAAAAAAAATCAAACCAAAAACAAACAGAAAGAGGCAGCAACTCCCAGCAATTTGTATGCCTGGGCATATTTTCTCTTTCATCTTTCCTGTCCATTCTCTTCCATACCCATCGTTGCAGTTTTCCTGCTTTCTAGAGTCCCAGCTGCTATGAGAGAAATATCAGAAATTACGCTATTCTTCCAGCTACAACTGTCAATCCTTGTTTCCCCATCTGCTATCAGCAAGGCACTCTCTGCACTAAAAACCAACGATCATCTCACAGAACAGTTTGCCTCCAGGCTCCTGCTACTCCTCTAACATTGAAATTTATTTGCAACAGATGAAGTCAGACTAGACATGTTTATAAGCAAGTAAGCTACACAAAAGTCAGCTGTGTTGCTCCAATACTGATTTGCCTTTATAGAGTCTAGCAAGGTTTTCCTTCATTAAAAGCTGCCCTACAAGACACAGCGCGCATACCGGCCACAATTTCCCAGAGGGCTGACAGCATTATTAAGGGGCTTGTTTCTTCCCCTCAGCTTTGCCCATGATGATACATCACTCACAACTCAAGACTGCAAACACACACACAAAGAAACGTGTCTCCTCATGTTTGCCAAAAAGCCAACCCAGTCCTGCACAGAAATCCAGTGGGGTAACGGTAATCAGCCTGCTCCTCGCTAAGAGGCATTTCTGTAGAAACACCTGAAATTTTGCTATTCCAAGATCCCAGGAAAAAAAACTGCTCCCAAGAGGGGTGTGGTCTGATGAAGAGAAGACTCCCCAGATTAGCAAATACCATTAGTAATTACTTCACACTGTCCCCTTAGAAGGCTACTGACCACTACTTGTCACATGCTACTGGCCAGTTTTATAATTATGAAAATCTATGCGCTATATTACTTTAAGAGCAACTACATGACATTCAGACCAGAGGCTTTACAGAATGCTGCAAAAGATTTCCTACTAACTGATTTCATGACTTACATGAGGAGGAGAAGAAAAAAAATAATCTGTCACCCAATCAAGCAATCTAGATGGATTACCAGAAGCATCTATTAAAAGTTAATATTAGAAATGTCAACTAGAGACCCACTATTGAATAATTCAAAGCAAAAAAAGGTCTCTCTCATCTCCTGTCATCTGTTTTGAGCAATCCTTCAGGAAGACGTAACCATCAGTTCCAGCAAATGATGGCTGGGCTGTATACAGAATAAGAGGCATACAGAAATTTAAAAAGAGAGAAGCTTAACTGTCCAAGGCCTACGAACTCTACAGCTTGAACAAGTGGGCACTCTGTCTCAAAAATTCCATTGTACCACTGGAAGAGGGCTAGCAAATAGCACAATTTTCCACCTTTACAGTGTTCCTCTGCCCTACTAAAGAAGTTCAAAGTTTTAGAAGTACAACAAAAGCAGAGTTTGGTTAGAAAAACCAAGCAAACTCCAGCGTACTTTCATCAACCCTTATGTATATAACCGAAATATACTTGACATTCCTTTTTCAGTTTACAATTACAAGCATCTATTTCTGTCCCAACATTTTCAGACATGAAAAAAGTTATTCTTTCAACCTTCCAGTGCTGGTCAACCCACTGTAGTGTCTTCCTTCTCAGTATCAGCAGTCTCCCCAGTACATAACAGAAAACAAATCAAGCAGCAGCGTAAGAATTTGCCCAATATTTGCTTAGTTATATGGGCAAGTTCAGCAAAATCTGGTCTTCATATTGTGTCATAAAAGCTGAAGCAACTAGTCGATATGGAATGAAAATTGATCTTAAATTTAACAACAGGGAGTAAATTAGGAGGAGCTCTCAGATTTTCTCTACTCCCTGCTATAAGATTTTGCTGAGATCCATCCAAGTTTCTCTCACCCTCCTCGTAAAATACTATCTTGAGGACTCTGCATAGCAGTCAAGACGTCATTGTTGGCAAAACTTCATCTTGTACAAGAGAAACCTCTATTCCAGCAGCTCATGGTACTAACGAGTTCTTTAAGAACATTCAGACGTGGGTTTGCAATTAAATTTAAAAACCTGTCATCAGTCTTCGCAAGCCTAAATAGGAAAGGTACCAATTACTAGAATTCCCCATTATTCTGTGTACTGCTAACTTAGCAAGAGCACACACTAGGAAGAATTCCCAGGGACATCAAATACCATTCTCTTCTCACTGAAGAGCTGCAGAGAAGCTGAGAGAAGCGATTTCTCCCTGCATTCCTTCTCTTTTCCATGATTTCATGACTCAATTTCTCAAAGCAATCCTACTCCAGTTTTTAAATTACAGCAGCTACATCTGAGGACAAACCACACAATTATTTAGCAAAAACAGAGCCATATAATCTGTTCATTTTTCATGCCACGGAGAGTGCAGTTACTTGCTGAAGTGTAATACACTCACTCTGTGGTTAAGACACTAGTATTTTTCCAGGTTTGTATACAAAGAAAATTACTTCTGGAAGTTCTGCTGAGTACTACACTATAAACAACACAGAAAAACCACACGATATGGTCATCAGGCCCACCTGTCCTAGAGATGGCTGGAATCAACTGCTGTGTGCCTGAATTATTAGATGTGTTTGAAAGATTTGAGACAGCAAAACAATCCCTCCTCTTCCCTTCAAATCTCATGACGCTTCAAAGTCTAAAAATCTCTACAGGAGATTCTTTAGATATAAGTGAAACTCCAGCAGCAATGAAAACCCAAGAATAGACTAGCTGAAACAGCCTAACTTAGGAAAGCAATCTTGTTAACAATTCATCTGTCTGAAGCCTGCAACTGACTTTCTTCTTTTGTGGTAAAGAAAACTAGACTTAAATTCCAGTCTTCAATAATAAATACCGGGGAGCCTCTCCCACAATAAACACGTCACACTCACTCACACTGTAAGACTGCATTAAGTATTCGGCCAGAAATCATGCAGAGACCCCTCCTGCTGGTTTAGGATGAAACATCCCAACTTACTCTACAGAGCCCAACAGCTATAGCATGAGAATGAGTTCATCGATGACACACCGTTTGAAGCCTGGATGAAGTGTTCAGTCATTTCCTAATCAAGGTATACATGAAAGTTCATGAGCTTCCAATATGGGCGAACAAAACACTGAAAACATCCTTCTGCCACAAATATAATGTATGCCTGAGAAGTCTCTAACTTAGAGGCAATACCAAAATGGTTTCTCATTCTCTTTTGCAAGCAAGTCAAACTTGTAACCCCCACTGTTGCCTTAGAAAAGTTTTGTGAGGTTTGTGGGGTTTTTTTTCATTTCTTAAAAAAAAAAAAAAAAAGAGAGAAAAAAAGGAAAAGGATATCCTTGTTTTCACTTACATCCTATACAAGAGCAGCACTTTTTGTATCCTGTATGAAGCTAGAGAAATTCTCTTCGCATCTCAGGGGGGCCAGAAACTCAATGTTTCACACAGCTGCTATCTTCCAAGAACACAGTTTCCAAACTACATTTCCTCTATGTATGTGTACAGTAAGATTTTCAGTTGTTTGAGAAGTGATACAGAAGTTTAAAGATTTTCACTGAAAGAGTAAAATACACACAGTCTGGCAAATTTTTATTTCCCCAGAATCCAGAGGCGCTAGAGCTGTTAACGCACTCCTCCCCTCGCCATACACACGTACAGCCCTACCTCTTCCACAGGAACAAAGTTTCATTGCCTTAGTCTTCCCTGAAAGTAGTTTAAATCTTTTTCTTGAGGTTTTCTAAAAATAATTCAGAATAAAGCAGACACTCTGTATGGAAAATATAAGCTCAAGCAGTTTGGCCATCCTAACAGCAACCACACCACTCTTTCTTACAGTGGAAAGCTGTCTGACAAACAAATGCACAATCACTACCAGTTTTCACTGTATTGTACAAGCCATAAAGTGGAAAAATTGTAGTTCTTTAACTGCCTCAAAGACCTAAATTTTTTATTTTGCTGTCTGAGCTATTTGCTGCTGAAGATGTAAATCTTGGTTTGTGTTTTATTAAAAAGCCTTCTCCACTTCTTTTTTTAAACTTACAGGATGAAATCAATCAAACCAGAAAAAAGTACTTATGAATCATACGCACTAAAGAGAGGGTCAGCCCTTAGCAACCTAAAATAAAAGCTGAAGCATCTTCAAAGAGAGCAATTGTCCATACTGGTGTATGTGAGCTGCATCTCAGCTGCCTCTAACACTGATCATGAGAAGTTGAATAGCATGATGTCTACAGGAGAGATCAGAACAGAACAGCCCCAACGTGACACTGACTTCTCTCAAAAGGGGATTCAAACAACTCCGCAGTGCCAGCCCACAGGAAGGGAACAGACATTGTCCAGCATTGTCCCACCACGCTCTCCACCAGGGCTCTTTCCCAGCGCTCAGTGAGAACGCTCTGCTGTGCTTGTTCCTGTCACCACCCTCATAGGAGAGCAACAATGCTCACCTGCACTTGGGAGAAAACAGGGACTCATGTATGAAATATAGCCACTGCCCCTATTAATCCTTGCATTTCCCCTGTTTAAGAAGGGAGGCAGAACAAAATACTCCGAAGAACCAGCACACTGGCTTAAGGGTCTATGGCCACCCATTGAAACAGTCTAGTTTTGTAAACTTTCAAATCCCCTAATAGCAGAGACCAGAAATTTGCTAAAACTGCATCCATTCCTCAAGGAACAGGGTTTCCAAGCCTCTGGTCAGTAACTTTTCAGGATTACCAATCAGCACTTCAGTGTTGTGATCAGACACCACTACCAGGAAGTGCACTCAGTTTTCATCCTGTCACAAAGTAGTCTGACAAGGAAGATGTTATTTATTTCCATGAGCATTTCAGAATTAAAGAAAAAAATCAAAACCAAAACCCTCCCACCAAACAATCCCCCAGAAAAGCCCACTCAACACCCCACTACAACAAAACTCTTTCACCTTAAAGTTAGCTGCTAGGTTGCCAAAGCCTGCAAACAACTAACATCAAAAACCTCAGCAGTAAGGTTAGATATCCCCAGCAACAAAACACCAAGCAAATTATCTTGACCACTCCAGATTGGTGAGCAAGAATTGGATAACTCCAGGTTGTCAGCTGCAGAATCTGAAGCCCAAACTCCTTCTCTCTCCCTCAAAGAAACAAACACTTGGAAGCTGTGATATTCTCAGGAAGACAAGCTACCTGCTGTAAAAAAAAAAAGCTGCTTAGTAGACTACACATTATCACTGGGAGGTGTGATGAAATAATTCATTTCTGGTCTGTGTAAGGCATCTGTCATGCCATCTGGATGCCCTTTAGTTCTCACATGGAGTAATAGCTAAGGAAAAAAACAGCACTGGAATGGAGAAATCCAAATTCCCAGCTATTACATAGCTCTTTTGAATGCTATCAAGAACTGTTACGTCACCTCTCCCGCACATACACCAGCTATCTTTCAACTCAAAGCAGTAACTAACTGAACACCCAATATTTAAGGTAACAAAGGAACACACGTACTGAACACCTTGACTGCTTCTGGGAAGACAGATCAGTCATGTTGTTGCACAGCTACTGAGGAAATAGTGACTAGCAGCATCCATTGGATCCCAAAGTCCTGATGCTTAACTGTCCCCATGCAGAACTCTTCCAGATGAAGCTACACATGGGTAAGGAAGGCACAGGGACAGAATCAGACAGGAATATGCACTCATCCAGTCCCAGGCCACAGCAGGAGTTAAGAGACAGCTTTCTGACTGGTGTGTTACATGCCACTTTCCCCCATGCATCCCTCCCCAAATCCAACAACAAAACACAAACCTGCATGAAGTCCAATTACATGAAGGTCTCTGCTAGACAAATTGAGAAGACTGGAATAAACCTACGTCATTTTCTTCTGCATGAAGTGACCACACAAACTCTCCCTACAGCCTGGATGGCTGTCATCCAGGAAAGCAGCAGAAAATGGCTTACTTTAAGAACTCAAGTGTCCTCTTTTACCCCGGTAATTACAGAACACAGCAGACATTCATTCTGGAAAGCAGAGTACAATAGCTGTTTGTCAGCATCAGTATTACAATCTAGCATTTATCTAAGCCTATCACACCCAGAACACACAGCACAAAAATGCTCAAGAGAGAACTCAAAGTACCATCCATGAGAAACTACAGGGGAAAAAAAAAAAACAAGTGCCAGGACTGAGGCTTAGTCCACAAGTCACAATTTAAGAGCCCAGTAACCTATTTATCGAGCATACATTTATACAAGCTTCATCTAAGTAGCATTAGTCATAGCTGGTCAGAGAACAAGCAGAAGAAAATACTTAAACCATTGTAATCCACTGTTACTGAGAAAAGTTGCATCTGACCAAAGATGCATAGGCTTGGTGAAGAGTGCCCATTCACCTTTACCATTAGAGACAAATTATCATTACAAACCTGAACTCCATACCAATAGAAACAAAGATATAAAAGTCTTCATTTACACAAAAATCTTTTTTCCTGCTCACGTACAAACTCTTCCACAGTGAAGCCTAATTTCAAATTTAAAAAAAGCACAAGGTTTTAGCTTCCCACATCCTTCCCAGGTGAGAAATTCAGATCCCTTCACTTCTCCTGCATCCTACAGCAGTGCCAATTCAGACCTTCTGAAATCACAGAAGTGTGATGTCACACACTCACAGAAATCCTGCCCCAACATCCACCTTATTTTTAAAACACCACCAGATCCAACTATACTAGAGTTCTAATTGAGAAAACTGTTATTTGGCATTGCCAGACATGATTTTAGAAAGCTTCAGGCTCAGTCTTCTAAACCAGCACATAGCATTTTAAAAACTCTCTCATTTACATGAAGAGCAAGATTGAAAAGCACCAGTTGGACTGGTGTGAGCTGCTAGTCCCCTCATTACTAGTACATCTAAGCTTCTGCAGCCCAACAACACTGAGATGCTGCATGGGATATATGGAAAAGTGTCGGCTATCCCATGCTACAAAAATTCCCGTCCCATCTTCAGATGACAACAGAAATAACGAGATTACAGAAATACCCACTCTATACCTCCCTGGGTAACCTCCCACCCAGAGATAGTAAGAAACTCAAATAAACTCAAGTAACATCAGCAAGTACTTCACCCTTTCCTCTATCACAGAAACATGCATAACAAACATTTTTTCTAAATATGTTCTGCTCCAAATGAAGAGACTAAGTGTTCTACTTAATTTACTGTGGTAGGTATATCTAAGTCTCTAATTTTTATTTTTAAAGACTGCAAACTGGCTGAGGGAACACAATCAGCTGAATATAAATAATCGTTTGGACTCTCTGAAGAACAGCAACACATACTTTACAGAAGGGCACACTGAATTGAACATGTAATTACAAGCTCATCCATAAAAGCACAAATAGACTAAACAAGCTCTGTTTGAGTTACTCATGCTCAACTTTCAAAGTTTGACCCCTGAAGCCAGAAGTGCATTCACAAGGGAGAATCAATTTTTTCAAAACAGTCAAAAATATAAGCGCATGTTTAAGCAAGCTTACAAACCCTGTATAATCAAAATCAGAGCACCTTTAGTCAGGACTAATTTCTGAATTTCAAAAGTTTCAGCTCTGGCATGGGGGGGATGGGGTGGCGGGCAGGGAAAACAAACCAACCCAAACTATACTTCCATTTCTCATGCTTATACTTCTCGATAGACTACTGTAACAATTGCACCACTAATGGACAATTATTCCATTTTATCTACATCACTAAAACATACTCTATTTTTAAGTAGAAGTCAACTTCCCTAGTGACTTCCTGCAAAAATCCCAAGATCTCATAACTCTGTTCTGTCACAGCTTTCTGCCAGAGAACACCTGTAGCTTCAGAAGACAACTATCTGTATTCTGGTTCTTCCTATGAAGGATTACATAAAAGCCAAACCACCTGCAGCTACAGCTCTTACTAAAACCTTCTGCAAAACCATTTCCATTCTGCACGCTTTTCCAGGACAAGCTAGCATTTGCAGCAGTATAAAAATATGCAAGATCTTTTATAAGTCCACTCTCTATACATTTTATTGTAGGTTCAAAACAAACTACTTCCATCCTTAACAATTCAGCTCCAAACATTTTATGAGAGAACTATGGCTCTATGCTACATCTGAGCAAGGTTTAGCTCCTCAGTGAACCAAAATATCATTGAAATCGGATGTCCAAGACAAGACTTCTGCTACTCTGGAGTCAGTTCTTGGAGAAAAAAAAACAAGACTAAAAGGAGGTGACTAAGGCACTACACACATGAAGCAGTGTTCAGATCTGGAGGCTAGGAACCCAGTTCTTCAGAAGTCCTATGTGCCAGTGGCATAAACCGCAATACGCATTATCAGGTTCACTGACAATCCTGCATGTGAAAGATCATAGATATTTTGGTTGGAGCAGAGCTCTGGAGGTCTGCTTGCCCTTCTCAAGGACTAAGATCTTCACTGGAACACGATGCCCAGAGAAGTTGTGGAGGTCCCATCCCTGGAGGGGTTCAAGGCCAGGCTGGATGGGGCTTGGAGCAACTCGCTCTGGTGGGAGGTATCCCTGCCCATGGCAGGGGGGTTGGAACTGGATGATCTTTAAGGTCCCTTCCAACTCTAACCATTCCACGATTCTATGATCTGGGGTCAGTAAGCACAAGCCAAGTGCTACTTGGCTTGTCACTACAGAGACAATCCTCCTGGAAGACATTTCTGAGCATGTGAAGGACAAGGAGGTGACAGGGAACAGCCAGCACAATTTTCCTGAGGTTAGACTGCACCTCATCAACCAGATTGTATTCTAGGATAGGAGAAAGGTCTATATAGACAAAAGAAGAGCAGTGGATGTTGTTTACTGCAGTTGTAGCAAAGCTTTTCACTCAGTCTCCTCTGGCATCTTAATTTGTTTTGGTGAGATATGGATTGAGTGGACAGTACCACCAGACTCCAGGTTTCTGATCAGTGGGACAAAGTTCAGCTGCAGGCTCTATCATTTCCATGGAGATAATTCCAAACTTTGTTAGGCAAACCCTTGAACAAACCAATCCAACTTAACCCAACCCACTCCAAGTGGGATGTGGGACCAGCTGAGGCCCAGAAGTCCCTTCTGACCTAAGTTATTCCATGATACCTCCTTTGTTTTGCTTTGTTTGTTAAAAAATAAGTTAAAACAAAAAGGTCTGTTGCAGTCTGGGTTTGCTTTAGATCATGCTTCTGCCACCTTGCTGGTTTCAGCAAACAGAATGGACTAAGATCCTCAACAGAAAAAGGAGAGTAATTGCTCTGCTTAAGATTCACAACTCATTCTGAAACAAGCTTCAATATTATACTCTCCAAGTCATGAATCTCACAATTTGGTTCATAGTTGGGATTAACAACAAAAAAATCCCAAACAAAACCCCCAAACACCTCACCCACACATAACCTGCAGCTGAAGAGCTGAGAGACAGTATGAAGTTCATTACCGGACTCCTGCAACAAACCCTTTTTGTTAAATATGTCTTCACATTTAGACTGTGAAGAATAAAAAGAAGAGAGTGTCTGGTTTACCGTCAAGACCCAACAGCAGGAAGGACCCAAAACAGAGTTCACACACAAAAAAACAACAGAAACCAAACACAAAAATGCCTTCTCAAAAAAAAGCCACCCTTGACTGTCTGCATATCCAACAGATGTAAGCAAGCATCCTGACAGGGCACAGACAGAAAAAAAGGTTTTTTTATGTTAAGTTTTAAACTGACAGCAATGTCTTACCCAGG
This sequence comes from Thinocorus orbignyianus, assembly GCA_013400375.1. Lineage (NCBI taxonomy): Eukaryota > Metazoa > Chordata > Aves > Ciconiiformes > Thinocoridae > Thinocorus > Thinocorus orbignyianus. Next base: position 121,130 of record VXBW01006626.1, on the reverse strand, counting down.
CAGCTAAAACTGAACAGATACCATTTCAGCTCCCTCTCCCCTCTGTTTGCATTAATTCCCGCAGAAGGAGTCTAGTATAAGATTTTAAGCACCAGAAGTAAGAGAAGTCATGGCATCATTTGCTGGATGAAGGCCAGGATCTCATATATCCACTCAAGCTTGTATCTCTGGAGACACTGTTTGTTCCTACCATAATTGAGTTATGTTCTGTGCAATGAGAAGGTGAATCAATTATGTTCACCACTAAACAGACAAGCTTAAGTACTCTCTCAAGAGCTTAAAATTTGGGCACTGACTCTTTCAAAATACTGTTGATTCTTTTATTTAAAAAAGAACATTTTGATTCAATCGTTTTTCTCTTCCTGGAAATTCCTGAACTCACAAACCAGTGAAGCACATTCAAGTTTTAACCCATTAAGGCCAGACAGCTGGGACTCCCTATTTTAAGTTTACAGCAAGTTTCTGATAGAGTAATTTAGGTTAAAGGCAGTATCAGATAAAACTGGTGTCTAAGCCCTTGCTAAGATATTAAGGAAATTCAAGCAGTAAACAGTATTATCTCAGACACTAGAGTTCTATTTAAAATGAGAATTTTAGTCATGTGTATAAAGACAAGTATTAATGCTGTAAATTTGATGGATTTGTAGTATTTCAGAGATTAACCCTCCATGTTTGCTGCAATACTGTCTTATTACTCTGGAATATAGCTACAAATTGAACAAAACCATTGCAGAACTTGAAGTGGTTTTCATTCAGAGTTACTCTTCTGTACTTCTTCAAATGGGATACACAGAAAATAAACTCAAGAGCCAAATTAGGCATAGATTTTTGTACTTAGTCATTTATGACAATTAAAAGTCAATTTTGGTTTCATCACAGAAGTAGTAAGCACCAATCTTAAAGCGTTTCCTGACGCAGTCCCACAGATGGGAAGTCACTCACATGCACTGCAAGACAACAGATACAGGCAAGCATATTTTTGAGCCAGCTCTTTAGCTAGAGCAAGCCGGCACACAAGCCCTTAAAGTTATGCATTTTCAAGTGCTGGGGTTTGGAGTGGGTTGTTTGTTTGTTTTTTTTTAAATAAAGACTGGAACTCACCCATATTTATATTAAACATCAATACTATCAAAACTGTCAGAGTAAAGCCAAGTATAATTTCTATCGCAGTGAACACCCAATTTTGTAAACTGATAAAAACACAACTGGTTTATCTAAGACATAAATTACCACAGTTCACTGAGAAGAGTGGGCTCACTAACACTGCCCAAGGTAAGCTAAATCCTCGACAGGTCCTTATAAAGATTAACTAACCCCCAGTTAAGCGCTGTGTAGACTGTTTTAAAGAACATACAGAACATTAAGTGAAAACAAAGGGCAACTACTTGGAAGGAAATAGATACTCTAATCTCAGTCCATACTGATTTAACCTCCATTTCTGACAAGGATGCTTTTCACTGAATTGAAAGTCAAAATAAATGGCAGTTCTCTACTAATCTTACGTATTAAAAAGTATCTGAACAGGGTTATTTAGAGCATTCATGTCAGATGTAATGCTTTCTGTGCAAACACAAAGTCAGTTGTCTAGATTCTCCAGTTGAAGCTTCTGCTATTAAAACCTCTCTCCTATGTATATTTTTAAGCAGTAAAAACAGAAGACAAGAGCTCTACAGAATACGCTGCTATGGATAAAGCCATGGTGAACTTCAATACACAAACAACTCACTGCATACCTCCCAAGTTCCTTACTTCAATAAAACAGCTGCAGAATGGGAGAGGACCTACAACAGTCGTGTGCTGGAAAATGAACCCTGCAGTTCGAGGTAGTGCTTTTAGCACCAGAATGCTTTTGCAAGGTTTGCTAATGTTCCACAAAGTTATTTCAATTCTCTTTTGGATACTTGTTCTCAACTCTGAAATAGTTAATTTCTTTTAAAGGCAGAACACCATATTCTAAAAATATCAACAAACTAATCTACTAGCATAGAAAGTTGTGCTTAAAACAGCTTGAAAGAAATTTTGCACAAACACATACATCCTATCTTGGATGAGAAAATATATTTCCGTGCAGAAACGGTGAATTAAAAGTTAAGATTCATTACAAGAGGCTTAACTTCAAATTCAGCGATACAAACATTAGTAGCCTGGAAAGAGAATTTTCTCTCTAATATTCAGTTTTCACAACCCAATTTAAGAGTTTTCTTTATTATGAGATAGCACTTATATGTATAAACCAGGATAGAAGCCCCACCATTGGCCAGTACTTCTTAGAACTCTAAGGACGCTTCATAGCTAGGTCAGTTTAATTCAGTATCCTGTTCACCCCTCAGCTCCACACAAAAACGATATTCCCTCTTGCTTTCTATTCTTGGAAGAGCCTCAAAATAGTCTGCCCAATTCTGTCTCCAATGCTTTCTGCACTATATTCAGCTAACTTCCATATACATACAGAGCTCACTTGTGAGAAGTCTATTTCAACAACCCAAGTACCATATCCATTTCCTTTTGTTGTGCAGGACCCTTTCTATACAACCTTCCACTACAGCAATTTACTTCCTTCCAACTCCTGAACTTTTCACATAGCCTCTAGATGCAAACAGTAAACTTGATCCCTTCAGCGGGCCAAAGTTATCACTCATCCACCAGTTAGTTTTCTCCCTCTTAAAATAATCTTTTACGAAAGTAACAGAAATTTAGAATCCACTTGGAAATGTTTCTGAGGCCATGCCTGAAGTGATAGCCTCAAGTACCCATCTGCCCTGTCACACTGGTACCAAAGGATAACATTTTAAGTAGCAAATGAATCCAGAAGAAACAAGTCGGTAAAGTTTATTTGACTTTATTCCATCTTTGAACAAGAACTCAAGAGCCTTGTTAAGAGAAAGGTTTACTGTGAGCTGGCTTCTAGCTGCAACTATACCTGTAAGTATCCACAGAAGTACCCACTTCTATTCCTTAGAAGCCTTTTAGATTATTTTATCCTTCTAGGAAAGCATCCAGGCATCACTCCCATTCTACCACCCCAATGACTCAGGGTAGACAAGACAACTGAAACAGCCCTAAACATCTTTCTTGCAAGAGTTTTTAAGACAGGAGGTGACCCTTTCTGAAAGATCCCAAGTCCCAAAGCCTGTCTAGCTTCCCCAGCTAAGCTACACAGTTCTGGCACTACATTTGTAACTACAGAAGTACAGACTCATACTGCATGAAGCCTTTGAGATCAGCAAAAAACAGGATCAGCGGCAAAAGGAGAGCCTGCTTACTCCTAATGAAAGAAACTTAATGCTAATTGTGACAAAGCACCTATATAATCCCTGTTGAAAAACAAGTAGAAAGGCACAGTTAGCCCACAAAACAAAGCAGATCTGGCTCACGACAACGAAAGATCCACTTATACATAAATATTTCTTTCCGTTTTCTACAGTCATGCCTTCTTGCAGCACACCAATTTCTGTATTTGCAAATGGTCTCTGCCAGAGTATATTCCTCCAACAAACATCTGGAACATCCAGGTTGAAAAGAAACAAGCTTCCAGAAGAAGGAAGCACTTGGTCCTTGACTGGCAAAGAACATTCTGCATGATGACACATAAACCCTGATGCTGCTAAGTGCTTGACTCACCACAAAATACAGGACAGAAAAAGGAGAGAGAAGGGAAAGTGGAGTTGAGTCCAGAAAGCATTTCCAGCTTTGCTAAACCAGTTTGCTGCCATACATTTCCTGACGATTCTGGCCTGGCATTGCTTCATTCCCTGATTTAAGTCCATTTTCTTCCGCACTGGCCTGAGACAGCTGAACCTTCACCTTTGATAACAGCAAAAACGCTTCTGTATCTGTAGACAACATATTTGTCTATGTCACCAAACCTATTCCCCTCTACAGATAGTAGACATCTGAGAAAGATAAAAGAAACTAGACAAATCATGGTAAAAGCCAGAAACCACATAAAGTGTTAACATCTATAGAAGTATTTATGAAAATGAACCTTTGGTCCCTTTTCCTAAAGAAGAGGGTTGTAGGTGCCCTCACTGTAACTCTAATGTCTGATGTATCCCAGGTTCCTCTTCATCTATACAACTTACTCATCAAAATCTGTATTGGCAGCAACACAATTATATGTTATTGGGTACCTAAAGGTCAGACCTAACCATCAGTAAGGCAACCGAACTCACGTGATTTTAACATTGTAGTTTTACACACGTATTTTTGCTCCTCCATAGGCATAAATATACACACAATTTTTCTTTATCTGCTCTTTCTAAATACAGTGGCAGCATGCTACAAATTTTTCCCCCTTTATTACCAAATTTCAGGAAGTCACCCAATTCTCCTTCTCAGTACTTTAATAGTTCTGGTGCACTTCAACACCCTTAGTCATCGCATAAGAAAACGAGACCGTACTACTGATACCAACACAGAAGACAGCATTGAGTTTTTTGCCCCCACAACACTCACCTGGTTAAGACATTTCATATGCTGCCTCTCTTCTCCCCCAGTCATTCAAAAAGAAGTGGCTGAACAAAGTCTTAAAGCTAATTAAGACGGATGGAGATGAAAAAAAAACCAACAACCAACCACACAACCATACACCAAAAAACCCCACTGCTACAGAAAAGGCAAACAACACTGGGGCACAGGGGAGAGAGGATTAAGCAAAACATGAAATTAGTCACCAATTACTCCCTGCAGATATGGGAAAAAAAAAAAAAGAGCAGAAAGCAACTACTAAATGCATGTAGTAAATCTGTGATGGCAGATAGAAGTTAAAGAGAAGTATTCTACATGCAAATCTGACATTGAAATGCTTTCAATGCTGTTTTTTCGAACAGAGACATCAGAAACACCCACAAAAGAACTTGGATATAAAATCTGAATTCCCAGGTCCAGTTACTTCAGGAAACATTCAATAAACACACTGCTATCGTTTACCCACTTGGATCTGCTGTTCATCAAAGAGGAGGTGGCAAGGCTTACAGCAATCACTAGCAACTGTGGTTCAAGATCCTGACGGGAGTGAGGAAGGAGAGCAGCGAAGTACAGACCCTGGACTTCATGAAAGGCTTATTCAAGGCGCTGGGTGGAATCCCTTAGCAGGCAGCTCTTAAGGCAGCTCAGAAAAGCCAGCAAGGCTTTAGCAGCAGCACCCTCCAAGCACAACTACAGTCTACCCCTATACCCAGGAAAACAAGCAGACAAATTTAAAAAAAAAAAAAAAAGGGGGGGGGGGGGGAAGGGGGGGGGGCATCGTTTAAGCAAGAAAGTTCTGAACAAGACTCCAAAGGAGGAATTCAGAAACACTGCCCAGGATTGCAGGTGTAGTGTTAGGAAAGCCAAAGCTCAACTGGAACTGAGGTTGCAAGGGACATGAATGACAGCAACTACAGTTCTAGCGGTATGTAACTCGCACAGTACCCATCAAAGAAAATGTGTGCCCACGGCTGAGCAGAGCCGGTGATTCAGTGGGAGCACAAAGATAGGGCTGAGGTAGACTACACCCCAATGCCTCTGCTTCAGTATTCAGAGTGGAGGTATCTGACTCCTGTGCTTGGCAAAGAAAATACTTTCTTCAGAAGAGGATGTATTTTCCTCATGAAACAGTTTGCTAATCTCTAACTGATAATCAACCTACATTTAATGGGGTAAAACTCATCCCCCTGACAGCAGAGCAATGTCAGATTCATTTCTTCTCTAATAGAAAAAACTTGAAAATTGTGTTTTTAAACAGGAAGGATCTCAAATGCTAAGTAGTGCAGCTCTGAAAGAGGATGTTAGCATCTATTAGAGGGTATAACATGCTCAAACTAATGTCTACTTTTCTCCCGCACAGCCCATTTGTCTCCAAGACAAGCTAATTCTGAAAATCTCATTACAAGAGCTAGCTGAGAAACTGAGACAGACATACTCTGAACAAACGTTCACTTATATCAGCATCAATCACATTTATTTTGCTTACATTTCAGTTCAGTTCACAGTTCAGAGATGGCTGAAACAACATCATGTTAGATGGGATGAAAGCACTTTTGAGTTTGAGTTTTGGATTGTGTTCAACCCCAAGCATTTAGGTTTGTATCAAATCCTCCCCACCCTCCACTTTGCTAGCATGTAAAGTAATCACCAACCAACTTAAAAAGTGCCTAATTTTAAGGTTGTATTTTAAAACGTGTATTTGACAGCCAACATCTTCTGCTCTGGAAGTCAGCTCTCTCCGTGTGAGTATTTCACCTGCACATAAACAAAACTGCTGCAAAAGGGGTTTCATCATTGTTTTATACAGCAACACCACTTAGTAACCAGTCAACTTTCTCAAGCTGATGAATTTTACATAAATCTCAGCAAGTTAACACTGAGGGTCTTTAAATCCATTCCCAAAAAACCCTGTGCCAAAAATACCATCCAGACACATAGCTGAAATACGGAACTCCAAAGGATCTAACATAGATGACTTTTCTTCCCGCAGATCAGTTTTCTATCTAGTGCTCCACTTTCTTTTTCAGTAAGGCGGGCCAGAAGAACCTTTTTCTCAAAGGGTCTCCCAAGAAAAACAAACACACACCACAAAGCAAAAGAACTTCCTCCAAATATTTTGGCCATCTGCACAGTGGAGAAACCGAGTGAAAAAAACAAGGAGCAGTACAAAATGCTTAGTTTTAATCCACCTACTAATATACCTAATAATTTCTCCCATCTTTGAGTCTTCTGTACTGACCTCTGGATCCAGAGATCAACCTCTTAATACTACACCAATTTCTCCTACTTTTGAGCCTTTTCTACTGACCTCTGGATCCAGAGGACACCAGTAGATATGTCAACATGATACTATGGCTACTGTGCAAATTACCCTAAAGCATTTTTCTAATCTGCACCAAGTGCTACTTTGGAGAAAAGCAGGATGGATTGTTTTGTTTATGCCTGGAGCTTAAGTCTTTAAAAGTTATGCAAGTTAGGGCATCTATGCTTAACCTTCAATTTTTGTGTTTAGAAGTGCAGTCCTTATTTCAGATTCCTCCACACCACTAGTTCATTTTTAATTGTCATTTAAGAATTCAGAAAATGTTTTCTTTTGCTGTAACACAACATGCTTCTTACTCTGTAGTAGGAAATCCTTCTGCAGACTTAAACGTATTTCAAAATTCTAATTATACAACTAGCAAAAACTTCTGTACAAGGGGACAGCCTAACACCCAGAAGAGGGAGAGCAGAGATCAATTTTCTCCTTGATGAGTTTCTTAAAAATAGGAAAACAAGTTCATTTTACCCATCATACTGATGCAGTTCCCTTTGTTCTAGAACTGAAGTTACATATGTGCAGTCTTTACACTCATTTTATGATCCCTACACAAAAAAGCCTAGTTAACAGAAGGGTTCTCAAACTTCAAGCAGCAAAGACAATATGAATTTTGTCTTTTAGCTCTGTTTGTACCCCTACAAGAATTAGTCACTGAACTGCCTGCAACTTGTCCTTTTTCAGCATCCAGACGTTAAAATTACCAAAGATGAAGGAGCTTGGAGTTTAAGGTTTTTTGACTTACTTGTGCTAAAATCACATTATGATACTTAATATAAAATAACTGCACAGGTTCAACATATTGCTAACTGTGGCTGTAATACATGGATTGAATGGTATGCAGCCGGAGACATGGAAGGACACTCAGTGAAAAAAGGTATCATGTAAATATTTACACATTTATTTTTAAGAAGGCTTAAGTCAGAAGCCTGTAAGAATTCAACTGCTAGAGATACAAGACAAACTCCTCACTTAAGATAATTCAAAACCAAGATTTTTTAAAATGTTTTTAAAATTGCATCACATGAGCATCATCTGATTTTACAGTCCCCATTATACAGAACCTTTTTAATAACAAAATGCACATGCACAAAAGGTCACAGTTAAACACCACTACTCCTTTTTAAGCTATGCCAAAGACACCCAGGTAATGCTACTGACACTCATTTATGTTAGTTTAGAATATCTCTGTAGTCCCTAAGTACAAATACTGCAAAAAGGTGACTATGGAAAGCACTGTCTGCTGAACACTACACACCTGACCCCCCAACAACACACTTTTCAGACTCGGTATCTTACAGACATCAAGAGAGAAGAACTTGCCTATGGAAGGCAACCCTAGAAGCGACATGCCCTGGTGAGTGTCATCAGGCCCACACAAACACGTAAGATCAACTGCATCAAGTGCAACAACAGGCACCACTTCCAGAAGACTCCAAAGCAAGGTCTTCTAACTGAAACTAAATATAAGTAAAAAGAAAAAAAATTATATATATATATTCCTTGATACAAAATTCTAGTATCATCCATTATAAAGACTGGCCAAACTTGAAAAGAAAATACAGTATATTAATCCAAAGTGGGGAGGAAAAAAGGAAAAAGGCCATGCCAGCAGAGCACAGAATCATGACATACACTGCCACAGTAAAAATCAATTATCAGCCACATACACCCTCTCAGATAAAGCAAGATTCCCTCTTTCAGAACGATTATCACACTCCTGTGTATTTCTACTGACTGAAAGAAGTAACAAGATTCTTCAAAAGTCACAGATCACACACATTTTACTTAACCGTGCCCAAGCAGCCTAGCAGGCACAAGATCGCCTGTTCTCCTTTTCACAGATATCCAGAAAAGTTGAGCAAAAGCCTTCACCTAAAACCAGTTTTCTACAAGAAATCTAACAGAGTACTGTCTTCGGTACAGAAATCCCTTGAAAGGAAACAGATTTCGTTCTCGCTCAGGCTAGACCAGCCCACTGGCACTGGAGGGTCAGATTTCCCCAAAGCTGTGCAGCGACAGACTCCTCAGAGCCTCCAAGAGCAGAGGTTCAGATGTCTTCAGAAGCAATTAAAAAATCAAAACAATCAAGAACCCTTCCCTTGCCATAAACCAAGCTGCATTATTAAAAAAAGAAAAAAAAAAGGAAAAAAGAAAAGGGGATCATGTGTTCTACTTTTAATTAAAAATGATTAATTTTTAACATGCAATAGGGCAATTGAGATGGCAGAGCAGCCTGCACACACATACCCCCAGGACGCTCTGTATGTGCTCTCTGTACCCCCTTTCATCTGCTCCTAGAACCACAACAGCAATGCCCTTGCCTACAACTGCATATTTTTGTTCTGCTGCAGTAGGAAAGTGCACAGGGCCAAAAAAAGCTGTGGTAAAACTCCCAACAATCACAACTATTTAATCTCAGTAATATAGATAATTGCCTCTGAGCTTGAAAGCAATGCTCTGAAGTCTGATTAGCGTTTCAAGCATACAAAAATTAGAATAACATACTTGATCGGTAATGTTTACCTAGTCTGTTACGGAGCTAGGCAAAAATAAAGCTTAAAGATGAAAAAAAAAAGATACTTATTTTCTTTTCATTTTATTAGGGATCTGAAAAGAATTCCTGCCTTTCAACCTCACCCCATGTCCTCCAATTTTTCTTCTACATTTTACATTTGGAATCTTCTAACTTCCCAAATCTAATTTTTTTTCAGGCAGAAGTGAAGTGAAAGGAAGAGCTGAGTCCTTAAAGCAACAACTTGATTCCTCACCAAATTGAAACTCTGGAACAGCACTCCAATGATTTCTTGCAAGTAATGGTACCCTGGACCAGAAGCCCACAGGAGGTCTTACTGAAACAGACCTGCAGCCACTGAAGTTGTAGATGATTTAGCCTAGCAACTTGCTAATGCAAACCATTGTAAGTTCCAACATCAGGGCCACAAACATCTGCATTAATACTCACAACCCAAACACAGCAGAAGGACAGAAGCCCAGAGGTTTTGGAACGCAGAGCAGCAAACCCTGCCCAGAAGGAGCCTGAGGAGCGCTCAGGAGCAGCAGGAGCAGTGATGCAAGAGGCAACTGTGACGCAAGGACCCCCCCATGCAAATACTGTTTGCAAAGGGCAAGTCAGCTGAGGACTAACAAGCTTCTGCTACATGTTTTCCTTCTTACGTACAGCGAGGCACTCTGCGTTTTGTGACTCGCAGAAATCCTTGTACTAGATGCAGAAAGACACATCATATACACATTGGGTGAAAAGCTTCGGTACAAAATGAACTTTGCACCCGAGCACTCTTGGGACAAAGGATTTCAGTGCTTGTATTCGTAGCAGTCACAGATGAACAGCCTGTATAGCCTAGAGAGACTTTTCTCTCATTTCACTCTCGCTTCACCAATGCCATCTGGAATCTACCTTGCTGGTGGCTGCCACTACTCTGTCAAACCATGTTTCCTCTTTCACAGGCAGCCATTGAAAAACACCACCTAGTCACTTTTTTTTTTCTACTATTCAGTTACTAAAGAAGATAGCATTACTTTTTTTTTTATTATTTTGAAGAATGCTTACTGCTAGAGATGAAATGACAAAATGAAAGGGAAGAGAGAAAAAGCAATTTACCATTTCCTTTCCCAGTTTTCACATCAGAGCTACGGAAGAAATGTGCATGATAAAACAGCGTTCTCACAATTTTCAGTAGTAAGGAGGGGAAAGGACCAAGTGCCACAAATTTTGCCATCTAGCCCAAAGCTTTCCTAAATAATTTCTCGAGATGCTTAAGCACAAGTTAAACACTATATTAAAATAAGATGAAATAAAATATAAAAGCAGAACACATGGTGTATCCACTAGAGTTGCCTACACAGTTTTTCCTGTACAAAAATACATAGTACAAAAGAAAACACCACTGTTATATCAGTAAGATGATACAGTTAAGTTTAATCCTGTATGGACACAAGAATCCTAGAAATCAAAAGTCCCAGCTAAATCACTATTATTATAAAAAGCAAACACTGAAGGCCAATGAACTAATATACACTGGTAATACTGTATTCTACAACTTTAAAGGTTTGAAGTAGAAATATTTTAATATTTTCAAGAAAGGTGTGACACACCAACTTGCAAGGAAACTGAAGAAGTAACAGAAACTCCATCTGACTGTTCTGACTTGCACTGCTTTGCACACTACGCTCTTTTAATGTCAATGCTGCATTGTCCTTTGCAAGTAAAACAATGGCAGATAACCATTATCACCACAATAAAAGTGTCTCTAAGAGTTGACTAAGTTAAACAGGACCAGAGGGAAATTCCAAAGCCTAATTTTATCCTCTTAAGTATCTAGATATATAGACACGTTTGCAGAAATATTTTCCACTCACATGATGACTACAGCATTAATTACTATCTTACAACATTCTGCTAAACACACACACACTGACAAGTTTAATCTTACAAAGGCATACGTTTCAACAGAACAATTCCTATACCACTGACGGCAGGAAAACCAAGACATTATGCGTAAAGTTCATCCACACCGTAAGACTTTCCCTGCCAGTTTACCCATATGATGGGCCCCTAATACCAGATTAGAAAGGCAGAGGGAACACCACAATCCCACAGAGACTAGTACTTAGAGGTGGCAGTATCTTGCACGAAGCATCTTGTGGCAAAAGCTCAACTCACATAAACCAGAAGCTAAATAAAAAGACTTGGCATTACAGGAGAAAGGGTGACTCTTGAGCATTCATCTACCCACAGCTCTTACAGCTAGGAGGAGCAATAGTGTAATTATAAGTGTGAGAATACCCCATTTTGTCACCACAGAATCGTAGAACGGTTAGAGTTGGAAGGGATCTTAAAGATCATTCAGTTCCAACCGCCCTGCCACGGGCAGGGACACCTCCCACCAGACCAGGTTGCTCCAAGCCCCATCCAGTCTGGCCTTGAACACTTCCAGGGATGGGGCATCCACTTCTCCGGTCAACCTGTTCCAGTGCCTCACCACCCTCACAGGAAAGAATTTCATCCTAACAGCAGTCATTAACTCAACTTAACATGCTTCAATAAAAAAAAAAAAAAACAGGAAGGGAATGAGACTTCCCATCCAGACCGGCTCTCTTCTTACTCCCAATAGTTAGACTTTTAAAGATAGCTATCTTCTCTTTAATATTCTGCATTCTGGAAGCAGAAACAAGCTAATAAAAACAGTCAAGTTTTTCCTCCGTTCTCTCTTTTTCTCTATTGTCCACTTTGCTCCAACATCAACCCACAATTTGCTCTCATTTCCAACAGATACAAACTCGCTTCTTGGGCTGCCTGGCAACTGGAGTTTTAACTTGTAAACCTTCCCTCAACTGACATACTCTGCTCCTCCACTACTTGAGAATGTGTGGAATCACTGATGCTATTTATCTGTGGTTTTGCTAAAGACTTTCACAAGGTGTTAAAAATAATACACCAGAAAACCAACCTTGAAGAAAATATGCGCCTACATACGCTTTTTAGTCATGTTATGAAACTTGGTTCACAAAGTAATTCTTCAGGAATGACCTTCTAAACTCTGAAGAGATTAAAAACTTAAATAAAATATACAATTTTATACATGTAAGCAAGTAGAAGTTTTTTAATATAAATCTGCAAAAAAAAAAAATCAAAGCTGTCACAGTACTTTTATAGCTTGAAATGGTAAGGTGTTCTAAAAGGAGAAAGCTGCCATAGATATTCAGCTCCATTATTTGTAATACAAAACAGAAATCAAAGCTCCTAGTTCTAAAGTAAAGAAAGGTGGAGTCTTATAAAAAATGAACAATATGAAGGGGCTATCCAATGGCAGTAACTTTAAACTCCTTGTTTTTGCTAGAACAATCCAGACATTTGGCATTACTTGCACACAGTTGCACGTGTGGTAACATGTGCCATAATCCATATGTAAATGTTCTTAACAGACTGCGATTCCAGAAACTATGGCACCTTAAGAAAACTACTTCATTCACAATGCTTTTGATCTCAAAGAGGAACTCAGACTGACCTCTAAAACTTACAAGCTAGAGGATGGAAAGAGAAAAGGGCAAAAAGAGCCCCAAATACTCCCTGTCAGAATATAAAAATAATGCTTCTCCTGACAGAAATTTTACAAAGGGAAGGAATACAACTCAAAAACCCATTTCAGTTCTCAGAAGAGCAGGAAGTTGTAGGACAACATCACAATAGCAAATTAAGTCTCGTAGCAAGGGAATCATTAAGCCCTGTGCACACCAGGATCCCAATAAAAGGTGGAGTCTTATAAAAGTAATTATTTAGCCTTCAGACAATCTAAGTTTAAAACATTATTTGTAAGGATACATCAGCTCGCAAAAAAACCACCCCAGCATAAAAACATGTTCTTCAGTGCATCCTATGAGCCAGAGAGACAAACTCTGGATTGTTCATCTCCAATTCAGTTTCCGAGGAAGCACATTAGATACAGCCCACCCTAAATTAAAAAAAAAAAAAAAACAAAAACCAAAACACACACAAACCAAACACTCCAAAACAAACAAACAAAAACCGGAAGGAAAAAAAACCACCACAAAACAACAAACAAAACCCAAACCAAACAAACAAAACCAAAACAACAAAAAAGCACTTTAGCTATGGACCTTCCTTCTCATTTACAGTTACCAGGTGTTGTCTGCCCAAGCTAGCTCTGAATTTCCCAAAACAGCAGAAAACCCACACTCAGAAGTCACTTCTCCTTTCTCCTGGGCGCTTTACATGTCAGACGCATCTATCACTGTGGTATCTCGTTATAAAGATTAGATACCACCGATTAGAGATGCGGGACAGTTCCTGGGAAGTGAAATGAATGCATAAGTTTGCAAACCATTTTGTGCTTCCTGTCTACTTGCTTTGATTTAGTCGTTGCTTTCTCAGTTTTGTTTTACCTTCTCATCCTCTCTATCTCTACCTTTCCCCTGAACCACAGGAAAGCCACCGCTACCAGCTTCCCCCTCACCAGGCAAATGCACTTCTTCATCCCCTCCTTGAAAAAGCATCAGTAACAGTCTGTAAAAGATTAATGCATTGGCTAGAGTGTTACAACTCAAGTAGAGAAAGAATTATTTAACTTGGGCAGGTTAAGTACAGGCAGCCAGCTAGCACACGCCAGAGTAAAGTTTTCCTTATTAAACTCAGTACTTCAGAATATATGAGATTACATGTGCTAACAAAAAAGTACTGGTCTATCCCTGTTCAGACAGATCCTAACATACCAAAGCATTCAGCTATCTTGGGGCTGTGGACTGTGAACTTCTCATGATTCTTTGCTCTTTCTCAAGAGCTGCCAAGTGTATAAACTGTTCCCATTATTTACTCACAGATTAACAGTTGGTAAATTGGTCCCAGGGAATTGCTGAAGAATTTTCCTTATAACCATTTCCCTTACTTTCAAAAACAACCAAAAAAAATTAAAAAAAAGCCAACCACACAACGCCTTCCACCCCCACCCCCACACAACCCTGAATGAATGTGAGAACTTCCTGCACTCAGAACAGCATGAATAGACCTGGCAAGTAGTCAGGGAGATAGTACAGGCCCATGAATGCTCTGAATTCAGCTTCTGTGCCGCCGCTAAATTAAAGGAATTCAGGGGCTTCACAAAGGCTTGGTTATTTAATTATATTATAAAATAAAAGGCTGAATCTATTAGACAGCATACGAAAGAAACCCTTTCCCAAGTGCCTGTGCAGAACAAGCAGCCCCAGAGACTGTGGAACCTTCTCCCTCTCCTCCGGGTGATGTCACTGCCATGCTTCTGCCAGCATCCCGCAGAGCTGGCGGTGGTGGTGCAGCAATGCTCTACCTGCGGGCAACGGTCTTCAACAGCTAGTCTGCAGATAAACCATGCTTCTTCAGCACCTTAGGGGTTTTTTTCCTTAGTTCTTCATTCACTGGGAAACTCGTGACACTTGTAAGCAAGCGACAACAGTATTTACCTCTGCACCTTCAACCCCTGACTAGATGCACTCACGTGCCAGCATTCAAATCCTCACTGCACTCCAACTGCCTTCAGTAAAACTTAAAGCATGCACGTTAATAACAGCTAGCGAACAGTGACATGATAAAACCTCTCCCTTTTTCCAGTCACGTGCTATCTTCCCCTCTCTTTACAACTAGCAAGGAACGAATACACTCAACAAATTGCCTTACACATCATTAGGAAACAAAAATCAAAGCAGCTTCCTCTTACTGAGAGCTCTGCTGCTCAACAAATCTCTCAACAGCCTCACATACGTGCAAGAAAACGAATAGGGTGAGAAAGACTAAAGTGGAAAGACTAAAGTGACCCACAAGCACAGTGTGCTCATTTTTACAGTTCAGCTAGCCCTGCCTACGGTTCAGGAACTCAGCCTGTTATACACCACAACTCCGTTGATAGCAGCGCCTCACGCTTGTGCCATGCTAGCAAGGTGACAGCCCTCCATCAATTCAAATCACAGTGAAATGCTCAGATTAATGGTCACGCCAACATGGCTTAATGAAACTTTTAACTACCCAGCACAATGCTTTTCACTAACAAGAAGGGAAGCAAATAAATATTCACATTCAAAGCAAAGAAGCCAAACACTCCTGCATGCAGATAGTCCCATGGGGGTATATTCTCCTAAGCACGAGTTGCCAAAAAGACAACAGTAACTCCGGTGCAGAGAACAGTGCGCCCCTATCAAAATGACAGCTGTTCTTGCATTTACCACATATGCAATCCTCTTCTGCACGATGAGCTCCCATCCCTTTTCAGGACTAAGAGAGGAGACTGGACTTGTCCTGTACCATATTCCTTAGCAGTGCTTTTCTTCACAATTCAGAAGAGACAATGATTGCGAACTGCATTTTTATTATTCTTTTTAACTTGACCAGTTGACCACACTTTGCTTAGCCACTGAGAGCAAGCAAGAGAACAGTGCCAAATGATCTGCATTTGCTGTACACGTTCCTAAAAAGCATAAGCCTTACAGATGTAAGCTGGTATTACATGTGACACAAGTCAGTCTAATGTTGAAGAGTCAATACACCCAATCTTACGTTCAAAAGCTAGAGCAGCATGAACTCTTCTACTATCGGCCATGATTCATACTACGTAAGATTAGACTATTTTCTTTTTTTCCATCATCAGTTTACAAATTCTTCTTACAGACAAGCACTTCTAGAACATTACGCAAGCCACAACCTTTGCCACTTAAAATCCCACATTCACAGGGGGGTGAGGGTGACATGAATGAAAAATGGGGAAAAAAAGGGCAAGGGCAGGGGAGGGGGGTTAGTTTAGCTTCATATCTTAAGTTAAAAAGATCCACAGCTGATCTATGCTTTGCTACCTCCTGACGGCCTCAAAACAGTGCTGTTCACAACTAAGGTGACAAATCTGCATTCCCCTCATTTCCACAGTGTAAATAATAATACCAGTTATTTGCCAGGAACTCAACACGCACCTCCTATTCACACAAAACTGAAGCAGCAAGAAGTGCTGCAACTGCTCACACCCCAATGGAGCATTACACAAAGGATCACATCCCACCCCGTGTTGCTAATTAAATATAATACATACTGCAGGCTCTAGTAGGTCATTTTCTCCCGGGAAACACTTATCCCGACACTGACGGAAGGAATATGACTTAGTGCACTGCAGGCTACAGAGTGCCTTAATCTCTGTACTCCAATATCTAGCAATACCAACCAACATGTTTTTGTTCTCCGTTTCCATTACAAAGGAAAAAGCAAAATCAACACAGATCCTGGAAGTTGCAAAATAAATTAGGATCTTATAACACATAGATTCAAAAAAGAAACATTCTAAAACATTCTTACAAGAGACACTTCCAAGATGGAATCTGTTAAGCAAAATAAATAATTTAAGGTACTCTTCTTGTATTAGCAGGAATTAGAGTTGTCATTTGATTAAGATTAAAGAGACACAAAGCAAGCAGTTTTCAGTGCTATAGTCTAATCTAAAGGGGAATGCATATACACACATGATACCATTGTTCTGGAAGTTATGAAATGTAAACACTTTCTGTATTTAATAGTCCAAAATGTATCACATCAATCTTCAGTTTATTCACAGGGAATGTAAAGACTACGGATTCTATTTCGGTTGATACAGACAAGGGACATAATCTTCATGCCACCCCAAAGAAAGGAAAAAAAAAAAAAAAGACAAGACATGTCCACAGCCCCTTCACAGAGCTTGGACACTTCAAAGAGTTCAGATTCCCATTTTCAGCCAGTCCTATCTTTTATCAGCTAGCTAGGGAAAGATATAAACCCAGGTCTACTTCCAGCTGCTGAAATTTTAATCCACACAACCACACTATGAGCTCCATGCTTCTACCAAGACAACGTATCAATAATCCTGAATTCTAGGATGAAAATTGGGGGGGAACCAACCAACTTTCATATAATTACATATTACACAGCTTACAACAAGCTCCTGTTGGTATTTCTGAAGCGTTAAATAGTACTTCCCACACATGTGGCTAACTTCGAGAAACATCCCATTTGCAACCTGCAAACCACCTTGCTTTGTGTTTGTAGCCATGTGATACAGGTACCAGAACAAACCAAGAGCTCCCAGCCTGTTTGCTTCGGCACATTACACACGCTAGCCTCCTTACAGACGTTCCACCACTTCGTTCGTAACAGTTTGTTGTTAACTTGGTTTTTATTCCAACAGGCAGGCTTTACGGCACAAAAGCAAACATATGTTGATGCTGAAAGCCAATAGTGACATAGGATATGAGCTTGTCTCAGACATAATTGAGTTTCATAAATAAAACGACTGCTAACGGAGACTGCTGTCCCCCTAGAGGTCTGCCTGTCCCACTAAGCAACACACAGTAGAAGGAAAGATACGTTCCTCCATCACTTACAATTTGAGTCAATAATCATAAAATAACAGGTGATAAGAAGTCACTGGTAGGTCTGACTGCATATGCAGTTAGCTTTGCTGCTGGCAGAACTCCTAAAATAAACCCAGTGCTACAGTACCTGCTTTAAAGAAAGGTTAGAGAGGATCAGACAGAAGAAGCAGCAAGCATCTGATTGAGAACAACAAAATATAATTGTGCACAATTCTGACTAGAAAACTCACTGTCCACTGAGAAACTTACTAGTTTCAAGGTAGTTTCAAAACTACCTTAGAAAGAGACCATCTATGGCTTAGATAAAAGCTAAATCACGGCTAGTAAGAATTTTAAGCTTTTCTATACCATTTATTTTAAATCAAGTAATAAGTTGAACTAGGCATAGTTATTGTTTAAAGAAGCATGCAGCTTTTTCAAAAGAAAGGAGTTGGTATTATTCTCATCTATCGACAGTGCCTGAATCACAGGTTTTGTTCTACCCTTAATGCTGCATCTAAAATTCTCTCCTCACCAGAACATGCATTCAGAAAAGGAGTGGCCTGCTACTTATCTTAATTACATGTCTTACTATCTCTTTCTCTTTGGACACAAAGATTCATAAATCGAACCAACAGGAAGAGAAATTGCATTCAGATTACATAATGAGGTTTATGTAAATGGCACCTACAGCCTAGGGTCCTGAACTTCAAAGGCATTCCAGCTCCTCGTTACCCCTTGGACCAAGGCCCATTGTTTTGTCTTTATTTAAATAAGTTGGCATGGCACTTGGAATACTTGCAGATGAGAGGAACCGGTTCATGCGGCTATTATGGGGGTTTTGAGAACTAGTAATACAATTCAGAGCCTACTGAAATTGGTTTGAAGATTCCCGTTGCCATCGGACAAGACCTGGAATGGTTAACACCCTGCAAAGGGCCAAATTTACCTCTGGTCCACAAAATGGCTCAAGTTAAGCTTTAAAAATCTTCTCCACTTACACAGTTTCATTTTCCTTCTACATTGAGAACTAAGCTATACAAAACTGGAGAGAAAAGTCCCCTGAAACTTTGTACTTTACCATCAATGTAAATAGTTATTCTTAGCTGTCAAATGGAAGAACATGCAGTTAGTTGGGCAAGGAGTATTTTCAGCATCCCTCCAAATAAGCCAGAGCCAGCTGGAAGAAATTTTACTTCCCCATCAACAGAAAAAGCTTCAAAGAATAGTATGCTATGTTGTGAAATCAAATGACTCCTCACTCTAGGAGGTCTTTCTTCCCGATTTAACAGTTGTCATTTTTAAATGCAATGTTCTTCAAAGAACAATTTTTGCCCCCTAAATAAGTGGGGGGAGGAGGAGGCAGGGCACAAACCCCCCAAGAGATTCTGCAGCATTCATATCCTCCCGTGTATTTTAAACTCAACCCCAGGAGCAGAAAGTCTCAACCACCAGACCCAAAGGGTCCAGACTAAGTAGTTAGGTAAACAGGGAAGCAAGACAAATCCTCATTGTGGAAACTGGCATAAAAAATTTGTACTCTCAACTTATATAACTAAATGATTTTATGTGACAGTGGCAGAGGGTATAGAGGGGGTGGCCACAGCCCTGGTACTTTCAAAGAGATAACTTCAAATTATGACTACTGCTAGTGCTTATTTTAAAAAGAAAAAAAAAAAGGCAAATGCCAAAAATGGATGTGACAGCATGGACACCACAGAAAACTGGTTCTATTATTAATTTTGCCTACCTGAAATCCTGAACAGAATCTCATCGGGATACAATATTGTTATTCATTTACAACCCACATACATCCCTCTGTTCTGCTAGGACAGCTGCTGCATTCCAACAGGCAAGGGACATCTATTTGTTGTATGTAACATTTTATCATATAGCATACATACCATAAAAAGTAAATAGTCAATTAAAATATATGGTAAATAAAAAGAGGTAAGTTTAAAATTCTCCTGTACCTAAGATGGCTTCGGTATTTAACAGCAGTCAGTGGGAAATCGTTCAATTAGAATGTGCCACTAGTTATTTTAGGAAAACAATATCTATGTTAAGATAACATGCTAGAAAAATGCCAGCCTAATTGGAAAAAAAATATTCGACAGCAAACAGGTTATTTTATAGTGAAAAATGTAAAAGTCATTCTCTCTGAAAAGGTAATGCTGCAGCTATCTGAGGGACAAAAGTTACACAAAGAATAAAACAAAGCACTTTTGCATGAAGCTAAAAATCTAGAGTTTTCACAGAGACTTCCTGACATGAAATTTGTAGAGCTTAACTGCCTCTGATCTATATACAACTCTGTCATTGGAAGTTTAACTTAGGTTTCCAATCTCACAGATGATCATCATAAGCAAGACATTATTGAAGTTCCTTAAATATCTTGTGAAGAGATTAGTATTTCAGAATTCCTGTCTTGGAGCCAAATTTATAAAAAGTTACAATACATTCCATTTTCAGCAAGTTTAAAGCTTTTTACTTGTTTACCAAGGTTGGTTACATTTCTCTTAAGCATCTTTGAAAAGGAAAAAAGTACACTGGAATCACACGACCAAGACAGCGATGCTCAGAAAACAGAAGAGACTTTAGCACACTCCACCCCGTCCCCTTCACTGGGGCTGGTTTTCCCACACAAACTGCAACTGACTCCAAACATCGAAGCCTATTCCATTTGAACCCACACCAAAAATTCAAGACATTACCAAAAAAAAAAAAACCAAACCCAAAGGTAAATGCAACATTCAGTATTTTGGGTCAAACAATGTAGTTATTATTACATGGCTATCTCAGACTTACAGCTTCCCAGGCTGCAAATCTTCATTTGAGCAAAAGTTCTGAAGTACAGCAACAAAACTGAGTCAAGGGATGCTAAAAACAATCTGCTAAAACATGCAATTTATCTCATCTAAAATGCCAGTGTGCCCCACTCCACCAGCAGTGCAATAACGAGACACTGAAGACTAAGTCAGTGTCTTTGCTTTTACCGCTCATGCCAAATAGAAAGCCTACAGAGTCTTTGCTTTCAACATATTTTTTTCTCCCCTAAATCAAGGTACTAATAACTTAAGAAGCTCATTCAAAATGACAACCCCTTAAACACAGAGGGAAATGCAGCTGTAAGCATGCAAAGTACAGGTTCCCTCCAAATTCAGTTGCTGAGGGTAACAAGTAGCACTCTTCAGAATTCCTCCCTCTAAGCCTCTACTCCACCTAATCCTGCATACATACACTTTTCAAATTGACCTTCTCAGACAGGGCATTTTATACTTGCTTCTTTGTCAGAGGACCACTTGGAAAACAAAGAAATCTCTCCTTATATTGTTTTATAAAACCACAAAGTAGCTTTTAGGTAGTTAAGAAGCACATACTAGTTGCTAACGCCATTTCAAGTGAGTGTTTCTTTTTTTTGTACTATTAAGTAGTATCTTCCCAAGAACCATGTGGTGCTTTAGATGCATCACAGTCTGCCAGTGTCCTAATAAAACAGATGGATGTTTTAATTGCACAAGGGCTTTTAGGTATATCAGCAGTTCCATCACCAAAAGGATGTTTATGCACAGTTAAAAAAAAAATTTAAAAAATTAAGGAAATAGCTGGTGAGATACAGAAAGAGGGATAGCACTGAAATACATAAGGGGTGGAGGGGGGAGAAGAGAGAGAATGCTGCATTCCATGCTGCAGCAGCAAGGAAATTCACCTCCTGGAAGTAGTACCGATTTAGGTACTACATACTTAGTATATATAGTAACTCTCGTGAATATCACAGCGAAATCTTCCGTGTTGGTACTTCACACGTACTTAAATTATGGATGTTAGCCAGGAGTACAACAGAATTTAGAAAGCTGCAAAAACCATTGTAGTTAACAGCTGTCACATACCAGAGCTCGGCTGCGGTCTCAGCAGCATTCCAGCATTATCTGCACGGCTCCTCCTGCCTCCTCCCAGCCCCAGCCTCCCGCAGCTGCCTACCTTAGAAAGACCCCATTCCAACAGCCAGGAGATAAGCAAAGGGCCACGTACATGGAACAGGTGGAGCAAACCAACGCTTTTTAAAAACCTGCAGAACAGGACCAGAATTTTCACTACTTTCGTCCCGCCAAGGCCCAAACTCGGATTTAAACACACTATGTATATGAAACGAGATGGTCTCTCAAAGTGGCAAGGTTTAGGTATCGTTTCTCTTCACAGGAGATGCCAAGACATAAATGACTACAAGGGAAAAGAATGTACATCCAAGTCTCATCAGATAGAAAAAAAAATAAATAACCAAGAGCATGGCAGCCCAAGGCAGACGTTGTATTTCCTTCCAGTTTCAGACAAGTTCACAGAGATCTCCCCTTTCTCATTACATCTGTAAAAAAAAACACCTATTCATATTAACATGAGGTAACTTATTTCACCTTAAATAAGATACTGGATTTCCAAACTAAGTCAGTGCTAAGGGCAGAAGCTCTTCATGGCACAGCTTTTCTCCTACCTTCAGTTTGGAAGCAGGTGTGTCTTCAGCACATTTGCCCCCCCTGAAATGGCACTTGGTCATCTTCAGCGTTGTTTACCAATGTATGAAACAGCTGAACTGAGTTATTCGCCAAGTAGTACAACAGGGCACCAGCAATTCAATACGTCACATTTCACAAAGCACTGCCAGGCCTACGGTATTTTAATGCAAAAGCAAGCATCTGGAACCACGTTTCCATCCAAACAGCCTGAAGACTTAGTGTGACAACAACTACCAAGTACACGTTTCTGTACACAACCAACCAAACCTTCGCTTAGAGCCCTACAACTGACCCCAACGCTAGACCTTCACACCTTTATCTTCACACTGGACAGACCAACACGTCTTGTCATGAACTTTAAGACAGCTGGATTTGTTTCTCCAGAGCTTTCCAAAAGGTCACATGAGCAAAAAGCATCTCTTCGCAAATAAAATCTGACAGCCAGTTGCAAAATTAACACCCCTAATTGCATCTGGCATTTCTTAGTATTCTGCCTATAGGCAATTGTCTACTGAAAAGTGATACATTCGATGACACCAGCAGGTGTAGAAGTCCTATATCACATCAAAGAGCAGGGAATTTATTGGTGGCCAAGTGCCAGAATCACAAATAACATCACCTTTCAGTACCAAAACAAAAAACCCTCAAACATCCATTGTACTGAACCAGTCTTCAAGCCCAAGATCGTGTTACTCAAGCTCCTTGCCATGCAGATGCTCCAGAACACAGCTCTGTATATGATCCCATGCTTACTTTTCATCTAAAGTCTCAAAACAAATAACCAGTTCTGCAGTTTTTAAATTACAAGATTAGTGTATTAGCCTGTTTTTCCTTCTACATGCAAATTATAGAGAGGTCAAGGCCACTGGGACAATTTATGTTTTACAAAAATGATTTTTACAGAGCAATATGGAATAGTATAACTTGCTTGCGAGAAGCCTTCTGGATCACGGCCACTCTTATGGTTTTAGGAATATATTAGTAAGTCTGACCTAATCGGTCTCCCAGTGACAATATCATGACTGTAATTGCCCTACGGATTCTTATACAGTTCCCTAACGCTGTAACGTAATATCTCAGAGGAAAGCTATTTAACCATATCCTTTTAAACAGAGATTAAGTATTCCAAACCATGAGGACGGTATCTTTTGTCGAGACAGATTTCAACAGAGAGAAAAGTTGACATGCATGACCAGTCACTAATGCCCGAATTGATGTTAGAGGAACAGACCCTTAAAGCTGTGAAGGATTTTGTTTTAGCAACAGCATTATCTTTTTAATGCTTAGAGTCAAGAGACTGAAGAAACCAACCACACTCCCACTTTTAAGTAAGAAAAAGAGAGGAGATGCCAAAATAAAGATGGACTAACCATGTTCTGAAACAAAGGCAACATACAAGAGGCACTTTTACCCCCCCCTAATGTCACATTCTGATTTTGGGGGCTTCTAAATTTGGAATTCTGCATTCAATGACCAGGTATTTAATTTAAAAACATCCATGGACTGCTGCTTATTCAGAAAGCTGTTCTTTTCTAGCACACAAAAAAAAAACCCAAAAAACCAAACCCTGGTTCTTTGCAGTTCTCCTAGCAATTTTTCTGATCCCACAACTAGAGAAATTACCAACCTACAATAATCACTAAAATCATAGAATCATTGGCTGTATCATCTTACTTGGAATTTGTAACGTTTAGTTTCAGTGCAGTAATCTTCCAGCCTCAAAACTGTCTCTCCTCAGAAACAGAAAAGACCAAAAGTCACTACTGTGCTCTCTTCTCCTCTCCCCACTCCAAGGGGATTAGGTGAAAGAATTCTTTTTAGAAGCGATGCAATAAATTCAGCCTAGGTTTATGCCATTTTACATCGGTACAGGACCGGTATTGCCAAATCCTACCGAGACAGCTTGCAGGAAATTACAGGGATAGAGATGCTAGTGGTTCTCTATCCACCGGTACAAGCCAGGCTGCTTAAAGCAATGAAGACCCAGGCAAACAGGAAATCACTGTTTTAAAGCTTTCCTCAGGGTATGATCCTGAAGGGCCATTTATAAAAAAGGTACTTCTCCAAAGCAAAACACCCTAACTTTGGGGCCAAAACCCACTCCCCTTTCCAGTTCAATTTGACATGTATCCTTTTTAAGCGTCTCTCCTCCCTTTCATCTTCGGGGGGGGGAAGGATATAAAATAAGGAAGCAGAGATAACTTGCCAAGACAGTTACATAAAGTGAGTGTGATTACATGTCAGTAATATTTTCTTAGTTGTTTTTAGCTGGTCTGGTACATTAGATGCTGCACTGTTCTGCTACAAGCACCTGATCACAGGTGTTTTAGATGTTGATCACAGATCCTCTCAAAGAGATAAAGGTTTAAAAAAAACACTGCCCTTTTGAAGTACAGAGGTGCGCTTCTTAGCATATGAACTTGCATAAAAAATTTGTGTTAATTTAATTCTATGTATGCTTCCAGAAATACATTTATATTTAGTAGTTTTGCACAAGGAAGTCCAGAACACATGAGCTATGTTAGCAATCAAGTTGAGACACTGAAAACAGACTTGGAACATCCATATTTAACATACAGAATTAATCATTTAATGCATAAAAACTACACGCAAAGAGGTTTAACTGTGTATAAGACTTAGCTATGTTTTCTAATTGTGTTTTCTTTTCTTTCCCATTAGGAAAGCAGGTACAGAGGCTGTCCCATTTTAAAGGTGTCTGTGCATTTAATAGTGGGACTGGACATAAAGGAAGCAACATCCCTTCCAGCATCACCTGCCAACTTCCACCCTCAACAGCAAAGCTGAGAGACACACAGTCCACCACCATCACCTGAAAAAAAATATTCTCTCTCTTTTACTAACCCAAACACATCTCACCTATTTCTGTCAATCCCTTGAACAAATACTAATTCTGCACTCATTATGCTGGGGTCATTATACAACCGACCAAGAAATCTGAAGAAAAGCTGAACTGACCACTCACCACCACTCCCACATTCTCTTCTGAATAAAGCAGGGCACTTATCTCGCATCCTGCTCTCCTTCCCACCACACCATTACCGCCTCTATGTGACATTCAGCGGAATTCGCTCGAGAGAAGAATCCCTGCATTTTTCAGAGTTCAAGCACTGAATTGTCACAGTCCAGTGAAGGACCACCCGACTCAGCCAACCTGGCAAGGGAAGGGATGGCATTTGCTACTTTGCCAGCACGACCCTATCTTCAAGCACCACATTTACCTATTTCACAGGAAAACTTGCTAGGTATTTGAACACTCAGACATAAAACAATATCTCCTTCTTGGACAGATGGACAGGATAGCTAATACCCACGAAGTTCCACAACTGCAGTAAGTATTTTATACAAACCCATTCAACTGACACAAAGTATTTTTAAACCCCCTCTAAAACCTGCAGAAGACTGCATAATTACAACGCAGGAGCTAACTTTTCCACCCAATACCCCCCCAGATCCTATCCTGTGAACTTCCAACTACCCCAGCTGCATCAAAAAGCTTCTGCCTCCTCATTCTAAAGGCTCTGACCACCAAAGGCTAACCTCGAACCCTCAATTCCACACCGATTTCACCCCAAACCCCCCACACCCTTGCTGGAAACGAGAGAGACACCCAAGAGCAGCCACCTCCGTTACCCACACCCCGAAGGGAGGGGAGGCTGCCCTGGTACGGGGGTCAAGCTTTGGGACAACACGAAGCTTCCGAGAGCCGGGGCTGACACCCTTAGGCCACCTTCCCCGCGAAGGGAGACAGCCCAAGGGCTGGCCCCGACGGAGGAGTAGCCCCCAGCCCGCCCGACGGTCGACCTCCCGGGGCACACACACACTCACCGGCGTAGAAGCGGATGAGGCAGCCCGTTTCGGAGTCCATGCCCTCCTCTTGTACCCGCCAGAGGTCCCGAAAGCCCAGCTGGGAGAGGTAGTCGTTCTGGATCTGCAGCGGCTTTTCGTGGGCCTCCAGCCGCCGGCTGGTCTCCCCGTGGAGCTGCACGTAGAGGGCGGGCGGCCCCGCCGCTGCCT